>OX375789.1:15000-397500 GCA_947359385.1 Chesias legatella
CCTAACCTAACCTAACCTAACCTAACCTAACCTAACCTAACCTAACCTAACCTAACCTAACCTAACCTAACCTAACCTAACCTAACCTAACCTAACCTAACCTAACCTAACCTAACCTAACCTAACCTAACCTAACCTAACCTAACCTAACCTAACCTAACCTAACCTAACCTAACCTAACCTAACCTAACCTAACCTAACCTAACCTAACCTAACCTAACCTAACCTAACCTAACCTAACCTAACCTAACCTAACCTAACCTAACCTAACCTAACCTAACCTAACCTAACCTAACCTAACCTAACCTAACCTAACCTAACCTAACCTAACCTAACCTAACCTAACCTAACCTAACCTAACCTAACCTAACCTAACCTAACCTAACCTAACCTAACCTAACCTAACCTAACCTAACCTAACCTAACCTAACCTAACCTAACCTAACCTAACCTAACCTAACCTAACCTAACCTAACCTAACCTAACCTAACCTAACCTAACCTAACCTAACCTAACCTAACCTAACCTAACCTAACCTAACCTAACCTAACCTAACCTAACCTAACCTAACCTAACCTAACCTAACCTAACCTAACCTAACCTAACCTAACCTAACCTAACCTAACCTAACCTAACCTAACCTAACCTAACCTAACCTAACCTAACCTAACCTAACCTAACCTAACCTAACCTAACCTAACCTAACCTAACCTAACCTAACCTAACCTAACCTAACCTAACCTAACCTAACCTAACCTAACCTAACCTAACCTAACCTAACCTAACCTAACCTAACCTAACCTAACCTAACCTAACCTAACCTAACCTAACCTAACCTAACCTAACCTAACCTAACCTAACCTAACCTAACCTAACCTAACCTAACCTAACCTAACCTAACCTAACCTAACCTAACCTAACCTAACCTAACCTAACAACCTAACCTAACCTAACCTAACCTAACCTAACCTAACCTAACCTAACCTAACCTAACCTAACCTAACCTAACCTAACCTAACCTAACCTAACCTAACCTAACCTAACCTAACCTAACCTAACCTAACCTAACCTAACCTAACCTAACCTAACCTAACCTAACCTAACCTAACCTAACCTAACCTAACCTAACCTAACCTAACCTAACCTAACCTAACCTAACCTAACCTAACCTAACCTAACCTAACCTAACCTAACCTAACCTAACCTAACCTAACCTAACCTAACCTAACCTAACCTAACCTAACCTAACCTAACCTAACCTAACCTAACCTAACCTAACCTAACCTAACCTAACCTAACCTAACCTAACCTAACCTAACCTAACCTAACCTAACCTAACCTAACCTAACCTAACCTAACCTAACCTAACCTAACCTAACCTAACCTAACCTAACCTAACCTAACCTAACCTAACCTAACCTAACCTAACCTAACCTAACCTAACCTAACCTAACCTAACCTAACCTAACCTAACCTAACCTAACCTAACCTAACCTAACCTAACCTAACCTAACCTAACCTAACCTAACCTAACCTAACCTAACCTAACCTAACCTAACCTAACCTAACCTAACCTAACCTAACCTAACCTAACCTAACCTAACCTAACCTAACCTAACCTAACCTAACCTAACCTAACCTAACCTAACCTAACCTAACCTAACCTAACCTAACCTAACCTAACCTAACCTAACCTAACCTAACCTAACCTAACCTAACCTAACCTAACCTAACCTAACCTAACCTAACCTAACCTAACCTAACCTAACCTAACCTAACCTAACCTAACCTAACCTAACCTAACCTAACCTAACCTAACCTAACCTAACCTAACCTAACCTAACCTAACCTAACCTAACCTAACCTAACCTAACCTAACCTAACCTAACCTAACCTAACCTAACCTAACCTAACCTAACCTAACCTAACCTAACCTAACCTAACCTAACCTAACCTAACCTAACCTAACCTAACCTAACCTAACCTAACCTAACCTAACCTAACCTAACCTAACCTAACCTAACCTAACCTAACCTAACCTAACCTAACCTAACCTAACCTAACCTAACCTAACCTAACCTAACCTAACCTAACCTAACCTAACCTAACCTAACCTAACCTAACCTAACCTAACCTAACCTAACCTAACCTAACCTAACCTAACCTAACCTAACCTAACCTAACCTAACCTAACCTAACCTAACCTAACCTAACCTAACCTAACCTAACCTAACCTAACCTAACCTAACCTAACCTAACCTAACCTAACCTAACCTAACCTAACCTAACCTAACCTAACCTAACCTAACCTAACCTAACCTAACCTAACCTAACCTAACCTAACCTAACCTAACCTAACCTAACCTAACCTAACCTAACCTAACCTAACCTAACCTAACCTAACCTAACCTAACCTAACCTAACCTAACCTAACCTAACCTAACCTAACCTAACCTAACCTAACCTAACCTAACCTAACCTAACCTAACCTAACCTAACCTAACCTAACCTAACCTAACCTAACCTAACCTAACCTAACCTAACCTAACCTAACCTAACCTAACCTAACCTAACCTAACCTAACCTAACCTAACCTAACCTAACCTAACCTAACCTAACCTAACCTAACCTAACCTAACCTAACCTAACCTAACCTAACCTAACCTAACCTAACCTAACCTAACCTAACCTAACCTAACCTAACCTAACCTAACCTAACCTAACCTAACCTAACCTAACCTAACCTAACCTAACCTAACCTAACCTAACCTAACCTAACCTAACCTAACCTAACCTAACCTAACCTAACCTAACCTAACCTAACCTAACCTAACCTAACCTAACCTAACCTAACCTAACCTAACCTAACCTAACCTAACCTAACCTAACCTAACCTAACCTAACCTAACCTAACCTAACCTAACCTAACCTAACCTAACCTAACCTAACCTAACCTAACCTAACCTAACCTAACCTAACCTAACCTAACCTAACCTAACCTAACCTAACCTAACCTAACCTAACCTAACCTAACCTAACCTAACCTAACCTAACCTAACCTAACCTAACCTAACCTAACCTAACCTAACCTAACCTAACCTAACCTAACCTAACCTAACCTAACCTAACCTAACCTAACCTAACCTAACCTAACCTAACCTAACCTAACCTAACCTAACCTAACCTAACCTAACCTAACCTAACCTAACCTAACCTAACCTAACCTAACCTAACCTAACCTAACCTAACCTAACCTAACCTAACCTAACCTAACCTAACCTAACCTAACCTAACCTAACCTAACCTAACCTAACCTAACCTAACCTAACCTAACCTAACCTAACCTAACCTAACCTAACCTAACCTAACCTAACCTAACCTAACCTAACCTAACCTAACCTAACCTAACCTAACCTAACCTAACCTAACCTAACCTAACCTAACCTAACCTAACCTAACCTAACCTAACCTAACCTAACCTAACCTAACCTAACCTAACCTAACCTAACCTAACCTAACCTAACCTAACCTAACCTAACCTAACCTAACCTAACCTAACCTAACCTAACCTAACCTAACCTAACCTAACCTAACCTAACCTAACCTAACCTAACCTAACCTAACCTAACCTAACCTAACCTAACCTAACCTAACCTAACCTAACCTAACCTAACCTAACCTAACCTAACCTAACCTAACCTAACCTAACCTAACCTAACCTAACCTAACCTAACCTAACCTAACCTAACCTAACCTAACCTAACCTAACCTAACCTAACCTAACCTAACCTAACCTAACCTAACCTAACCTAACCTAACCTAACCTAACCTAACCTAACCTAACCTAACCTAACCTAACCTAACCTAACCTAACCTAACCTAACCTAACCTAACCTAACCTAACCTAACCTAACCTAACCTAACCTAACCTAACCTAACCTAACCTAACCTAACCTAACCTAACCTAACCTAACCTAACCTAACCTAACCTAACCTAACCTAACCTAACCTAACCTAACCTAACCTAACCTAACCTAACCTAACCTAACCTAACCTAACCTAACCTAACCTAACCTAACCTAACCTAACCTAACCTAACCTAACCTAACCTAACCTAACCTAACCTAACCTAACCTAACCTAACCTAACCTAACCTAACCTAACCTAACCTAACCTAACCTAACCTAACCTAACCTAACCTAACCTAACCTAACCTAACCTAACCTAACCTAACCTAACCTAACCTAACCTAACCTAACCTAACCTAACCTAACCTAACCTAACCTAACCTAACCTAACCTAACCTAACCTAACCTAACCTAACCTAACCTAACCTAACCTAACCTAACCTAACCTAACCTAACCTAACCTAACCTAACCTAACCTAACCTAACCTAACCTAACCTAACCTAACCTAACCTAACCTAACCTAACCTAACCTAACCTAACCTAACCTAACCTAACCTAACCTAACCTAACCTAACCTAACCTAACCTAACCTAACCTAACCTAACCTAACCTAACCTAACCTAACCTAACCTAACCTAACCTAACCTAACCTAACCTAACCTAACCTAACCTAACCTAACCTAACCTAACCTAACCTAACCTAACCTAACCTAACCTAACCTAACCTAACCTAACCTAACCTAACCTAACCTAACCTAACCTAACCTAACCTAACCTAACCTAACCTAACCTAACCTAACCTAACCTAACCTAACCTAACCTAACCTAACCTAACCTAACCTAACCTAACCTAACCTAACCTAACCTAACCTAACCTAACCTAACCTAACCTAACCTAACCTAACCTAACCTAACCTAACCTAACCTAACCTAACCTAACCTAACCTAACCTAACCTAACCTAACCTAACCTAACCTAACCTAACCTAACCTAACCTAACCTAACCTAACCTAACCTAACCTAACCTAACCTAACCTAACCTAACCTAACCTAACCTAACCTAACCTAACCTAACCTAACCTAACCTAACCTAACCTAACCTAACCTAACCTAACCTAACCTAACCTAACCTAACCTAACCTAACCTAACCTAACCTAACCTAACCTAACCTAACCTAACCTAACCTAACCTAACCTAACCTAACCTAACCTAACCTAACCTAACCTAACCTAACCTAACCTAACCTAACCTAACCTAACCTAACCTAACCTAACCTAACCTAACCTAACCTAACCTAACCTAACCTAACCTAACCTAACCTAACCTAACCTAACCTAACCTAACCTAACCTAACCTAACCTAACCTAACCTAACCTAACCTAACCTAACCTAACCTAACCTAACCTAACCTAACCTAACCTAACCTAACCTAACCTAACCTAACCTAACCTAACCTAACCTAACCTAACCTAACCTAACCTAACCTAACCTAACCTAACCTAACCTAACCTAACCTAACCTAACCTAACCTAACCTAACCTAACCTAACCTAACCTAACCTAACCTAACCTAACCTAACCTAACCTAACCTAACCTAACCTAACCTAACCTAACCTAACCTAACCTAACCTAACCTAACCTAACCTAACCTAACCTAACCTAACCTAACCTAACCTAACCTAACCTAACCTAACCTAACCTAACCTAACCTAACCTAACCTAACCTAACCTAACCTAACCTAACCTAACCTAACCTAACCTAACCTAACCTAACCTAACCTAACCTAACCTAACCTAACCTAACCTAACCTAACCTAACCTAACCTAACCTAACCTAACCTAACCTAACCTAACCTAACCTAACCTAACCTAACCTAACCTAACCTAACCTAACCTAACCTAACCTAACCTAACCTAACCTAACCTAACCTAACCTAACCTAACCTAACCTAACCTAACCTAACCTAACCTAACCTAACCTAACCTAACCTAACCTAACCTAACCTAACCTAACCTAACCTAACCTAACCTAACCTAACCTAACCTAACCTAACCTAACCTAACCTAACCTAACCTAACCTAACCTAACCTAACCTAACCTAACCTAACCTAACCTAACCTAACCTAACCTAACCTAACCTAACCTAACCTAACCTAACCTAACCTAACCTAACCTAACCTAACCTAACCTAACCTAACCTAACCTAACCTAACCTAACCTAACCTAACCTAACCTAACCTAACCTAACCTAACCTAACCTAACCTAACCTAACCTAACCTAACCTAACCTAACCTAACCTAACCTAACCTAACCTAACCTAACCTAACCTAACCTAACCTAACCTAACCTAACCTAACCTAACCTAACCTAACCTAACCTAACCTAACCTAACCTAACCTAACCTAACCTAACCTAACCTAACCTAACCTAACCTAACCTAACCTAACCTAACCTAACCTAACCTTTTTTTTTTTTTTTTTTTTTTTTTTTTTAATATGGGGAAATGCCTTTACGCATTCCCGCTCGCTTCGGGGGAAGCAAGCGGGATATGTCGGGCTAGGCGCTATTGAAACAATAGTTATAGCCCGCGCGCCACTACCGACTAAAACCCCATAGTGTTCCGTCTCTGTAGCAACAAACGGGGGGGAGCGGGTCCGTTTTCACATTCTCCGCCACCCCCGTTCATGCTGGTGTCCGCTGCGTCGGTTCAGCGGACCCACCTCTGGAAGGATTGATGCCCTCCAATAAAACTCCTCAACAAATGTAAAAATAACATGTGTAAAAAATAACAAATGTAAAAAATAACAAATGTAAAAATAACAACAAGGGAGGTGCCCGGGAACACTTGGGCACCTACACCTCACGAGGGTCTATGTTGCGGAACGCCGGACGCCCCCGCATCCAACGCCCCAGGCCCTCCAAGCGGAGACGGGGTGCGAGCTCGGTTAGCTCGCCTCCGTGTCCGTGCTCTCCGGAGCGGAAGAGAGAGAGGATCTTTCTCTCTCTCCCGCTCTTCTTCTTCCCTTCGCGAAATCACCGTTTCGCAGAAGGCGATCACTGCGCTCCAAGACCTTTCATCATCAACCATCTTTGAAATGATGGTTGACAAGGAAAGGTCCATACCCACTACTGCAATTAATGCATGCCGCGGATCCTCCTCACCAGGACACTCTTCCAACGCATGTTGGGCAGTGTCTTCTACGCAGCCACAACTGTGGCACACTGGGGTCGCCTCCCTTTTGGCTACGTTACACAGGTACCTCCCGAAACAACCGTGTCCCGAGAGTACCTGTGTAAGCCGATAAGTCAGCGCACCGTATTTCCGCTGTACCCACTCCAAAAGTACAGGCTGTATTGCCTGCAAGAGCCTGATAGCTCCAGCTCCCCTCTGTGCAGGTCCCGTGAGAAGCCGTTCCCTCCAGGCACTCAAGGCCACTGACCTGGCATCTCGCCGCCAGCTAACCACCTCCTGTGGTAATGGACGGAGGTCCTGTTCACGGCCCCTCACTAAACGACTGTACACGTCTGCCAGGATGTCGGCTTCCAAGTCCCATGGAAGGGACCCGGCTATGACGCAGGCCACCTCGTGCGAAAGCGTGCGATATCCTCTGCACACTCTCACAGCCATCACCCTTTGCGCCCTGTGGAGCAAGGCTGTCTCTCGGGAGTTTAGGGTCCCAGCCCATATAGGGGCACCATACAGGGCCATCGATCTCACCACCGCCATGTAAAGGTGGCGGCAGCTCGAATTTCCCCCTCCGAGATTAGGGAGAAGACGGCTCAGTGCAGCAGCGGTCCCCATGAGTTTGGGTGACAAACGCTGCAGGTGTTCTCCGAACCTCCACCTGCTGTCGAGCACAACACCGAGGTATTTAAGCGTCGACCCGACAGCTATTGGCGTACCGCCCACCACGATGTTGGAGCCTGCAGGAGGCCCTAACCGAGGACCATGAAAACAGATGGCCTCGGATTTACGAAGAGCCACCTCCAGGCCCAACCGCCGGACTCTGGCCACGACCGCTGCGACTCCGGCCGTAGCCAGTATCGACGCCTCTCTATAGGTCTTCCCCCGAGCGGTGACCAGTGTGTCGTCGGCATAACAAATGATGCCGACGCCACGGAGGTTAGCGCCCCGGAGGACCCAGTCATATCCGACGTTCCACAGGAGAGGGCCTAAAGCGGACCCCTGCGGAACACCACGCGTCATGGGACATCTTCCCTCACCTTCTCTCGTTGGGAAGACTACCTCTCTGTCGGAGAGATAGTCCCCAACAAGCTTTTGGAGGTACTGAGGCACACAGTGGTACCTCAGTCCCTCCAATATCGTGCTCCACGGCAGCGTATTAAAAGCATTGGCGATGTCTAAAGACACCGCCAACATAACGCCGCCACTGGAGCACGCCTCCTCGTAGAGGTTGCGCAAGCAGGAAATTGCGTCCAGGGTCGAGCGACCTCTACGGAACCCAAACTGGACATTGGCTAGGTCCGGCCCGACACCCTCGAGATGTTCGACGAGGCGGGCAGCGACAACACGCTCCAACATCTTCCCAGCCTCGTCCAGCAGTACGATCGGGCGATATCCCGCTGGTTCATCCGACGGGCGCCCGCTCTTTAGAAGGAGAACAAGTCTGCCCCGTTTCCACCGCTTCGGGAATCTCCCCTCCCGCAGGCAGCGGTCAAAGAGGGCCTTCAGGCGGGTATCCAGCGCATCCTGAGCGAGAGCCCACGCACGACCAGGTATGCCATCGGGTCCTGGCGCCGTGTTCCTCGCCTTCATACGGAGTATGGCTGCACCCAGCTCACCGTCAGTTACTGGAGGGGGAGTGTCTCCTTCCACCTCTGCAAAACCTTCCCTCTGTGGAATCACTGAGGCGGGAGGGAAGAATTCCCCTCCAGGAGCACCTGGGAACAGTCCCTCGACCACCCGTCGCAGGACTTCAGGCTGCAAAGTGCTGGAGGCAGGTGGAGACCAGGGGCGGAGCTTTTGCCGCGCCAACCTGTACGGCCGACCCCATGGGTCATGCTCCAATGTCTCCAGCAATTGGCGCCATGCTTGTGCCTTGGCCTCACCGATGGCAAAGCGAAGAGCCTTAGACGCCTCTCTGTATGCAGCGTACAGGGCTTCCAGCTGAGCTGCTTCCTGACGCCTCCTCCTCCGGTATCTCTGGTACTGCCGGCGTCTCGTCACGCATTGTTGACGGATCTCACCAATTTCGGCCGACCACCAGTAGACCTGGCGCTTGGGTGGAGGTGCCCGTGCGCGAGGCATTGCTGCATCGCAGACGCGCATCATCGCCGCACACAATTCGTCGGCCTCTGCGTCCAACTCTACCGGCTCGGACGGTGAGGCATTCCACGCCTGAACAATTGCCGCCTCCTGCAGCAGGTCTAGGTTCAGACGTTTAAGGACCCACCGTGGCCCTGTTTCGAGTAACCTCTGCCTAATCTGTTCTGCTTGGGACACAGATATGCTGAACCGGATGTAGCGGTGGTCGGATAGGGTCTCTTCGTCCACTAACACCTTCCAGTCCCGGATCCGACGTGCCACTTCAGGGGTGGCGAAGGTCACATCGACCACCGACCCACCCAGCTGACGCACGCACGTCTGCACCGACCCTCTATTGAGGACGCACAGGCCGATCTCCGCAAGCCACTCAGCGACTATTCTTCCCCGTGCGTCAGTCGTCGGAGATCCCCACGCCGAGGATTTGGCGTTGAGGTCTCCGAGGACAACGACAGGCAGAGGACGACTCCGGCCAACCAATATTCCCAGCTCATCGAGGAGGGTTTCGAGCTCGTGGAGGGGAGCATTGGGGGAGTGATACACCCCAACGACAACCATATGTCCAGCTCGCGCTGCAACATACCCTCTACCCCTCCCGACTTCTTCTAAAGATGGCGTCTGCATTGGTGATTGCGTGGTGATTGCGACCACGCCGCCCAGATCCCCTATCCAATCTGACCGGGGTGGAACCCGGTACGGCTCTGCAATCACGCCGACCTGGATCGACCGCTCTGCCAGGCACTGGAGTAAAAGGTCCTGGGCCCGGGCAGAGTGGTTGATATTCGCCTGGAGGAATGTTACAGCCATACTAGCTTTCCTCCATGCGATCCGCCTGCTCCGTTTCAGGGTGAGTCGGCTGTGACTTGGCGTTGGCCTCAGTCACAGCTGACCTCCGCTTGGCCCCTTTCTTAGTCGGGGGCTTGGCGCATGCCTTGCCCCCGAAGAGGTGGTCCGCAGGTTTACCCGCTGCTGTACAAAGAGGGCAGCGGGGGGCGGCAGAACATTCGCTGGCCATGTGGCCCTGTTGACCGCAGCGATAACAATCCTTGCTGCGATCAACCTCCGACTTGCACTGGGCCCCTAAGTGACCCAGTTCGAAGCACCTGTAGCATCGACGAGGCCTAGCATCAAGGATGCGAACCTGCGCCGATACCCATCCGACTAGAAGTCGGTTGCCATTCCCCGCAATCTTTTTTGCAGCCTCCATAGGGCAGCGGACAAATGCGGTGCCCATTCCCGCTTGTCCTTTTTTAATTGCCCCGGCTTTGATTGCTTGTGGAGAGCATCCACCAGCTTTGGCAAGAGCCTCCACTAGCTCTTCGGGGCTTATGGAGTCATCCAGACCGCTCACCCTCAAGTCTGTTGAGATGACCGGCCTGGACACTCGTACATCCTCTACGTCTTGGAATACCTCCTTGAGCTTTGCAGCCAAGGAGTCCGCTTTTCCTGCCTTCTCAGAACCGGCAATCTCGAGGATTCGTGCACCGTTAGCCGCAGTCCTAATTCTTAGAGGTGGCACCCCTAGGGCTCCAAGGTCTATCCGGCCCTTCGCCTCAGCCAGCACCTTGGCATAGGTTATGCCTCTCTCCGCGGCCTCCGGCTGCAGTGCAATAACTACAGCTGCAGTGCTAGGAAGGCGGAGTTTCGCAGCCTTACTCTCCGTCTTTTTTGAAGTGGCCTGGGACCTTCGAACTTCATTCCTCTCGGGTGGAAAGGACCTAGTTTTTGTTGTGCTAGGTGCCTTGCTCGTTTTTGATCCTCGTTTAACCACTGTTACCCACGTCTCTTTCAACGGAGCTGACGGGCGTATATCTAGCTGCTCAGAATTCAGCTCGACCTCGGCAGAGGCGGCAGCAGCAGGAATCGTTTTTCCCCTACCTTTCTTCGCTCCCTTTTTAGGTTTCACCTTTTTGGGTTCCAGCCCTCTGGAGGTAGAAGGCGCAGGTGTTTCTGACGCCAAAGTACTGGTCATAGCTGACACCAACGCAGCTTCTTCTCTCCGTCTATCAGCAGCCAGAGGCGGCCTGAGACGTTTCTCCGGGAGTAGTCTCTCCTCCAGACCCTCGAACCGTGCGTTAATCATGGTGCCCACCTGTACCATGACTTTTTGCAGGACTACGTCCAGGGCTGGGGCCTGGATTGGAGCTGGAGCAGGAGCTGGGTGAGCCTGAGCAGCACGCAGCTCTTCCATTTCCCGGCGAAGTTGTTTCAACTCCCCAGTCAGCTGTTGGTTGGCTTTTACCAATAAAGCCATCTCCTCTGGCATCGAACGCGCCCGTGACTCTTGAAAGGAGGCCTTGATAATTTCTGCAGCTTCCTTCAGAGCCCGAACGTACGTGCCCTTCAAGTTTTTGGACTTCGTGGCTATCTTAGCTATAGTGTTCACGGAGTCCATCACCATGGTTTCTAATTGGGCCGCATCGCGGCCCTCCACCTCAGGCATAGCAGACGACTGCGATCTTTTAAGATACGCATTTGTCGTCGCTTGCTTTCTTCGCATCTCCTCTGCGAATTCTTGCTCGGCGATAAGCCTGAGCTCTTCTTCTCTGGCCTTATTCAGCTCCGCTTTGGCTTTTGCGAGCCCTACGTACTCTCCAGTACTTGGAGGACGTCCACGCCCACGCCGAGCCGCAGAAACCTTCGGCAACGGCGAGGCATCGTCCGAGCTGTTCTCCTCTTCCCCACTACGAGGTCGTTTTCTCCACAAGCTGGAAGTCGACTTCTCCGAAACCACCGACTCAAAACTCACGTCAGAGTCTGACTCTGACAGGTTTACACACCTCGACCTTGCAAGGTCATCGTCTGAAAGTCTATCTAGTAAGACAACGGCCTTCCCAGATTTTCTCCCATCTAACATCTTTTTTGCGCATAGCGCCTCCTCCCTTTCTTCGGTTTTGTTTTTTGTTTTTAAAGTTTCCATTTTTATTCCCACGAGTAGTGGCCGAAATAATGGTCCACCCCGGTAACGGCCATCCCAAGGTAACGGTACATACTGACGGAGGTCCCGTGGTATCCGCAGGGTGTTAACGTGTTTTCCTTCACGGGTTTAACTCGGGTTTTCCTTCCCGCAGGCCGGCCAATTAAGGCAAGCCCGCCATCGACACCGCCATGCCGCGACGTACCCCCTTATGCCACAACGGGGGTCGTTGAAGACAACACAGCAGTATCGGAGAGAGAAATGGCACAGTTTCTCCCAATGACGGTGGCAAGGATGCCTGCCCAACGGTAGTGTAAGTACACGTCAGGCCCGTCTACTATCCACCTCTACGGTGACAGAACACCGTGACAACGTTGCCCGACAGGGTGGCCGAGTTGACCGTTCCCTGCCGCGCCGCAGGCCTTGCAGGCCCGCCATCCCACGACTCGAAAGTCCGCTGAGCCCTGAAAAGGGCTCCGGAAGGTGTCCTTCTGGACCCTACCCCAACGATTACGAGCCCTGAAAAGGGCTACTCTACAGTCCCACTGGACTTTGCCACCTCTGTAGTGCCATCCATCCGCTGTGCCCAATAGGGGACACGCGGAGAGGCCCAACTCCATTACCCCGACTACCCCACCCAACAACTAAATCCCCCCCAAACCCACACACGCGGCGCCTGGTGGTTTCAGTAACGCCCCGCCTCTGAAGGAGGCGAGACTAATAGGCATGGTGAACCTCGGAAAGGATCTCCACCAGACTTGCCTTGAGGATCGTCACGACCTGCGCTACCCTCAAGACCTCACCCCCTATCCATCACGGGATGGATAGGTAGGCCTGGACTTATCCAATGCGCCGAACAGCCGTTAGGCTGCCGCTGGAGTCTCGGAACGCTCCATTAATGGATAAACCCAGACCCGCCCAACCTAACCTTTTTTTTTTTTTTTTTTTGGCATGGGGAAATGCTTTTACGCATTCCCGCTCGCTGGGGGGAAGCAAGCGGGATATGTCGGGCTCGACGCTATTAGTAAAAATAGATATAGCCCGCGCGTCACTACCGACTAAAACCCCATGGTGTTCCTTCTCGTGCAGCTGCAGCAGGGCAGCGGGCCCATTATTCATATGCTCCGCTAACCCTGCCTACGCCGTTGTCCGCTGTGTCGGCTCAGCGGACTCAAATCGGGAGGGATGGACGTCCTCCAATAACAACACATACACACATAACAAATAACATGAGTAAAAACAAACATAACAAATAATACCTACGACTAGTTAACAACTAGGGTGATGCCCGGGAACACTTGGGCATCAACACCTCATGAGGGCATATGATATGGAACGCCAGACACCCCCGCGTCCAGCGCTCCAAGCCCTCCACTACGCCATATCAAGCCGTCTCCATAGCCGCCTGCTCCTCATTAGAGCGAGCTGGCTTAGGCTCCGTTACTCCCGGTTTTCGTCTTACCCCTGTCTTAGACGGGGGCTTGGCGCAAGCCTTGCCCCCGGAGAGGTGGTCTGCAGGCTTGCCCGCGGCTGCACATATAGTGCAGTGAGGGGCAGCAGAACAATCGCCGGACCTGTGGCCCTGTTTGCCGCAGCGGTAGCACTCACCACTGCGGTCCACATCCGACTTACATTGGGCCCCGACGTGGCCCACTTCCAAGCACCTGTAGCAGCGGCGCGGTCTGGCATCAAGGATGCGAACCTGCGCCGCTACCCATCCAACGAACAGGCGGGAGCCGATCTTCTGGGCGGCCTCCACAGGGCAGCGGACGAAGACGGTGCCCATACCTGCCGGACCTTTCTTTATGGTCCCGACTTTGACTGAGGCCACAGCACATCCTCCTGCTTTGACTATGGCGTCAGTCAGCTCGTAGGGACCAATGGAGTCATCCAGGCCGCTCACCCGAATGTCTGCAGTGACAAACGGCCTGGACACCTTTATTCCCTCCACTGTCTGAAAGACCTCCCTTAGCTTTTCAGCCAGGGAGTCCGCCTTTACCACCTGCTCATCACCAGAGACCTCCAGGATACGAGCCCCGGTAGCCGCAGTCCGTATCGTCAGTGGAGGTACACCTAGTGCGCCAAGGTCAATACGATCTTTGGCTCTGCCCAGCACTTTGGCGTAGGTGAAACCCTTCTCCACTGCGTTGGGTTGCAGCGTAATCACCACAGCCGCAGTGCTGGGAGTGCGGGGCTTACGCACTTTCTTCTCGGGCTTTTTTGGAGCCGTTCCGCTTCGGTCGGTGGGCTTGCTCTTCTTGGAGCCCTTCCTGACCACTGTGCTCCACGACTCTTCCTGCGGAGCAGGAGGCGTTGGTCGCAGGTCTGGCTGCGCAGTTTGCAGATCCACCTCTGATGCGGGTACTGGTTTCCCCTTGCCTTTCCCCTTACCCTTCACTCTTTTCGGAGTTTTGGAGGACAAGGGCACGGGTGCATCCAACGCCGATGTACTGGCTGCAGGTGTTTCTGCACCTCTCCGACTGTCAGCAGCTAAGGGCGGCCTGCGACGTTTCTCGGGGAGAAGTCTCTCCTCCAGTCCCTCAAAACGGGCATTGATCATGGTGCCCACCTGCACCATGACTGTCCGCAACACCTCTTCCAGGGCTGGGGCCTGGATTGCAGCTGGAGCCCGAGTCAGAGCTTGAGCCGGTTCCACTCGAGCAGCTCGCAAAGCTTCCAGCTCATGACGGAGCTGTTTCAGCTCTGCCGTCAGTTTTTTGTTGGCACTGACCAGCAGAGCCACCTCCTCGTCCATTGTACGCATTCGCGTCTCACGGAAGGATGCTTTGATCACATCCGCAGCATCCTTCAGGGCCCTTACGTAGGTACCCTTTAAGTTCTTAGACTTTGTGGCAATCTTGGTAATTGTGTCCACAGAGTCCATTACCATCACTTCGAGTTGGGCCGCATCACGGTTTTCCACCTCTCTGGCATCAGTTGATGGCTCCTTCTTGAAGTAAGCAGCTGTTACCTGCTGTCTTCGCTGCAGATCTTCTGCCAACTCTCTTTCTGCGATGAGACGCAGCTCCTCCTCTTTGGCCTTGTTTAGTTCGGCCATGGCTTTGGCCAAACCTACATACTGCCCCGTGGTGGGCGGTCGTCCACGCCCACGCCGAGCGGGAGAGACTCCGGCCAACGACGAAGCGTCGTCCGAAGCCTCTCCTTCCTCTTCACCTCTCAGGCGTTTGCGCCTTGAAGATGACCTCCCTGAGGCCACCGAACCAATACTCATGTCGGAGTCTGACTCCGACAAGTCTACACACCTCGACCTTGCGATAAGGTCCACGTCTTCTGGGAGCCTCTCTACCAAGACCACGGCTCTCCCAACTTTCTTCTTATCTCCTCCCGCCGAAGCGGCCTTCGACTGCGCTGAAGCGCATTCCAAACTCCCATCATCATTAAGGTTTTTGTTTTTTAAAGATTCCATAATAAGTCCCACGATTATGGGGGATGTAAAAAGTCCACCCGATCAGTGCCCCCTGTGACCGGGTAAGCCTAACGTAACCCGCTAAGGAGATTCGGCCGGTACTCCCGCGGGGACCGCGCTTGGAACTGTGCTCCCCCACAGCCATGAACACCCCATCGCCACGCGTCGCAGCTTAGGGTGGGGGTGATTTTTTATAGAGGTTTTCTTCCTCACGGCCCGGGCGGTAAAGCCAAGACCCTCGGCCCCCCATCAAGACACGAGACGTGATCCGCATCTAACAGGGGGGTTACGATTTGTCGACGGTGACCCGAAGGCCTGTCCGGAGGCAGGGTGAGTGCACACCGAACCCGTCGCGCTTCGCATCGCCGCTACCCAGCATAAGGCTGAGACGCCGACCAAGCTCCACCGGTTTGCCCGACAGGGTAGCCGAGTTGACCAGCCCTGCCGCGCCGCAGACCTCGCAGGCCCGCCATCCCACGACTCGAAAGTCCGCTGAGCCCTGAAAAGGGCTCCGGAAGGTGTCCCACTGGACCCTAACCCAACTATTTATGAGCCCTGAAAAGGGCTACTCTACAGTCCCACTGGACTACCTCCTCTGGAGCAAACATCATCCGCTGCGCCCAATAGGGGACACGCGGAGAGGCCCTACTCCAAACCCGACTACCCCACCCAACAACTAAATCCCCCCCAAACCCACAACCCCCCCAAACCCACCGCCCAACCTAACCTAACCTAACCTAACCTAACCTAACCTAACCTAACCTAACCTAACCTAACCTAACCTAACCTAACCTAACCTAACCTTTTTTTTTTTTTTTTTTTTTTTTTTAATATGGGGAAATGCCTTTACGCATTCCCGCTCGCTTCGGGGGAAGCAAGCGGGATATGTCGGGCTAGGCGCTATTGAAACAATAGTTATAGCCCGCGCGCCACTACCGACTAAAACCCCATAGTGTTCCATCTCTGTAGCAACAAACGGGGGGAGCGGGTCCGTTTTCACATTCTCCGCCACCCCCGTTCATGCTGGTGTCCGCTGCGTCGGTTCAGCGGACCCACCTCTGGAAGGATTGATGCCCTCCAATAAAGCTACTCAACAAATGTAAAATAACAAATGTAAAAGAAATAACAAATATAAAAATAACAACAAGGGAGGTGCCCGGGAACACTTGGGCACCTACACCTCACGAGGGCCTATGTTGCGGAGCGCCGGACGCCCCCGCATCCAACGCCCCAGGCCCTCCAAGCGGAGACGGGGTGCGAGCTCGGTTAGCTCGCCTCCGTGTCCGTGCTCTCCGGAGCGGAAGAGAGAGAGGATCTTTCTCTCTCTCCCGCTCTTCTTCTTCCCTTCTTGAGATGACTTTCTCACAGAAGGTGACCATTGCACTCCATGACCTTTCGTCATCAACCATCTTGAGTATGATGGTTGACAAGGAAAGGTCCATACCCACTACTGCAACTAAAGCATGCCGCGGATCCTCCTCACCAGGACACTCTTCCAACGCATGTTGGGCGGTGTCTTCTGCGCAGCCACAACTGTGGCATACTGGGGTCGCCTCCCTTTTGGCTACGTTACACAGGTACCTCCCGAAACAACCGTGTCCCGAGAGTACCTGTGTAAGCCGATAAGTCAGCGCACCGTGTTTCCGCTGTACCCACTCCAAAAGTACAGGCTGTATTGCCTGCAAGAGCCTGATAGCTCCAGCTCCCCTCTGTGCAGGTCCCGTGAGAAGCCGTTCTCTCCAGGCACTCATGGCCACTGACCTGGCATCTCGCCGCCAGCTAACCACCTCCTGTGGTAATGGACGGAGGTCCTGTTCACGGCCCCTCACTAAGCGACTATATACATCTGCCAGAATGTCGGCTTCCAAGTCCCATGGAAGGGACCCGGCTATGACGCAGGCCACCTCGTGCGAAAGCGTGCGATACCCTCTGCACACTCTCAGAGCCATCACCCTTTGCGCCCTGTGGAGCAAGGCTGTCTCTCGGGAGTTCAGGGTCCCAGCCCATATAGGGGCACCATACAGGGCCATCGATCTCACCACCGCCATGTAAAGGTGGCGGCAGCTCGAATTTCCCCCTCCGAGATTAGGGAGAAGACGGCTCAGTGCAGCAGCGGTCCCCATGAGTTTGGGTGACAGACGCTGCAGGTGTTCCCCAAATCTCCACCTGCTGTCGAGCACAACGCCAAGATATTTAAGCGTCGACCCGACAGCTATTGGCGTTCCGCCCACCACGATGTTGGAGCCTGCAGGAGGCCCTAACCGAGGACCATGAAAACAGATGGCCTCGGATTTACGTAGAGCCACCTCCAGGCCCAGCCGTCGGACTCTGGCCACAACCGCTGCGACTCCGGCTGTAGCCAGTATCGATGCCTCTCTGTAGGTCTTCCCCCGAGCGGTGACCAGTGTGTCGTCGGCATAACAAACGATGCCGACGCCACGGAGGTTAGCGCCCCGGAGGACCCAGTCATATCCGACGTTCCACAGGAGTGGGCCTAAAGCGGACCCCTGCGGAACACCACGCGCCATAGGTCTCCGTCCCAATCCTTCGCTCGTCGGGAAGACTACCTCCCTTTCAGAGAGATAATCCCCAACAAGTCGTAGGAGATACTCAGGTACTTGATGGTACTTCAGCCCCTCCATTATCGTGCTCCACGGCAGCGTATTAAAAGCATTGGCGATGTCTAAAGACACCGCCAACATAACGCCGCCACTGGAGCACGCTTTCTCGTAGAGGTCGCGCAGGCAGGATATTGCATCCAAGGTAGAGCGACCTCTACGAAAACCGAATTGAGTACCAGCCAAGTCCGGGCCTATCGTCTCCAAATGGTCAACGAGGCGGGAAACAATGATACGCTCCAGCATCTTGCCCGCCTCGTCAAGGAGCACGATTGGGCGATATCCCGCCGGTTCATCTGATGGGCGCCCATCCTTACGAAGAAGGACAAGCTTGCCCCGCTTCCATCTTTTAGGGAATTTCCCCTCCCGCAGGCAGCGCTCAAACAAGCCCTTCAGGCGGGAATCCAGGGCGTCTTGGGCGAGGGCCCATGCACGGCCGGGTATGCCATCAGGTCCTGGCGCCGTGTTCCGTGCCTTCATTCGAAACACGGCGGCACCGAGTTCTCCATCCGTGATTGCGGGGGGACTACCAGGAGAGCCACTCATCGTCACATTGTCGTGTTCCCTCTGTGGCACAGCTAAATCGCTCCCAAGTGCGCCAGGGAATAGACTCTCTACCACTCGTTGCAGGACCGCGGGTTCCAGAGTGGTTGTGATGGGCGGAGCCCAAGGGCGGAGTTTCTGTCGCGCCAGTCGATATGGCCGACCCCATGGATCAACCTCCAGCGTCTCCAACAGCTGCCGCCAGGCTTGCGCCTTGGCCTCGCCAATTGTCACGCGGAGGGACTTAGACGACTCTCTATAGGCCGCGTAGAGAGCGTCTGACTCAGCTGTCTCTTGGAGTCTTCTCCTCCGGTACCTCTGATACCGTCGACGCCTAGCCAAGCATTCGCGACGTAGTTGGGCAATTTCCTCCGTCCACCAGTAGACCTGGCGTTTGGATGGAGGTGCCCGCGCGCGGGGCATCGATGCGTCGCAAACGTGTGCCATTGCTTCGCACAGCTTGTCGGCTTCATCGTCTAACTCCATCGGCTCGGAGGGTGGAGCGTTCCATGCCTGTACAGTGGCAGCTTCCCGCAACAACTCCAGGTTCAACCGATTGAGGACCCACCGTGGCCCGAATTCGGGAAGCCTCCGCCTGTCCAGATTTGAATGGGACAAGGAGATGTTGAAGCGTATGTAACGGTGGTCGGAGAGTGTCTCCTCATCCAACACCTCCCAGTCTCTGATCTGACGAGCGATCTCAGGGGTGGCAAAAGTCACGTCAATGACTGACCCACCCCGCTGCCGCACACACGTCTGCACAGATCCTGTGTTAAGGACGCATAGGCCTGTCTCCGTTAGCCACTCCATCACCGCTCTGCCACGCGCGTCAGTCGTCGATGATCCCCATGCCGTGGACTTGGCATTGAGATCTCCGAGGACGACAACAGGCAGAGGACGACTTCGGCCGACTACGGTCCCCAACTCGCCGAGGAGGGATTCCAGTTCGTGGAGGGGTGCGTTGGGAGAGTGGTATACCCCAACTACAACCATTTGGCCAACTTGAGCCGCAACAAACCCTCCACCTCTCGCAACTCCTTCGAGTGCTGGGGAGTGTGCCGGCGACTGCGTGGTTATTGCAACCAAGCCATCGAGGTCGCCGACCCAGTCAGGTCTGGGTGGGACCACGTATGGCTCGGCGACTACTGCAACCTGAATCGACCACTCTGCCAAGCTTTGGAGTAGAAGATCCTGAGCCCGCATAGAGTGGTTGATATTAGCCTGGAGGAACTTCATACCCATCCTAGCTAACCTCCATCGAATTCACCTGCTCCACTGCGGAGCGACTCGGCTGTGACTTGGCGCTGGCCTCAGTCACTGCTGTTTTCCGTCTCGCCCCTGTCTTTGTCGGGGGCTTGGCACATGCCTTGCCCCCGGAGAGGTGAGCCGCCGGTTTGCCCGCATCTGCACATAAAGTACAGTGAGGGGCGGCGGTGCAATCGCTGGCTTTATGGCCGGGTTGACCGCAACGATAGCAATCCTTGCTACGGTCAACCTCCGACTTACACTGTGCCCAAACGTGACCCGTCGCTAGACATCTGAAGCAACGGCGAGGCCTGGCATCTAGGATGCGAACCTGCGCCGCTACCCATCCGACCAGCAGACGGTTCCCAATTTTTTGGGCAGCTTCGACAGGGCAACGAACAAAGGCCGTGCCCATTCCGGCCTGGCCCTTTCTTATGGCTCCAACCTTGATGGTATCTACCGCGCATGTTCCAACTTTGGCGATAGTCTCCACCAGCTCTTCGGGGGTGACAGAGTCATCCAGGCCACTTACACGCAGATCTGCCGAGATGACAGGCCTGGATACTCGCACTTCTTCCACTTCTTGGAACACCTCCTTAAGCTTTGCAGCCAGAGAGTCCGCCTTTCCCCCCTTCTCGACTCCGGCGACCTCAAGGATACGGGCTCCTGTGGCTGCAGTCCTCATCCTCAAAGGAGGCACTCCAAGGGTCCCAAGGTCTATGCGGGACTTGGCTTCCGCCAGCACCTTTGCATAGGTGATGCCTTTACCGGCTGCTTCCGGCTGAAGCGTGATCACCACCGCTGCAGTGCGTGGTGGGCGGAGTTTAGCCCCTTTCTTCTCGGGTTTCGAGGTTTTCGGCTCCGAGGCTCTTTTGGGAGCGGATGACCTCGACTTACCCGTATCGACCGACTTGCCCTTTTTGGCGCCACGCTTAACGACGGTTACCCACGTCTCTTGCGATGGAGCAGTTGGGCGGGGGTCTGGTCGTATGGAGGTGGGCTCTACCTCTGCAGTGGTTGCAGAAACGGCCTTCCCCTTACTCCTCTTCCCTTTTCCAATTTTCCCAGTTTTGGGTTCTGGAACTTGGGAGGTAGGGTGCACAGGCGGGCCCGACGCCGACGTGCTGGCCACAGCCGACTTTGGAGCCGCTTCAGCTCTCCTTCTGTCAGCGGCCAAAGGTGGCCTGAGTCGCTTCTCAGGGAGAAGTCGCTCTTCTAGACCCTCAAAGCGGGCATTAATCATGGTGCCCACCTGCACCATGACCGTCCGCATTACATCCTCAAGGGCTGGAGCCTGCATTGGAGCAGGAACTGGTGCTGATGTTACACCCACAGTCCTCAATTCTTCTAGCTCACGGCGAAGCTGCTTGAGCTCCTCCGTAAGCTGCTTGTTGGCGCTGACCAACAAGGCCATCTCCTCAGGCATCGTACGTGCCCGTGTTACCTCGAAGGAGGCCTTAATAACCTCAGCAGCCTCCTTCAGGGCCCTCACGTACGTGCCCTTAAGGTTCTTGGACTTCGTAGCAATTTTTGATATGGTGTCCACGGAGTCCAACACCATTGTTTCCAATTGGGCCGCATCGCGGCCCTCCACCTCAGGCGCAGAAGCCGAGTGCACCTTCTTGAAGAAGGCTTTTGTAGCCACTTGCTTCTGCTGCAATTCCTCGGCCAATTCCCTCTCGGCAATGAGGCGTAATTCTTCTTCGCGGGCTTGGTTCAGTTCGGCCTTAGCTTGCGCCAGACCGACGTATTGCCCAGTGGTGGGCGGGCGTCCACGCCCTCGACGAGCATGAGGGACTTTGGGCAACGGCGAGGCGTCGTCCGAAAAGTCTCCCTCCTCTTCGCTCCTCAGGCGTTTACGCCATACACCAGGCGATGATCTCCTAGAAGTCACCGACGCAAAACTCACGTCGGAGTCAGACTCCGACAAGTCCACCATCTTTGACCCCGCAACAAGGTCATCGTCCTCAGACAGTCTCTCCAGCAAGACTACGGCCCTGCCAATCTTGCTCTCATCAACTACGTTTTTTGCGCATAGCGCCTCCTCCCTTACATCTTGTTTTTTGTTTTTTAAGGTATCCATATAAAGTCCCACGAGTATGGGGGATATAAAATGTCCACCCGGTTGGTGCCCCCTGTAACCGGGTAAGCCTAACGTAACCCGCAAGGAGATTCGGCCGGTACTCCCGCGGGGACCGCGCTTGGAACTGTGCTCCCCCACAGCCATGAACACCCCATCGCCACGCGTCGCAGCTTAGGGTGGGGGTAATTTTTTAGAGAGGTTTTCTTCCTCGCGGCCCGGGCGGTAAAGCCAAGGCCCTCGGCCCCCCATCAAGACACGAGACGTGATCCGCACCTAACAGGGGGGTTACGATTTGTGGACGGTGGCCCGAAGGCCTGTCCGGAGGCAGGGTTAGTGCACACCGAACCCGTCCCGCTCGCATCGCCGCTACTCAGCATATGGCTGAGACGCCGACCAAGCTCCACCTACATAGCCATTACTGGCTCCTCCGGTTTGCCCGACAGGGTAGCCGAGTTGACCAGCCCTGCCGCGCCGCAGACCTTGCAGGCCCGCCATCCCACGACTCGAAAGTCCGCTGAGCCCTGAAAAGGGCTCCGGAAGGTGTCCCACTGGACCCTAACCCAACTATTTATGAGCCCTGAAAAGGGCTACTCTACAGTCCCACTGGACTTCCTCCTCAGGAGCAAACATCATCCGCTGCGCCCAATAGGGGACACGCGGAGAGGCCCTACTCCAAACCCGACTACCCCACCCAACAACTAAATCCCCCCCAAACCCACACGCGGCGCCTGGTGGTTTCAGTAACGCCCCGCCTCTGAAGGAGGCGAGACTAATAGGCATGGTGAACCTCGGAAAGGATCTCCACCAGACTTGCCTTGAGGATCGTCACGACCTGCGCTACCCTCAAGACCTCACCCCCTATCCATCACGGGATGGATAGGTAGGCCTGGACTTATCCAATGCGCCGAACAGCCGTTAGGCTGCCGCTGGAGTCTCGGAACGCTCCATTAATGGATAAACCCAGACCCGCCCAACCTAACCTAACCTAACCTAACCTTTTTTTTTTTTTTTTTTTTTTTTGGCATGGGGAAATGCTTTTACGCATTCCCGCTCGCTGGGGGGAAGCAAGCGGGATATGTCGGGCTCGACGCTATTAGTAAAAATAGATATAGCCCGCGCGTCACTACCGACTAAAACCCCATGGTGTTCCTTCTCGTGCAGCTGCAGCAGGGCAGCGGGCCCATTATTCATATGCTCCGCTAACCCTGCCTACGCCGTTGTCCGCTGTGTCGGCTCAGCGGACTCAAATCGGGAGGGATGGACGTCCTCCAATAACAACACATACACACATAACAAATAACATGAGTAAAAACAAACATAACAAATAATACCTACAACTAGTTAACAACTAGGGTGATGCCCGGGAACACTTGGGCATCAACACCTCATGAGGGCATATGATATGGAACGCCAGACACCCCCGCGTCCAGCGCTCCAAGCCCTCCACTACGCCATATCAAGCCGTCTCCATAGCCGCCTGCTCCTCATTAGAGCGAGCTGGCTTAGGCTCCGTTACTCCCGGTTTTCGTCTTACCCCTGTCTTAGACGGGGGCTTGGCGCAAGCCTTGCCCCCGGAGAGGTGGTCTGCAGGCTTGCTCGCGGCTGCACATATAGTGCAGTGAGGGGCAGCAGAACAATCGCCGGACCTGTGGCCCTGTTTGCCGCAGCGGTAGCACTCACCACTGCGGTCCACATCCGACTTACATTGGGCCCCGACGTGGCCCACTTCCAAGCACCTGTAGCAGCGGCGCGGTCTGGCATCAAGGATGCGAACCTGCGCCGCTACCCATCCAACGAACAGGCGGGAGCCGATCTTCTGGGCGGCCTCCACAGGGCAGCGGACGAAGACGGTGCCCATACCTGCCGGACCTTTCTTTATGGTCCCGACTTTGACTGAGGCCACAGCACATGCTCCTGCTTTGACTATGGCGTCAGTCAGCTCGTAGGGACCAATGGAGTCATCCAGGCCGCTCACCCGAATGTCTGCAGTGACAAACGGCCTGGACACCTTTATTCCCTCCACTGTCTGAAAGACCTCCCTTAGCTTTTCAGCCAGGGAGTCCGCCTTTACCACCTGCTCATCACCAGAGACCTCCAGGATACGAGCCCCGGTAGCCGCAGTCCGTATCGTCAGTGGAGGTACACCTAGTGCGCCAAGGTCAATACGATCTTTGGCTCTGCCCAGCACTTTGGCGTAGGTGAAACCCTTCTCCACTGCGTTGGGTTGCAGCGTAATCACCACAGCCGCAGTGCTGGGAGTGCGGGGCTTACGCACTTTCTTCTCGGGCTTTTTTGGAGCCGTTCCGCTTCGGTCGGTGGGCTTGCTCTTCTTGGAGCCCTTCCTGACCACTGTACTCCACGACTCTTCCTGCGGAGCAGGAGGCGTTGGTCGCAGGTCTGGCTGCGCAGTTTGCAGATCCACCTCTGATGCGGGTACTGGTTTCCCCTTGCCTTTCCCCTTACCCTTCACTCTTTTCGGAGTTTTGGAGGACAAGGGCACGGGTGCATCCAACGCCGATGTACTGGCTGCAGGTGTTTCTGCACCTCTCCGACTGTCAGCAGCTAAGGGCGGCCTGCGACGTTTCTCGGGGAGAAGTCTCTCCTCCAGTCCCTCAAAACGGGCATTGATCATGGTGCCCACCTGCACCATGACTGTCCGCAACACCTCTTCCAGGGCTGGGGCCTGGATTGCAGCTGGAGCCCGAGTCAGAGCTTGAGCCGGTTCCACTCGAGCAGCTCGCAAAGCTTCCAGCTCATGACGGAGCTGTTTCAGCTCTGCCGTCAGTTTTTTGTTGGCACTGACCAGCAGAGCCACCTCCTCGTCCATTGTACGCATTCGCGTCTCACGGAAGGATGCTTTGATCACATCCGCAGCATCCTTCAGGGCCCTTACGTAGGTACCCTTTAAGTTCTTAGACTTTGTGGCAATCTTGGTAATTGTGTCCACAGAGTCCATTACCATCACTTCGAGTTGGGCCGCATCACGGTTTTCCACCTCTCTGGCATCAGTTGATGGCTCCTTCTTGAAGTAAGCAGCTGTTACCTGCTTTCTTCGCTGCAGATCTTCTGCCAACTCTCTTTCTGCGATGAGACGCAGCTCCTCCTCTTTGGCCTTGTTTAGTTCGGCCATGGCTTTGGCCAAACCTACATACTGCCCCGTGGTGGGCGGTCGTCCACGCCCACGCCGAGCGGGAGAGACTCCGGCCAACGACGAAGCGTCGTCCGAAGCCTCTCCTTCCTCTTCACCTCTCAGGCGTTTGCGCCTTGAAGATGACCTCCCTGAGGCCACCGAACCAATACTCATGTCGGAGTCTGACTCCGACAAGTCTACACACCTCGACCTTGCGATAAGGTCCACGTCTTCTGGGAGCCTCTCTACCAAGACCACGGCTCTCCCAACTTTCTTCTTATCTCCTCCCGCCGAAGCGGCCTTCGACTGCGCTGAAGCGCATTCCAAACTCCCATCATCATTAAGGTTTTTGTTTTTTAAAGATTCCATAATTGTTCCCACGATTATGGGGGATGTAAAAAGTCCACCCGATCAGTGCCCCCTGTGACCGGGTAAGCCTAACGTAACCCGCTAAGGAGATTCGGCCGGTACTCCCGCGGGGACCGCGCTTGGAACTGTGCTCCCCCACAGCCATGAACACCCCATCGCCACGCGTCGCAGCTTAGGGTGGGGGTGATTTTTTATAGAGGTTGTCTTCCTCACGGCCCGGGCGGTAAAGCCAAGACCCTCGGCCCCCCATCAAGACACGAGACGTGATCCGCATCTAACAGGGGGGTTACGATTTGTCGACGGTGACCCGAAGGCCTGTCCGGAGGCAGGGTTAGTGCACACCGAACCCGTCGCGCTTCGCATCGCCGCTACTCAGCATAAGGCTGAGACGCCGACCAAGCTCCACCGGTTTGCCCGACAGGGTAGCCGAGTTGACCAGCCCTGCCGCGCCGCAGACCTCGCAGGCCCGCCATCCCACGACTCGAAAGTCCGCTGAGCCCTGAAAAGGGCTCCGGAAGGTGTCCCACTGGACCCTATCCCAACTATGTATGAGCCCTGAAAAGGGCTACTCTACAGTCCCACTGGACTACCTCCTCAGGAGTAAACATCATCCGCTGCGCCCAATAGGGGACACGCGGAGAGGCCCTACTCCAAACCCGACTACCCCACCCAACAACTAAATCCCCCCCAAACCCACACGCGGCGCCTGGTGGTTTCAGTAACGCCCCGCCTCTGAAGGAGGCGAGACTAATAGGCATGGTGAACCTCGGAAAGGATCTCCACCAGACTTGCCTTGAGGATCGTCACGACCTGCGCTACCCTCAAGACCTCACCCCCTATCCATCACGGGATGGATAGGTAGGCCTGGACTTATCCAATGCGCCGAACAGCCGTTAGGCTGCCGCTGGAGTCTCGGAACGCTCCATTAATGGATAAACCCAGACCCGCCCAACCTAACCTAACCTAACCTAACCTAACCTAACCTAACCTAACCTAACCTAACCTAACCTAACCTAACCTAACCTAACCTAACCTTTTTTTTTTTTTTTTTTTTTTTTTTTTACATCAGGAAATACATTTACGTATACCCCCCGTACTTGAGGAGTACGAGAGGTTATGTGGGACTCGCCCTCTACGAAGCTGGTAAATGCGAGGGAATACCCACTAAAACCTGATGGTGTTGCGTCTCTTTGCCTTTTAATGCTGGGGACCTAGGTACGTAGATTACCACCTCCACGACCCCAGCGGCAGTCAGTCCAAATCTGGACCACGTCTTGTGGACTTCAAGTCCAAAGTTTCACCAAAATGGCGTGTCGGGAAACAGACACGCCTTAATACTCTGGGGACCTCATCCTTCGGGCAGCGGATTCCCCTTCTCCACCGCCCGGAGGTCCTTCTAGGGTGGAAGGTTACGCTCATGCGCCTGCCTCCTACGACCCATCCTACGTCGCCTTATTTCGTGAGGGCTTTCTTCCTCTCTCGTCCTCTCAGCCGCCTCCTTCTGCGACATTACCTCCTCACAGAAAGCCCGCACTGCCTCCCAGGATCTCTCATCGCCAACCATGGACGAAACTATGGTCGGCAACGAGAGATCGTTACCCACAACCGCGACGAGACTCGCCCGCGGTTCCTCCCAAGCGGAGCACGTCACCAGTGTATGCTGAGCCGTATCCTCGGCGCAGCCACAGTGGTGACACTCCGTCGTTTGTTCTCTCCTCGCAACGTTGCACAGGTACCTGCCGAAACATCCGTGTCCCGACAGAACCTGCGCCAGTCGAAAGGAGAGAACACCGTGTTCCCTTTCTAGCCATCCGCTCAGGACGGGTCGAATGGCTCCGATGGTCCAATGGCCGGCACTCGGCTCTTCCAGTCGTTCTGCCCAGCGCTGAATGACGTCCTGGTGGGCATCCCTCCTCCACCGCGTCACAGCCTCAGAAGGAACGAAGGTCCCGCGATTTCGACGCTCCGCAACGCGATGATACATCTGGGACAACATCACTGCCTCCAGATCCCAAGGAGGAGTCCCCGCCAAAACGCATGCCGCCTCAAAAGAGATGGTGCGATAACCTCTTATTACCCTGACTGCTATGACCCTCTGCGGTCTCCGCAATTGAGCCCTGTTGAAGGCAGTCAGGGTATCCGCCCATATAGGGGCACCGTAAAGCGCCATAGACCGCACCACCATCGAGTAGAGGCGGCGGCATACCACGCTTGGCCCACCTGAATTCGGAAGCAGCCTTCCCAATGCTGACGCAGCTCCGATGAGTTTCGGGGCCAGCGCCCGGAAGTGCTCCCGGAAGTTCCATCTGCTGTCGAGGACAAGGCCTAAGTAACGCATCGTCGACCCGACAGCAATGGAGACTCCACCTACGACTAGCGCGGCTCCGGCTGGTGGCCCTCTTCGTGGCCCGTGGAAGCACAGCGCCTCGGACTTGTCGAGGGCCACCTCCAAACCCAGTCGTCTAATTCGGCCTACAATTTGGGCCACACCCGCTGTGGCTAGAATTGCCGCCTCTCTGTACCGGTGTCCGCGGGCCGTCACCAGCGTGTCATCAGCGTAACAAATGACGCCGATGCCACGCAGGTTCGCACCCCGCAACACCCAGTCGTACCCGATGTTCCACAGAAGTGGGCCGAGAACCGACCCCTGTGGGACACCACACGACATCTGCCGTCTACCCCAACCACCCTGCCCGGGGAAGGCCACAAACCTCTCAGAGAAGTAGGCCTCCACTATTCGGCTTAGGTAATGGGGTACTCCGTGGAACCTTAAGGCCTCCTTAATGCATTCCCAGGGCAGGGTGTTGAAGGCATTGGCGATGTCAAGAGACACCGCCAAGACGACCTCTCCCCTGGAAACAGCCTCCTCTGCAAGGGCCCTCACCTTCGATATGGCGTCGATGGTGGACCTGCCCCTGCGGAAGCCGTACTGGCAGTCTGCCAAATTTGGCCCCGCACCCTCCAGGTGTTCTATGAGGCGGGAAGCGATAACCCGCTCAAACAGCTTTCCCGCCTCATTGAGCAGCACAATGGGCCTGTACGCCGATGGCGATTCCACCGGACGTCCCTCCTTCCGCAGCAGGACCAGCTTTCCCGTTTTCCACCTACTCGGGAAGTGACCCCGCTGAAGGCATGCGTCGAGGAGCTCCCTGAAGCGAGGCTCCAGTTCCTCCAGAGCTAACACCCACACACGCCCAGGGATTCCGTCCAGTCCTGGGGCGGTGTTCTTGGCTTTAAGCCGCAACACTGCCGCTCCAAATTCGGAAGCTGATACCGCGGGCACCTCTTCCTCCTCAACGTTTTGCGGAGCCCGTGGAGCCATCCGAGGTGGTGAGAACACGCGGATGCTCGGAAACAGCTTTCCCACTACCTCTTCAAGGAGTTGTGGCTGGAGACTCTGCGTTAGTGGGGGGGCCCAAGTACGGAGCTTGTTCCGGACTTGCTTGTAAGGCCTTCCCCACGGATCGATACTGAGCGTCTCCAACATCTCATTCCAGGATGAGGATTTAGCCTCAGCTATGGCTATCTGGAGAGCTCGATTTGCCTCTCTATAAAGGCCATACAGGCGACTCTCCGTCTCTTCATCCCGACGTCTTCTTCGACGGTGGTGCGAATACTTCCGCCTCGCCGCTACGCACGCGGAACGCAGTGCAGCGATTTGCGCTGACCACCAGTAGACGCACCGACGTGGTGGCCGCTTACCGCACCGAGGCATCGAGGCATCGCAGACTTGCGTCAGTGCCGTGTGGAACCAGTCCGCCTCAGCCTCTACTTCCACCGTCCCCTCAGGCTTCGGGAGCCAGGCTTGGACCAAGGCAGCTTCCACCAGAGCTTCTCGGTCTAGGCTCTTCAGTGCCCAGCGTGGGCCCCCCTCGTTCGAGGTCCGGCTTTGGCCGCTCGGGATCCCTGGGTGTGCAGAAACATCAAACCGGATGTACCTGTGATCCGACAACGTCTCCACACACTCCAGTACTTCCCAGCCTTGAACACGGCGTGCTAGAGCAGGGCTCGCGAACGTTACGTCCACGACTGAACCACCCTGCCGTCGCACACACGTGTTTACCGTCCCTCGGTTTAACACCGAGAGCCCAGCTGCTATCGCCCACTCTTCGAGCACCTCACCACGTGCATCCGTGACGGCGGATCCCCAAGTTACCGACTTGGCGTTGAAGTCGCCAGCAACTAGCACATGGTGAGGGTGACTCCACCTAATGAGGGACTCTACCTCCGAGAGGAATACCTCAAATTCGGCGAGGCTTCTATTTGGGGAAAAATACCCCCCAATAACCACCGTACCTCGAAACAAGACCGCGACGCAGCCCTTGCCCTTCCTGACCTTCTCAAACGTCGGCGCGCCCGCCGAGGTCTGCGACACGATTGCCACGACTCCTTCATCATCGCCTGCCCAGTTATCCCGGGAAGGGATAAGATATGGCTCTGCCACTACAGCGATATGAATCAACCACTCCGCCATGCTCTGGGCCAGAAGATCCTGAGCCCTGGCGCAGTGGTTGAGATTTACCTGGAGGTACTTTTGGGCCGTATTAACCATTGGTGTCCATCTCCACCGTCTCTGCCCTTACTTCGACGTTAGCCGATGGGTTGGCTGGCTGCGAGGCTCTATTTGCCCCGAGCACAGCTCGCCTCCTCTTGTTACTGGCCCTGCGGGAAGCACAAGACTTGCTCCCCAACTTGTGGTCAGCTCTCTTGCTAGCTGCTGCACATACACTACAATGAGCAGCGTCCGTGCATTGGCTAGCCTTGTGGCCGCTCTTCCCGCACTGATAGCACTCGGTGCTGCGGTCAGTTCCCGAGGTACAAACCGCACTAACATGGCCCGCCTCTAAACACCGGAAGCAACGCATCGGTCTGGGTTCAAGAAGCTGAACTCGTGCGGCTACCCATCCTATCAGGATTCTGCCGCTCTTAGCCAACTTCTTCGCAGCCGTCACCGGGCAACGAACCCATGCCGTGCCGAGACCTGATGGACCAGGACGGATTTCGCCGGGTTTTACCGTTTCAGCTGGACACTCGCCGAATCGAGCCACAGCTGCCACCAACTCCTCAGAAGACACCGAGTCATCCAAACCCGACACCCGCAATTCAGCCATCTTAGTGGGCCTAAAGACTCTGATGTCTTCTGCCGCCATTGACTCCCTCAGCTTCTCAGCAAGAGTGTCCGCTTTGCCATCACTTAAAGCTCCTGGCACCTCCAAAATTCGGGCACCAGTAGCCGCCTGCCGGATGCGAAGAGCTGGTATTCCGAGGCCGGCGAGATCGATCTTGCTCTTTGCCTCGGATATCACTTTCGCGTATGAAACGCCTCTTTCCACGGCACCAGGCTGCAGTGTGACAACTACTGCCGCGGATGTAGGTGACCTCAGCTTGGCTGGTTTTCTGGCTTTGGGCAACTGCTTCGCTGGCTTGTTTGCCGCCTGCGCCACACCTTGCTGGTTTGGTTGACCACCTTTGGACTTTTTCCCCCTCTTGACTACAGTAGTCCAAGCTTCCTCCATGGGCTTTGCGGGAGCTACCACAGGGCGAGACTGCTGTGGAGTTTCATCTCTGGCAACCTCCTTCTTGCCCTTTTTACCCTTCGCCTTTTTCTGCGCCTTAGAGACGGGTTGAGCGACACTGGGTCCAACCAATACAGCACTTGATGGCCTAGGCTGTACTTCGGTGGGGACCACAGTGTTACGCTTGTCTGCAGCTAACGGAGGGCGGAGCCTCTTTTCCGGAAGAAGCCTGTCCTCCAACGCTTCCATCCTAGCGTTCACCATGCTACCGACTTGTAGCATGATGGAGCGCGTCACCTCATCTACCTGGATTTCCCCGGTCGCCGTCTCCCTGTTAAGAGAGGAAGGAGTGGGACGAGTGGCGAGGTGGCCTACTCTTTCCTGAAGCTCCGCTAATTGCTTGCGAAGCTCCTCTACCTCTTTCTGCAGACGCGTATTGTCCGCCTGCAGTTTTCGGGTTTCTTCTGTGGAGGTCCTGTTGTGTAGCGCCTCCACTGTCACCTTGATGGTGCTCGCCGCGTCTTTCAGAGCACGCTGAAATGTGCCCTTTAAGTGGCTTGACTTAGTGGCTACCTTTTCTATAGTAGCCACACAAGTTTGGACCTTCTGCTTGAGGTCTAACGCCGTGCCAGACCCGATCTGCCCGTCATCCTCGTCGCAAAATGAGGAGTCTGACAGGTTTTCCGTCCTCAGGAAGCTATTGCGCATCTGCACCACTTCCTGCTCCGCCATGAGTTCCATCTCCTCTCTTTGCGCCGCTACAAAAGCAGCCTTAGCCTTGGCCAATCCGACGTACTGTCCTGTAGTGGCCGGCCGTCCTCTGCCTCTCAAGGCAGTGGTTACTTTAGCGGCAGGACCTGCATAGATGTTCATTGCAGTGTCGCTGTCACTATCCTCCTTTACATATGAGCGCGTGCGCTTCCTGTCGCTCCAAAATCTTGGTGACTGCACCTGCGACGATACAGTCTTCATGCTTGTTGCCGAATCCGATCCTGAGCATCTACCTAGCTCTAATGCTGAATCATATCCATCTCGGTTCAGGACATCCAAGTTGTCCACACTAGAGTGACGACTCAAGTCTATCCTCTCTAATACCACCACAGCCTTACGAGCCTTGGCCTCCAACGCTCCATCCTTGATCGCCTCCGAAACCGGTGACGAACCCCTGACGTCTACATCTTCCATACCTTCATTTTGTTTTAGTTTGTTCAAATCCATAATTAAATCCCACGAGTATGGGGGAAAAACGGTCCGCCCAGTCAGTGCCCCCTGTGACTGGGTAAGCCTATGTGTGACCCGCTACGGAGATTCGGCCGGTACTCCCGCGGGGAACGCGCTAGGAACTGTGCTCCCCCACAGCCATGAACACCCTCTCGCCACGCGACGCAGCTTAGGGTGGGGGTAATTTTTAGAGAGGTTTTCTTCCTCGCAGCCCGGGCGGTTAAGCCAAGGCCCTCGGCCCCCCATCAAGACACGAGACGTGATCCGCACCTAACAGGGGGGTTACGATTTGTGGACGGTGGCCCGAAGGCCTGTCCGGAGGCAGGGTTAGTGCACACCGAACCCGTCCCGCTCGCATCGCCGCTACTCAGCATATGGCTGAGACGCCGACCAAGCTCCACCTACACAGCCATTACTGGCTCCTCCGGTTTGCCCGACAGGGTAGCCGAGTTGACCAGCCCTGCCGCGCCGCAGACCTTGCAGGCCCGCCATCCCACGACTCGAAAGTCCGCTGAGCCCTGAAAAGGGCTCCGGAAGGTGTCCCACTGGACCCTAACCCACCTATTTATGAGCCCTGAAAAGGGCTACTCTACCTCCTCAGGAGCTAACGTCATCCGCTGTGCCCAATAGGGGACACGCGGAGAGGCCCTACTCCAAACCCGACTACCCCACCCAACAACTAAATCCCCCCCAAACCCACACGCGGCGCCTGGTGGTTTCAGTAACGCCCCGCCTCTGAAGGAGGCGAGACTAATAGGCATGGTGAACCTCGGAAAGGATCTCCACCAGACTTGCCTTGAGGATCGTCACGACCTGCGCTACCCTCAAGACCTCACCCCCTATCCATCTCGGGATGGATAGGTAGGCCTGGACTTATCCAATGCGCCGAACAGCCGTTAGGCTGCCGCTGGAGTCTCGGAACGCTCCATTAATGGATAAACCCAGACCCGCCCAACCTAACCTAACCTAACCTAACCTAACCTAACCTAACCTAACCTAACCTAACCTAACGATTGGTTTTCTGTATAGTTTTAGATAGAAATTTGACATTTTTGAATATTTATTGTGTTGTACCTAAGTCTCCCTGTGGTGGATTTTGAAAATTTTTACACCGTTATAAGCGCACTGCCTACCCCTACGCGCATACCAATTTTCACCCCCAGGGAAAGTCTCATTGCGTTGTTATTGTCGTTTTAGTTCAAAATTTGTATTGAATTTTGTATTAAATTCGTGTTTTCACGGGTTTTTCAAAATTTTTTCAGTAGTTTTTCAGCGAATTGATTCCAAATCAGTTCCTTCAGCGTTGTGGAGTCCGCCCTCTGCCCCCTGCAACAAAAAATTTTAATAAAACACAAAAAATTTCAAAAATCGTCGCGCCAGACAAGGAAGCCTATATAACGCGGTCCCGCCCGGCCCCGTCCGCATTACACTCGCTGAAGGCATAGAAGACTGTCAGTACTGAAGGTGGTGGGCCATCTTTATTGAAGTATCTCGGCGTTGTTTGTTTGTCTGTATTGTTTGTGGCGTATTGTATTAACTGAAAATCAATTTTTATTGGTTTTCTGTATAGTTTTAGATAGAAATTTGACATTTTTGAATATTTATTGTGTTGTACCTAAGTCTCCCTGTGGTGGATTTTGAAAATTTTTACACCGTTATAAGCGCACTGCCTACCCCTACGCGCATACCAATTTTCACCCCCAGGGAAAGTCTCATTGCGTTGTTATTGTCGTTTTAGTTCAAAATTTGTATTGAATTTTGTATTAAATTCGTGTTTTCACGGGTTTTTCAAAATTTTTTCAGTAGTTTTTCAGCGAATTGATTCCAAATCAGTTCCTTCAGCGTTGTGGAGTCCGCCCTCTGCCCCCTGCAACAAAAAATTTTAATAAAACACAAAAAATTTCAAAAATCGTCGCGCCAGACAAGGAAGCCTATATAACGCGGTCCCGCCCGGCCCCGTCCGCATTACACTCGCTGAAGGCATAGAAGACTGTCAGTACTGAAGGTGGTGGGCCATCTTTATTGAAGTATCTCGGCGTTGTTTGTTTGTCTGTATTGTTTGTGGCGTATTGTATTAACTGAAAATCAATTTTTATTGGTTTTCTGTATAGTTTTAGATAGAAATTTGACATTTTTGAATATTTATTGTGTTGTACCTAAGTCTCCCTGTGGTGGATTTTGAAAATTTTTACACCGTTATAAGCGCACTGCCTACCCCTACGCGCATACCAATTTTCACCCCCAGGGAAAGTCTCATTGCGTTGTTATTGTCGTTTTAGTTCAAAATTTGTATTGAATTTTGTATTAAATTCGTGTTTTCACGGGTTTTTCAAAATTTTTTCAGTAGTTTTTCAGCGAATTGATTCCAAATCAGTTCCTTCAGCGTTGTGGAGTCCGCCCTCTGCCCCCTGCAACAAAAAATTTTAATAAAACACAAAAAATTTCAAAAATCGTCGCGCCAGACAAGGAAGCCTATATAACGCGGTCCCGCCCGGCCCCGTCCGCATTACACTCGCTGAAGGCATAGAAGACTGTCAGTACTGAAGGTGGTGGGCCATCTTTATTGAAGTATCTCGGCGTTGTTTGTTTGTCTGTATTGTTTGTGGCGTATTGTATTAACTGAAAATCAATTTTTATTGGTTTTCTGTATAGTTTTAGATAGAAATTTGACATTTTTGAATATTTATTGTGTTGTACCTAAGTCTCCCTGTGGTGGATTTTGAAAATTTTTACACCGTTATAAGCGCACTGCCTACCCCTACGCGCATACCAATTTTCACCCCCAGGGAAAGTCTCATTGCGTTGTTATTGTCGTTTTAGTTCAAAATTTGTATTGAATTTTGTATTAAATTCGTGTTTTCACGGGTTTTTCAAAATTTTTTCAGTAGTTTTTCAGCGAATTGATTCCAAATCAGTTCCTTCAGCGTTGTGGAGTCCGCCCTCTGCCCCCTGCAACAAAAAATTTTAATAAAACACAAAAAATTTCAAAAATCGTCGCGCCAGACAAGGAAGCCTATATAACGCGGTCCCGCCCGGCCCCGTCCGCATTACACTCGCTGAAGGCATAGAAGACTGTCAGTACTGAAGGTGGTGGGCCATCTTTATTGAAGTATCTCGGCGTTGTTTGTTTGTCTGTATTGTTTGTGGCGTATTGTATTAACTGAAAATCAATTTTTATTGGTTTTCTGTATAGTTTTAGATAGAAATTTGACATTTTTGAATATTTATTGTGTTGTACCTAAGTCTCCCTGTGGTGGATTTTGAAAATTTTTACACCGTTATAAGCGCACTGCCTACCCCTACGCGCATACCAATTTTCACCCCCAGGGAAAGTCTCATTGCGTTGTTATTGTCGTTTTAGTTCAAAATTTGTATTGAATTTTGTATTAAATTCGTGTTTTCACGGGTTTTTCAAAATTTTTTCAGTAGTTTTTCAGCGAATTGATTCCAAATCAGTTCCTTCAGCGTTGTGGAGTCCGCCCTCTGCCCCCTGCAACAAAAAATTTTAATAAAACACAAAAAATTTCAAAAATAGCCCACCCACCCACCCAATAGTGGCGCAGCCACTACAACTCGGTTGAGATATTATTATTATTATATTATTTTTCTCATACAATTGAAAATTTTCAAATTTTGTTTCTTTTAGTTTTAGTTATACTTTGCGTTTGCGACACCGTAGCCCCCTATTGGAGCGTGAAGTTAGTTTTATAAGGCTTTAGTATTAATTTTGACTTAGTTCTGTTACAGAAATTGACCTTTTCAGTTGACTCTTAGCTAAAAACTAGACTAGGACCTAGGACTAGGACTGTTAGTGGCCTTTATCGCTGTGTTGACATATAGAGAGGTCCTTACTGGACACTCCCCTAGTTTCACCCAACTTACCAGACAGGCAACTTACCTTGCAGACCTCACCAACCCGCTGCATTGGGATAGAAGAGTTGCTCTGGAACTTGGAGAATCTGAAACAGAAATAAAGTTAAGACTGAATAGCTGATATATAATTTAGTATTTACATTTTATATTTACATTTAACTAATTATACAACTTATACAAACTTACTCTTAAATTTATTATTGACTTTCGTCCCCTGATATAAAATGACGGCACGTACACCAACCAAGCAACTCAATGTCACAGTTGACATTGAGAGAGATCACCTAGTGCAGACGCAGATGGCTGGACCATCTATAGCCTCACCGGAGACGACGAGCGATTCTAAGGTCAGGCGTAGCATAGGAGAGTGGGAGACTGGGAAAGCGAAAGCTACCCCAGCATCCCATTCTCCTGAAGCGAGGCCAAAGGCAGCGAGCCCACCAAAAAAGACTACAACCGCTGCCTTCAAACCTAAGCCCAGGACAATGCCCTCACAGGAGAGCAAAACGGGAACGCAAAAAGTCTACCCGGAAGCGCTCGAGAGCCCACCAACTGAAAAGCCCAAATATATAGACAGGCTATCAGAGGCGAGGGCTTTCGTAACAAAGGCAAAATTACATCTCGGAAACGCCAGGAACCTAAAAACCGAGATAAAAACGGAGGTGCTAATAGCCATTGACAGGCTCTACCAACTCATCAAAGAGAGTGAGTCTGTCAAAGGCAAGAGAGAGGTGACGAGGGAACCAGAAAAAGAGAAATGTCCGGAACAGGAGAGGGAAGAAGGCAGGGATAATTCGGTTCTTTTGGAAAGGATGGCAAAACATGCCCAGCTAATAGAGGACAATAGCGCAAGGGTAGAAAAACTGACAGAGGCGATAGAGAAGCACCAGGAAGCCCAAAAGCGGCTAACCTACGCCGGAGTGGTGGCGACGTCTGCCAAGAGACAGCCGTCGCAGCAGACGGCGCTACACTCTGTGGTGGTAACCGCCAAAGATGAGTCGGAAACAGGAGAGGATGTGTTAAACAGGATAAGGGAAGTTGTAAATGCTAAAGAAGGGGGAGTAGTAGTGGAAAGAATTAGGAAAGCAAAGGACAGGAAAATTATTGTGGGATGTAGGACGGAGGCGGAAAGAGAGGTTGTAAAGGAAAGGCTAAAAAAGGCACAGGACCAACTAGATGTAAGAGAAATAAAAAACAAGGACCCTCTAGTCATCTTACAGGACATATTCACGTACAATACGGACGAGGATGTCATTAAGGCACTCCGAGTTCAGAACAAACATGTCCTGAGAGGACTAACGGAAAGTGACGTAAAAATGGAAATAGCATTTAAGAAACGCACCCGGAATCCGCATACAAACCATGTTGTCATGAGGGTGTCCCCCAAAGTGTGGCAGAGACTTGTAGACGCAGAAACAGTGCAAATTGACCTGCAAAGGGTTCGAGTGCTGGACCAGTCACCGCTGGTGCAGTGCTCACTCTGTCTGGGGTATGGTCACGGTAGACGCTACTGCAAAGAGAGCATAGAAAAATGCAGCCACTGTGGGGGACCCCACATGAAGACGGAATGTGCCGACTGGCTCGCGGGGGTGGCGCCGGCGTGTTGTAATTGCACACACGCCAAACAGGTCCACGTAGAGCACAGCGCCTTTAGCCGGGACTGCCCAGTTCGTAAGAAGTGGGAAGTCTTGGCTAGAGCCTCTGTAGCTTATTGCTAAGGTGGTCCCGGATGTGAAAGCCCCGTCTCGCAGAACCACAACGAGGACCAATGCTGGACCATACCGAGTGGCGCAAGCCAACCTCCAACGTAAGGCACTGGCCACAACTGAAATTTTGCATGAGGCCACAAAGAGGAATATAGCATTTGCTCTGCTCCAGGAGCCATACGTGGGGGCGATAGGTAGAATGAGAGACCACAGAGGCGCAAGAGTCTATCAGTGCACGAACCCAGGAAACGAAACCGTTAAGGCCGCGATAGTTGTCTTCGATGATGACATAGATGTCACACAACATCCGGACTTGACCACGACAAACATAGTTGTGGTCAAACTTAAAACGAAGGCCTGGGAAATCGTAGTCATCTCGTTCTACCTAGAACCAGACCAAGAAATCGATGGCTACCTGGAGCAGCTGAAAAGCATAAAAAAGAGAGTAGGTAATAGCAAGGTCCTAATGGGTGGTGACAGCAACGCGAAAAGCACCTGGTGGGGGAGCCCCAAAATAGACCGCAGAGGAGAGTCTATGTCAGGTGCAATCGAGGAGATGGAAATGCACGTGCTCAATGTCGGCGATACTCCCACTTTCGACACAGTAAGGGGAACAAAGTCCTACACTTCTTTTGTGGATGTTACGGCCTGCACGGACGACTTGCTGAATCTGGTGGAGGATTGGAGAGTAGACGTAGGCATGACGAGCTCAGACCATAACGCAATTGTGTTCAGCATCCGACTTACCAAATCGAAAGGGATGAGCATTAGTCGAACAACGAGACTCTATAACAGCAAAAAAGCGGACTGGGACAGTTTCCATGAGAAACTGGCCCACTCGCTATTAGAAAATAACATGCACAAAATAGAAATAGACAATATAAACACCAAATTAGATCTGGAAAATAAAATAGTAGCATACACAAATATAATAATAGAAACGTGCAATAAAACCATCCCTAAAAAGCAAAATAAAACTAAACTTACCTTTCCATGGATGACTGATGAGCTCGCCACGCTGAAGAAGGAGGTCGCCACCAGGAAGCGCAGAGTCCGATGTGCAGCGCCAACACGAAGACCCAAAGTGGTTGAAGAGTACCTGCAAAAGAAAGAAGAGTATGAGACGAAGGCAAAGAATGCGCAAACAGCCAGTTGGAAGGATTTCTGTGGGAAGCAGGATAGGGAGACAATGTGGGAATCCATCTATAGAGTTGTGGGGAGAACAAGTAAAAGGCATGAAGATATGCCTTTGATTAAGGGGGGGATAGTACTGGGACCAGAAGAGTCAGCACAATTGCTGGCAGACACTTTTTACCCGAAAGACGATTGCGTAGAAGATAATGCAGATCACGCGCAAATTAGAGAAGAAGCTGAAAAAGTAAATGACCAGGAGCATGATGGTACCCATGACCCAGCATTTACCACAGCAGAGCTAAATTTCGCGGTGACCAGCTTCAACGCAAAGAAGGCGCCAGGTTCTGACGGCCTTACTTCGGACATTTGTGAGAGGGCGATAAGTCAGGATCGCAGCGTCTTTTTGGCCTTGGCAAATAAGTGCCTAGAAATGGGATACTTTCCAAACATCTGGAAAGTAGCAACCGTAGTAGTTCTTAGGAAACCCGGAAAAGATAGTTATACGGACGCCAAATCGTACCGACCAATAGGCCTCCTCCCAGTCATGGGGAAGATCTATGAGAAGCTACTCATAAACCGGATCAAGTTTCATATATTGCCAAGGATCAGTACTCGCCAGTATGGATTTATGCCCCAGAAGAGCACCGAGGACTCCCTCTATGACTTGATACAATATATACGCGTAAAACTATCGAATAAGAAAATAGTAATATTGGTATCACTAGACATAGAGGGAGCCTTCGACAACGCATGGTGGCCCATGGTAAAGTCCAGACTGGCTGAGGAAAGGTGTCCAGTAAACATAAGAAGGGTAATGAGTAGCTATCTAGAGAATAGGTCAGTTAAGTTACGGTATGCTGGTGAGGAGGTTAATAGGATTACGGAAAAGGGTTGCGTCCAGGGTTCGATAGGGGGACCCATTCTTTGGAACCTACTACTGGACCCCCTACTACGAGGACTGCAGGAAAGAGGCGACTATTGTCAGGCCTTCGCGGACGATGTGGTCCTGATTTTTGACGCGGACCGAGCTGAGGATCTACAAATACAGGCAAATGCCGCCCTCTCCTATGTTCAGGAATGGGGCATCAGAAATAAATTAAAATTTGCACCACACAAAACGAAAGCGATGCTCATCACCCGCAAGCTTAAATACGATACCCCAGTCCTGACCATGGGAGAGATCGGCATTGATATGTGTGACGAGGTTAAGATCCTGGGGCTCATCATTGACCGGCAACTAACCTTCAACAGCCACGCGGCGTACGTCTGCAAAAAGGCGTTGAATTTGTATAAACAGTTGTCGAGAGCTGCCAGGGTAAGCTGGGGATTAAACCCAGTAATAGTACGCACTATATACGTCGCAGTTGTAGAGCCGACCATACTGTATGCAGCAAGCGCTTGGGCAAAGGCAGCGACGAAGATGGGTGCCCGAAAACAACTAAACGAGGTCCAAAGAGGTTTTGCACAAAAGATTTGTAAATCTTACCGAACAGCCTCCTTGAACTCGGCACTGGTGCTGGCGGGGCTACTTCCTCTCGACCTCAGAATACAGGAAGCAGCCGCTCTGTATGAGGTGAAGAGAGGGGTTGCCCGGCCGACATCAGGAGACGGGGAGCTGGAACGGATGACCAGGTTTGGAGACTTGCCCCATCCGGCTGAATACGCGGTGCATAGTTTCGTATGCCTAGAAAACCAAGAGGAGGTGGACGCCAACAAAACCCAAGCGCTACAAATCTACACGGACGGCAGCAAAATCGAAGGCAAGGTGGGGGCCTCATTGTCTCTTTGGAGCAATGAGGAAGAAACCGGTAGCCGGAAGATGAAGCTGTCGTCCTACTGCACGGTTTTCCAAGCAGAATTGCTAGCTATAGACAGAGCCACCGCAGTCGCCCTTAAACGCCCGGAACGTACAGTCGGAATATACAGCGACTCACGCTCATCCCTGGAAGCACTCTCAGGTAGCCGATCCCTTCACCCCCTCGTAACGAAGATACGCGAGAGCCTAGAGGAGTGTAAACGCCAGGGGAAATGGGTTTCACTCTTCTGGGTTAAGGCTCACGCTGGGTTGGAGGGGAACGAGAGGGCTGACAAATTAGCCAAGGATGCAGCACTGGGTAAAAAAACCAAAGCGGACTATGACCTGTGCCCGATCTCATTTGTCAAGCGACAAATCCGTTTGGAGTCGCTTGACAAATGGAATCAGAGGTACATAAACGAGGACACCGCGTCAACAACTAAAATGTTCTTCCCCGATGCAATCAAGGCATATAGCATATTACGTCACATGCAATTAAATGGAACAATAACCCAAGTCATGACGGGGCACGGTGGGTTCTCCGCATACTTGAATCGCTTCAAGTGTAAGGAGAGCCCATCGTGCACCTGCGAACCTAACCAAGAGGAATCTGTGGAGCACTTGATTTTAGCATGTCCTGTTTTTGGTAAAATACGGTATGAAACAGAACACAACATAAATATGGATATAAAAAAAGAGAATATCCATACCATAATGGCTAATAAGTATATTAGAGACGAGTTTATGGAATTTTGCAATTATATAGTTCAAAAAGTAATAAATAGGAACAGAAATTAAGACATATGATTAAAGTATATATTGTTATATGTAAACGTTTAAGCATAGTATTAAGTAGATGAAGTTGAGTAGTTTATTGGAAACATTAAAAAACTGAATTAAAGCTAGACAAAAAAAGATAATAGTTAGAAAAAGACTCTGATTAAGTCAGAGGATCAAGCCTCGTCTCATCCAACAGGGGACGAATAAAAAAAAAAAAAAAAAAAAAAAAAAAAAACCTAACCTAACCTAACCTAACCTAACCTAACCTAACCTAACCTAACCTAACCTAACCTAACCTAACCTAACCTAACCTAACCTAACCTAACCTAACCTAACCTAACCTAACCTAACCTAACCTAACCTAACCTAACCTAACCTAACCTAACCTAACCTAACCTAACCTAACCTAACCTAACCTAACCTAACCTAACCTAACCTAACCTAACCTAACCTAACCTAACCTAACCTAACCTAACCTAACCTAACCTAACCTAACCTAACCTAACCTAACCTAACCTAACCTAACCTAACCTAACCTAACCTAACCTAACCTAACCTAACCTAACCTAACCTAACCTAACCTAACCTAACCTAACCTAACCTAACCTAACCTAACCTAACCTAACCTAACCTAACCTAACCTAACCTAACCTAACCTAACCTAACCTAACCTAACCTAACCTAACCTAACCTAACCTAACCTAACCTAACCTAACCTAACCTAACCTAACCTAACCTAACCTAACCTAACCTAACCTAACCTAACCTAACCTAACCTAACCTAACCTAACCTAACCTAACCTAACCTAACCTAACCTAACCTAACCTAACCTAACCTAACCTAACCTAACCTAACCTAACCTAACCTAACCTAACCTAACCTAACCTAACCTAACCTAACCTAACCTAACCTAACCTAACCTAACCTAACCTAACCTAACCTAACCTAACCTAACCTAACCTAACCTAACCTAACCTAACCTAACCTAACCTAACCTAACCTAACCTAACCTAACCTAACCTAACCTAACCTAACCTAACCTAACCTAACCTAACCTAACCTAACCTAACCTAACCTAACCTAACCTAACCTAACCTAACCTAACCTAACCTAACCTAACCTAACCTAACCTAACCTAACCTAACCTAACCTAACCTAACCTAACCTAACCTAACCTAACCTAACCTAACCTAACCTAACCTAACCTAACCTAACCTAACCTAACCTAACCTAACCTAACCTAACCTAACCTAACCTAACCTAACCTAACCTAACCTAACCTAACCTAACCTAACCTAACCTAACCTAACCTAACCTAACCTAACCTAACCTAACCTAACCTAACCTAACCTAACCTAACCTAACCTAACCTAACCTAACCTAACCTAACCTAACCTAACCTAACCTAACCTAACCTAACCTAACCTAACCTAACCTAACCTAACCTAACCTAACCTAACCTAACCTAACCTAACCTAACCTAACCTAACCTAACCTAACCTAACCTAACCTAACCTAACCTAACCTAACCTAACCTAACCTAACCTAACCTAACCTAACCTAACCTAACCTAACCTAACCTAACCTAACCTAACCTAACCTAACCTAACCTAACCTAACCTAACCTAACCTAACCTAACCTAACCTAACCTAACCTAACCTAACCTAACCTAACCTAACCTAACCTAACCTAACCTTTTTTTTTTTTTTTTTTTTTTTTTTTCCGTGGAGAAATGCACTCGCATACCACCCAGCCACGGGGAAACTGAGTGGTTATGTGGGACTAGGAGTATATACCCACTAAAACTCCACGGTGTCCGCCTCTGCCGCTTAGTGGCGGGAACACGGGGACGGTTACTCTTCCGTGAACCCACCGCGGCTGTCTGTTTCCAGACCCTCCATCGGTGTCTCCACCCTCCTGGGTACGACGCGCCGGAACACATGGCACGTCACAACCACCTCGGGAACCAAATAGCCAAAGGGCGTCCGACGACCCCGTGTCAAGACGCCCGAGGTCCCCCTGCGACGGGTCAGTTCTGTGGCCCCGTCGCCTGCCACTGCGGCCGCAGAAGATAGGGAGAGCGGCGCCTCGTTATACCGACACTCCTCTTCCCCTGCGGCCCCACCGCGTCCGCCATCGAACGGTGACGGCCCCGTCGTGGCCGCGGAAGGTAGGGAGAACGGCGCACCGTAATACCGGCACTCCTCTCCCGCCGCGGCCCCTGCCCTCAGCTGCAGTGCCGCCCATACGACACCGCAGCCCTCCTCAGTTTCGGTGCCCCCCATAAGGCACCGCCACCTACAAGTGCCGCTCCTTCGGGGCTTGGAGGCAAAGCCCGAGGAGCGGCCCCTCTCGGGTTCCTTTAGCTTCTCCGTGGGTTGGCAAGGTCCACGGTTACTAAGCCCCCCCGCCGCGACAAGGCAGAAACCCCGGGGGGGAACCTAACCTAACCTAACCTAACCTAACCTAACCTAACCTAACCTAACCTAACCTAACCTAACCTAACCTAACCTAACCTAACCTAACCTAACCTAACCTAACCTAACCTAACCTAACCTAACCTAACCTAACCTAACCTAACCTAACCTAACCTAACCTAACCTAACCTAACCTAACCTAACCTAACCTAACCTAACCTAACCTAACCTAACCTAACCTAACCTAACCTAACCTAACCTAACCTAACCTAACCTAACCTAACCTAACCTAACCTAACCTAACCTAACCTAACCTAACCTAACCTAACCTAACCTAACCTAACCTAACCTAACCTAACCTAACCTAACCTAACCTAACCTAACCTAACCTAACCTAACCTAACCTAACCTAACCTAACCTAACCTAACCTAACCTAACCTAACCTAACCTAACCTAACCTAACCTAACCTAACCTAACCGTGGCCCATGGTAAAGTCCAGACTGGCTGAGGAAAGGTGTCCAGTAAACATAAGAAGAGTAATGAGTAGCTATCTAGAAAATAGGTCTGTTAAGTTACGCTATGCTGGTGAGGAGATTACTAGGATTACGGAAAAGGGTTGCGTCCAGGGATCGATAGGGGGACCAATCCTTTGGAATCTACTGCTGGACCCCCTACTACGAGGACTGCAGGAAAGAGGCGACTATTGTCAGGCCTTCGCAGACGATGTGGTCCTGATTTTTGACGCGGACCGAGCTGAGGATCTACAGATACAGGCAAATGCCGCCCTCTCCTATGTTCAGGAATGGGGGATCAGAAATAAATTAAAATTTGCACCACACAAAACGAAAGCGATGCTCATCACCCGCAAGCTTAAATACGATACCCCAGTCCTGGCCATGGGAGATATCGGCATTGATATGTGTGACGAAGTTAAGATCCTGGGGCTCATCATTGACCGGCAACTAACCTTCAACAGCCACGCGGCGTACGTCTGCAAAAAGGCGTTGAATTTGTATAAACAGTTGTCGAGAGCTGCCAGGGTAAGCTGGGGATTAAACCCAGTAATAGTACGCACTATATACGTCGCAGTTGTAGAGCCGACCATACTGTATGCAGCAAGCGCTTGGGCAAAGGCAGCGACGAAGATGGGTGCCCGAAAACAACTAAACGAGGTCCAAAGAGGTTTTGCACAAAAGATTTGTAAATCTTACCGAACAGCCTCCTTGAACTCGGCACTGGTGCTGGCGGGGCTACTTCCTCTCGACCTCAGAATACAGGAAGCAGCCGCTCTGTATGAGGTGAAGAGGGGGGTCGCCCGGCCGACATCAGGAGACGGGGAGCTGGAACGGATGACCAGGTTTGGTGACTTGCCCCATCCGGCTGAATACGCGGTGCATAGTTTCGTATGCCTAGAAAACCAAGAGGAGGTGGACGCCAACAAAACCCAAGCGCTACAAATCTACACGGACGGCAGCAAAATCGATGGCAAGGTGGGGGCCTCATTGTCTCTTTGGAGCAATGAGGAAGAAACCGGTAGCCGGAAGATGAAGCTGTCGTCCTATTGCACGGTTTTCCAAGCAGAATTGCTAGCTATAGACAGAGCCACCGCAGTCGCCCTTAAACGCCCGGAACGTACAGTCGGAATATACAGCGACTCACGCTCATCCCTGGAAGCACTCTCAGGTAGCCGTTCCCTTCACCCCCTCGTAACGAAGATACGCGAGAGCCTAGAGGAGTGTAAACGCCAGGGGAAATGGGTTTCACTCTTCTGGGTTAAGGCTCACGCTGGGTTGGAGGGGAACGAGAGGGCTGACAAATTAGCCAAGGATGCAGCACTGGGTAAAAAAACCAAAGCGGACTATGATCTGTGCCCGATCTCATTTGTCAAGCGACAAATCCGTTTGGAGTCGCTTGACAAATGGAATCAGAGGTACATAAACGAGGACACCGCGTCAACAACTAAAATGTTCTTCCCCGATGCAATCAAGGCATATAGCATATTACGTCACATGCAGTTAAATGGAACAATAACCCAAGTCATGACGGGGCACGGTGGGTTCTCCGCATACTTGAATCGCTTCAAGTGTAAGGAGAGCCCATCGTGCACCTGCGAACCTAACCAAGAGGAATCTGTGGAGCACTTGATTTTGGCATGTCCTGTTTTTGGTAGAGTACGATATGAAACAGAACATGCCATAAACATAGACATAAAAAAGGAGAATATCCATACCATAATGGCTAATAAGTATGTTAGAGACGAGTTTATAGAATTTTGCAATTATATAGCACAAAAGGTAATAAATAGGAATAGAAATTAAAATATATGATGTATTAAGTAGATAAAGTTGACTAGTTTATAGGAAACATTAAAAAACTGAATTAAAGCTAGACAAAAAAAAGATAATAGTTAGAAAAAGACTCTGATTAAGTCAGAGGATCAAGCCTCGTCTCATCCAACAGGGGACGAATAAAAAAAAAAAAAAAAAAAAAAAAAAAAAAAACCTAACCTAACCTAACCTAACCTAACCTAACCTAACCTTTTTTTTTTTTTTTTTTTTTTTTTTTTTTTTTTTTTTTTTTTTTTTTTTTTTCCGTGGAGAAATGCACTCGCATACCACCCAGCCACGGGGAAACTGAGTGGTTATGTGGGACTAGGAGTATATACCCACTAAAACTCCACGGTGTCCACCTCTGCCGCTTAGTGGCGGGAACACGGGGACGGTTACTCTTCCGTGAACCCACCGCGGCTGTCTGTTACCAGACCCTCCATCGGTGTCTCCACCCTCCTAGGTACGACGCGCCGGAACACACGGCACGTCACAACCACCTCGGGAACCAAATAGCCAAAGGGCGTCCGACGACCCCGTGTCAAGACGCCCGAGGTCCCCCTGCGACGGGTCAGTTCTGTGGCCCCGTCGCCTGCCACTGCGGCCGCAGAAGATAGGGAGAGCGGCGCCTCGCTATACCGACACTCCTCTTCCCCTGCGGCCCCACCGCGTCCGCCATCGAACGGTGGCGGCCCCGTCGTGGCCGCGGAAGGTAGGGAGAACGGCGCACCGTAATACCGGCACTCCTCTCCCGCCGCGGCCCCTGCCCTCAGCTGCAGTGCCGCCCATACGACACCGCAGCCCTCCTCAGTTTCGGTGCCCCCCATAAGGCACCGCCACCTACAAGTGCCGCTCCTTCGGGGCTTGGAGGCAAAGCCCGAGGAGCGGCCCCTCTCGGGTTCCTTTAGCTTCTCCGTGGGTAGGCAAGGTCCACGGTTACTAAGCCCCCCCGCCGCGACAAGGCAGAAACCCCGGGGGGGAACCTAACCTAACCTAACCTAACCTAACCTAACCTAACCTAACCTAACCTAACCGACATGAGGATCTACCCTTGGTGAGGGAAGGCAGAGCTCTAAACCCAATCAAATCCGCCGAGTTACTGGCTGAGAGGTTCTATCCTGAGGATGTCGAGAGTGATGATAACGCTTTCCATCGCGAGACGAGGGAAGCAGCAGACAGAGCAAATGATTGGGTTTATGATGAGCACCACGACCCACCATTCACAAAAGAGGAGCTAAGATCCGCGGTGGAAAGCTTTCACCCCAGAAAAGCCCCAGGAGAAGATGGTCTCACAGCAGACATCTGCCAACAAGCGGTTCGCAACAACCCGGAGCTCTGCCTTGCCTTAACCAACAAATGCCTGTCTCTTGAGCACTTCCCTAAAATCTGGAAGGAAGCCACGGTGGTCGTTCTTAGGAAACCAGGCAAGGACGACTACACGAACCCGAAGTCCTACAGGCCTATAGGTCTATTACCGGTCATGGGCAAGGTACTCGAGAAGATGATCGTAGGACGCCTGAAATGGCACCTGCTACCCAAACTGAGTACCCGTCAGTACGGCTTTATGCCCCAGAAGGGAACCGAGGACGCCCTCTATGACCTGATCCAGCACATAAAGGGTAAGCTAAACGAAAAGAGGCTTATCACGGTCGTATCATTGGACATAGAGGGCGCCTTCGACAGTGCATGGTGGCCTGCCATAAAGGTCAGACTAGCGGAGGAAGGCTGCCCCGTCAACATAAGGCGAATTATGGCCAGCTATTTGCGAGACAGAAAAATCAAATTGAGGTTCGCCGGCCAAGAGACGAGTAAACAGACAAACAAAGGGTGCGTGCAGGGCTCGATTGGTGGTCCCATTCTGTGGAACCTCTTAATAGATCCCCTGCTGAAGAGCTTGGAGCGCCGTGGAGATTACGTACAAGCATTCGCAGACGATGTCACTCTGGTCTTCGATGGCGACACAGCGGCGGAAGTGCAAAGACAAGCCAATGCCGCCCTCGCTCACGTGCAGGAGTGGGGTGTCAAGAACAAACTGAAGTTTGCGCCACATAAAACACAGGCGATGGTTATTACACGGAAACTAAAGTTTGACACACCACTGCTGACCATGGCCGGGGTCGACATTGGATTGTCTAAAGAAATTAAGATATTGGGACTTATAATTGACGACAAATTAACATTTAACAGCCACACCGTAAGCGCTTGTAGGAAAGCAATGAATATATATAAACAGCTATCTACAGCCGCTAGGATAAGCTGGGGGTTGAACCCAGACGTCATCCGCACTATCTACGTCGCCGTCGTGGAACCAGTAGTTATGTACGCGGCCAGTGTGTGGGCACCGGCAACGAAAAAGCTGAGCATTCAGAAACAGCTAAATGTGGTGCAGAGAGGTTTTGCCCAGAAATTAACCAAAGCGTACCGTACTGTCTCACTGAACTCCGCGTTATTGTTGGCTGGGATACTCCCATTGGACCTTCGAATCCAGGAAGCAGCCGCCCTCTATGAGACCAAGAGAGGGGTGCCCCATCCAATGATGAGGGACCGGGCAATTGAAGGGAGGGTGCGACACGACGAGAAACCCCACCCGGCAGAGCATATGGGTCTTGAGTTTGTGAGCCTGGAGGACCAAGAGTCAGTCAGTATGAACAACGACTATGCAGTCCTTATTTACACCGACGGCAGCAAACTTGAGGGCAAAGTCGGAGCTGCACTGTCCATTTGGAAAAACGTAGCCGAGACGAAAGCCATCAAGCTCAAGCTGGAGTCGTACTGCACTGTCTACCAGGCGGAACTCTTGGCCATATGTCAGGCCACGAGAGAAATACTCAAACGCTCGGAGCCCTCATATGGCATATACAGCGACTCAAGATCCGCGCTTGAGACTGTCACAAACTCGTACTCGACTCATCCTCTAGCATCGGAAATAAGAGATAACCTTAGATTGAGCATCCGTCAGAACAAACATGTCGCTCTCTTTTGGATCAAAGCTCATGCCGGACTAGAGGGAAACGAACGTGCTGACCAACTGGCAAAAGAAGCGGCGCTGGGAATAAAGAGAGCACCTCACTATTCTGAGATCCCGATTTCATTCGTCAAACGAGCAATCCGGGAGGAGTCGATTGGCGAATGGAATCGAAGATACAAGGCAGGAACAACAGCCGCTCTGACAAAAATATTTTTCCCCGATGCCGCAGAAGCTTACAAAATTGTTAGGAAAATCGAACCAAACAGTATAACGACACAGGTTATGACGGGGCACGGTGGGTTCTCAGAATACTTGAACCGGTTCAAGTGTAAGGAGGACCCATCGTGCTCCTGCGAACCAGACGTGGACGAATCGATTGCCCATATCCTCTTTGACTGTCCCATTTTTGGATTAAAAAGATTTGAAACAGAAATAAAATTGGAATTGCAAATTACATTAGAAAATGCCAAAGTCTTTTTAAGGGATGTGGACATGAGATCTACATTCCTCGAATTTTGTACACAAGTAGCTAAAATAGTTATAAATAAAAATAAGTAGCAAAAAATAATATGCTGAACTATATTTTTGAGGAATATAAGTAAACAGCATATACGTAAATTAAGAAATAGGCAACAAATATTTTTATGTAGTACAAGCATTAAGAGAAAAAAGAAAAAGAATTAACAAAAAAAGAAAAGAAAAGATAGAATAATCAAAAAAAAAAAAACAAAAAAACAAAAAAAAAAAAAAAAAAAAAATGGTATACAAAAAAATGAGTAAATGAAAGAAAAAAAGAGGAAAAAAAAAAAAAAAAAAAAAAAAAAGAGATTTATATAGAAAAGGAAGAGATAATAGAATATAAGATTATTATGTATTCGTAATTGCATTGTTCTGACATTTGTACTGTATAAAACAAAATTGTGTACTGGAATAACATTCAATATGTCATAAGTTTACCCCTTTAAGTCTTGCAAATAAAAACCAAAATTTTGTGCAAATATATTATACCATATGTATAAATATTATAAATTTTTTAAAGACGCTCCAATGGGCGTTTTTAAAAAAAACAAAAAAAAAAAAAAAAAGCGTTTCTAGTCGTACTGTAAAAAAATATACTCAAGATTTATTATTCATTAAGATCTTAAACCTTATTATAAAATAAAGCTTGAACATATTTTGAAATTGTCAAAAATATAAAAGTCAATATAGTCTCTGATTAAGTCAGAGGAGATCGGAATTAAAAAAAAAAAAAAAAAAAAAAAAAAACCTAACCTAACCTAACCTAACCTAACCTAACCTAACCTAACCTTTTTTTTTTTTTTTTTTTTTTTTTTTTTTACATCAGGAAATACATTTACGTATACCCCCCGTACTTGAGGAGTACGAGAGGTTATGTGGGACTCGCCCTCTACGAAGCTGGTAAATGCGAGGGAATACCCACTAAAACCTGATGGTGTTGCGTCTCTTTGCCTTTTAATGCTGGGGACCTAGGTACGTAGATTACCACCTCCACGACCCCAGCGGCAGTCAGTCCAAATCTGGACCACGTCTTGTGGACTTCAAGTCCAAAGTTTCACCAAAATGGCGTGTCGGGAAACAGACACGCCTTAATACTCTGGGGACCTCATCCTTCGGGCAGCGGATTCCCCTTCTCCACCGCCCGGAGGTCCTTCTAGGGTGGAAGGTTACGCTCATGCGCCTGCCTCCTACGACCCATCCTACGTCGCCTTATTTCGTGAGGGCTTTCTTCCTCTCTCGTCCTCTCAGCCGCCTCCTTCTGCGACATTACCTCCTCACAGAAAGCCCGCACTGCCTCCCAGGATCTCTCATCGCCAACCATGGACGAAACTATGGTCGGCAACGAGAGATCGTTACCCACAACCGCGACGAGACTCGCCCGCGGTTCCTCCCAAGCGGAGCACGTCACCAGTGTATGCTGAGCCGTATCCTCGGCGCAGCCACAGTGGTGACACTCCGTCGTTTGTTCTCTCCTCGCAACGTTGCACAGGTACCTGCCGAAACATCCGTGTCCCGACAGAACCTGCGCCAGTCGAAAGGAGAGAACACCGTGTTCCCTTTCTAGCCATCCGCTCAGGACGGGTCGAATGGCTCCGATGGTCCAATGGCCGGCACTCGGCTCTTCCAGTCGTTCTGCCCAGCGCTGAATGACGTCCTGGTGGGCATCCCTCCTCCACCGCGTCACAGCCTCAGAAGGAACGAAGGTCCCGCGATTTCGACGCTCCGCAACGCGATGATACATCTGGGACAACATCACTGCCTCCAGATCCCAAGGAGGAGTCCCCGCCAAAACGCATGCCGCCTCAAAAGAGATGGCGCGATAACCTCTTATTACCCTGACTGCTATGACCCTCTGCGGTCTCCGCAATTGAGCCCTGTTGAAGGCAGTCAGGGTATCCGCCCATATAGGGGCACCGTAAAGCGCCATAGACCGCACCACCATCGAGTAGAGGCGGCGGCATACCACGCTTGGCCCACCTGAATTCGGAAGCAGCCTTCCCAATGCTGACGCAGCTCCGATGAGTTTCGGGGCCAGCGCCCGGAAGTGCTCCCGGAAGTTCCATCTGCTGTCGAGGACAAGGCCTAAGTAACGCATCGTCGACCCGACAGCAATGGAGACTCCACCTACGACTAGCGCGGCTCCGGCTGGTGGCCCTCTTCGTGGCCCGTGGAAGCACAGCGCCTCGGACTTGTCGAGGGCCACCTCCAAACCCAGTCGTCTAATTCGGCCTACAATTTGGGCCACACCCGCTGTGGCTAGAATTGCCGCCTCTCTGTACCGGTGTCCGCGGGCCGTCACCAGCGTGTCATCAGCGTAACAAATGACGCCGATGCCACGCAGGTTCGCACCCCGCAACACCCAGTCGTACCCGATGTTCCACAGAAGTGGGCCGAGAACCGACCCCTGTGGGACACCACACGACATCTGCCGTCTACCCCAACCACCCTGCCCGGGGAAGGCCACAAACCTCTCAGAGAAGTAGGCCTCCACTATTCGGCTTAGGTAATGGGGTACTCCGTGGAACCTTAAGGCCTCCTTAATGCATTCCCAGGGCAGGGTGTTGAAGGCATTGGCGATGTCAAGAGACACCGCCAAGACGACCTCTCCCCTGGAAACAGCCTCCTCTGCAAGGGCCCTCACCTTCGATATGGCGTCGATGGTGGACCTGCCCCTGCGGAAGCCGTACTGGCAGTCTGCCAAATTTGGCCCCGCACCCTCCAGGTGTTCTATGAGGCGGGAAGCGATAACCCGCTCAAACAGCTTTCCCGCCTCATTGAGCAGCACAATGGGCCTGTACGCCGATGGCGATTCCACCGGACGTCCCTCCTTCCGCAGCAGGACCAGCTTTCCCGTTTTCCACCTACTCGGGAAGTGACCCCGCTGAAGGCATGCGTCGAGGAGCTCCCTGAAGCGAGGCTCCAGTTCCTCCAGAGCTAACACCCACACACGCCCAGGGATTCCGTCCAGTCCTGGGGCGGTGTTCTTGGCTTTAAGCCGCAACACTGCCGCTCCAAATTCGGAAGCTGATACCGCGGGCACCTCTTCCTCCTCAACGTTTTGCGGAGCCCGTGGAGCCATCCGAGGTGGTGAGAACACGCGGATGCTCGGAAACAGCTTTCCCACTACCTCTTCAAGGAGTTGTGGCTGGAGACTCTGCGTTAGTGGGGGGGCCCAAGTACGGAGCTTGTTCCGGACTTGCTTGTAAGGCCTTCCCCACGGATCGATACTGAGCGTCTCCAACATCTCATTCCAGGATGAGGATTTAGCCTCAGCTATGGCTATCTGGAGAGCTCGATTTGCCTCTCTATAAAGGCCATACAGGCGACTCTCCGTCTCTTCATCCCGACGTCTTCTTCGACGGTGGTGCGAATACTTCCGCCTCGCCGCTACGCACGCGGAACGCAGTGCAGCGATTTGCGCTGACCACCAGTAGACGCACCGACGTGGTGGCCGCTTACCGCACCGAGGCATCGAGGCATCGCAGACTTGCGTCAGTGCCGTGTGGAACCAGTCCGCCTCAGCCTCTACTTCCACCGTCCCCTCAGGCTTCGGGAGCCAGGCTTGGACCAAGGCAGCTTCCACCAGAGCTTCTCGGTCTAGGCTCTTCAGTGCCCAGCGTGGGCCCCCCTCGTTCGAGGTCCGGCTTTGGCCGCTCGGGATCCCTGGGTGTGCAGAAACATCAAACCGGATGTACCTGTGATCCGACAACGTCTCCACACACTCCAGTACTTCCCAGCCTTGAACACGGCGTGCTAGAGCAGGGCTCGCGAACGTTACGTCCACGACTGAACCACCCTGCCGTCGCACACACGTGTTTACCGTCCCTCGGTTTAACACCGAGAGCCCAGCTGCTATCGCCCACTCTTCGAGCACCTCACCACGTGCATCCGTGACGGCGGATCCCCAAGTTACCGACTTGGCGTTGAAGTCGCCAGCAACTAGCACATGGTGAGGGTGACTCCACCTAATGAGGGACTCTACCTCCGAGAGGAATACCTCAAATTCGGCGAGGCTTCTATTTGGGGAAAAATACCCCCCAATAACCACCGTACCTCGAAACAAGACCGCGACGCAGCCCTTGCCCTTCCTGACCTTCTCAAACGTCGGCGCGCCCGCCGAGGTCTGCGACACGATTGCCACGACTCCTTCATCATCGCCTGCCCAGTTATCCCGGGAAGGGATAAGATATGGCTCTGCCACTACAGCGATATGAATCAACCACTCCGCCATGCTCTGGGCCAGAAGATCCTGAGCCCTGGCGCAGTGGTTGAGATTTACCTGGAGGTACTTTTGGGCCGTATTAACCATTGGTGTCCATCTCCACCGTCTCTGCCCTTACTTCGACGTTAGCCGATGGGTTGGCTGGCTGCGAGGCTCTATTTGCCCCGAGCACAGCTCGCCTCCTCTTGTTACTGGCCCTGCGGGAAGCACAAGACTTGCTCCCCAACTTGTGGTCAGCTCTCTTGCTAGCTGCTGCACATACACTACAATGAGCAGCGTCCGTGCATTGGCTAGCCTTGTGGCCGCTCTTCCCGCACTGATAGCACTCGGTGCTGCGGTCAGTTCCCGAGGTACAAACCGCACTAACATGGCCCGCCTCTAAACACCGGAAGCAACGCATCGGTCTGGGTTCAAGAAGCTGAACTCGTGCGGCTACCCATCCTATCAGGATTCTGCCGCTCTTAGCCAACTTCTTCGCAGCCGTCACCGGGCAACGAACCCATGCCGTGCCGAGACCTGATGGACCAGGACGGATTTCGCCGGGTTTTACCGTTTCAGCTGGACACTCGCCGAATCGAGCCACAGCTGCCACCAACTCCTCAGAAGACACCGAGTCATCCAAACCCGACACCCGCAATTCAGCCATCTTAGTGGGCCTAAAGACTCTGATGTCTTCTGCCGCCATTGACTCCCTCAGCTTCTCAGCAAGAGTGTCCGCTTTGCCACCACTTAAAGCTCCTGGCACCTCCAAAATTCGGGCACCAGTAGCCGCCTGCCGGATGCGAAGAGCTGGTATTCCGAGGCCGGCGAGATCGATCTTGCTCTTTGCCTCGGATATCACTTTCGCGTATGAAACGCCTCTTTCCACGGCACCAGGCTGCAGTGTGACAACTACTGCCGCGGATGTAGGTGACCTCAGCTTGGCTGGTTTTCTGGCTTTGGGCAACTGCTTCGCTGGCTTGTTTGCCGCCTGCGCCACACCTTGCTGGTTTGGTTGACCACCTTTGGACTTTTTCCCCCTCTTGACTACAGTAGTCCAAGCTTCCTCCATGGGCTTTGCGGGAGCTACCACAGGGCGAGACTGCTGTGGAGTTTCATCTCTGGCAACCTCCTTCTTGCCCTTTTTACCCTTCGCCTTTTTCTGCGCCTTAGAGACGGGTTGAGCGACACTGGGTCCAACCAATACAGCACTTGATGGCCTAGGCTGTACTTCGGTGGGGACCACAGTGTTACGCTTGTCTGCAGCTAACGGAGGGCGGAGCCTCTTTTCCGGAAGAAGCCTGTCCTCCAACGCTTCCATCCTAGCGTTCACCATGCTACCGACTTGTAGCATGATGGAGCGCGTCACCTCATCTACCTGGATTTCCCCGGTCGCCGTCTCCCTGTTAAGAGAGGAAGGAGTGGGACGAGTGGCGAGGTGGCCTACTCTTTCCTGAAGCTCCGCTAATTGCTTGCGAAGCTCCTCTACCTCTTTCTGCAGACGCGTATTGTCCGCCTGCAGTTTTCGGGTTTCTTCTGTGGAGGTCCTGTTGTGTAGCGCCTCCACTGTCACCTTGATGGTGCTCGCCGCGTCTTTCAGAGCACGCTGAAATGTGCCCTTTAAGTGGCTTGACTTAGTGGCTACCTTTTCTATAGTAGCCACACAAGTTTGGACCTTCTGCTTGAGGTCTAACGCCGTGCCAGACCCGATCTGCCCGTCATCCTCGTCGCAAAATGAGGAGTCTGACAGGTTTTCCGTCCTCAGGAAGCTATTGCGCATCTGCACCACTTCCTGCTCCGCCATGAGTTCCATCTCCTCTCTTTGCGCCGCTACAAAAGCAGCCTTAGCCTTGGCCAATCCGACGTACTGTCCTGTAGTGGCCGGCCGTCCTCTGCCTCTCAAGGCAGTGGTTACTTTAGCGGCAGGACCTGCATAGATGTTCATTGCAGTGTCGCTGTCACTATCCTCCTTTACATATGAGCGCGTGCGCTTCCTGTCGCTCCAAAATCTTGGTGACTGCACCTGCGACGATACAGTCTTCATGCTTGTTGCCGAATCCGATCCTGAGCATCTACCTAGCTCTAATGCTGAATCATATCCATCTCGGTTCAGGACATCCAAGTTGTCCACACTAGAGTGACGACTCAAGTCTATCCTCTCTAATACCACCACAGCCTTACGAGCCTTGGCCTCCAACGCTCCATCCTTGATCGCCTCCGAAACCGGTGACGAACCCCTGACGTCTACATCTTCCATACCTTCATTTTGTTTTAGTTTGTTCAAATCCATAATTAAATCCCACGAGTATGGGGGAAAAACGGTCCGCCCAGTCCAACCTAACCTAACCTAACCTAACCTAACCTAACCTAACCTAACCTAACCTAACCTAACCTAACCTAACCTAACCTAACCTAACCTAACCTAACCTAACCTAACCTAACCTAACCTAACCTAACCTAACCTAACCTAACCTAACCTAACCTAACCTAACCTAACCTAACCTAACCTAACCTAACCTAACCTAACCTAACCTAACCTAACCTAACCTAACCTAACCTAACCTAACCTAACCTAACCTAACCTAACCTTGAAGGTGACAGCTGTCAAAAGTGACATATGTTGAAACTGACAGCTTTTGAAAGTGACAGCTGTCAAAAGTGACAGATGATGAAACTGACAGCAGGTTGAAACTGACAGCAGGTTGAAAGTGACAGCTGTCAAAAGTGACAGCTGTCAAAAGTGACAGATGTTGAAACTGACAGCTGTTGAAAGACAGCCTTTGAAAGTGACAGATGTTGAACCTGACAGCAGGTTGAAAGTGACAGCTGTCAAAAGTGACAACTGTCAAAAGTGAACGATGTTGAAACTGACAGCAGGTTGAAAGTGACAGCTTTCAAAAGTGACAGCTGCCAAAAGAGACAGCTGTTGAAAGTGACAGATGTCAAAAGTGACAGATGTTGGAACTGACAGCAGGTTGAAAGTGACAGCTGTCAAAAGTGACAGATGTTGAAACTGACAGCAGGTTGAAAGTGACAGCTGTCAAAAGTGACTGCTCTTGAAAGTGACAGCTGTCAAAAGTGACAGCTGTCAAAAGTGACAGGTGTTGAAACTGACAGCAGGTTGAAAGTGACAGCTGTCAAAAGTGACAGCTGTTGAAGGTGACAGCTGTCAAAAGTGACAGCTGCCAAAAGTGACAGCTGTTGAAAGTGACAGCTTATTTGGTAGACCTAGTATAATACCTAGTAGAGTAAGCCAAAATATTGAACCACTGTATAATCCAGACAATTATCCTTTAGAACTTAAGTATAGGTTACAAGTAGCACATAAAGATGCACGCAATAATTTACTATTAAGTAAAGAAAAACGTAAAGGTAACTACGACAAAAATGTAAACGATGTGACGTATCAAAACGGACAATTATTGTTAATTAAAAATGAAACAGGCGGAAAGCTTGATGTAAAATGGGAAGGTCCATTCGTAGTTGCTGAAGATTTAGGAGTTAATGTTAAAATAACTAAAGATAATAAAACCTATATTCTACATAAAAATAGGACAAAACCATATATAACCTAAATTAAGTACTTACGTTATTATATTATACACTATGATTAAGAATATATTTAAAGGACTATAACGGTAAAAAAAAAAAAAAAAAAAAAAAAAAAAAAAAAAAAAAAAAAAAATTTTTTTTTTTCTCTTGCACCCCCGTGGTGAGGTATAGAGTACTTACGTAGCATAATCTAGTAATTCAATTATTGTATCTTAGTTATAATCAGACAGTAATAAATGAGATGTGATCAAGAGCTCTCGTTTCTTATTTACTAAAGCCATCCTTTCACGCCTGCCAAGCGTGGTGATTATGGCAAACCATAATGAAAGCCCCAAGAAAATATAATTTATTTATTTATTTATTTATAAAACTAGGGTTCACAGCGTAATTACTTAAATAATATAATATAACAATAACTAAAATATAAAAAATGTGAGCCGTCACGGGACACCTGGCAGATGTGAAACATCGTCATTATTTTGTAAAACTAATATGCAACGCATGCCGTGGCGACGCGTCGCCACGCCAGAAATCGGTTTTACGTGCGGCTGTAGATGTTTCACATCAATAATATATATAATATATTTTAACACATATTGGAAATAAAAAAAGGTACAACTTACAGGTTTTTCATGAATTACCTTAAAACTATAATATTGACCATAACAATTTTAATGCTCAGTGAAAGTAAATATTTTTATCTTCAAAAGAAGGTACTTATGTGTAACCCAGCCCAATTAGTTCACGAACTAGAATTTTTTAAATTTTGTTTTTGTTCTCTTGTAAAATGGTGATTTTGGACTTGTATCACAGGAGGCACAGATATGTATATATTTATTTATAAGCTATAAGTGCGAGCGCTCGCGGCGAAATCTCATCGTTCAAAATTTTCTTATAGTAACACTTTTCAATACCATTTTCTCTCAAAAACATCAATCGATCGAACAAAATCAGGTTTTCAATAACATGTTGTAAATAGTTTTGTAAAATGATGAGAAGTCCCGCTTTTTTGAAAGAAGTCGAGTTTGTGATTTGTCGCCAAATGTGCCTCAGCTCGTCCGAGAGGAGCGGCACGGTGCTGTCGGTGGTGCCGGTGCCGGTGCCGGTGCTGTCGGCGGCGCCGGTGCTGGTGAGCGTGAAGCCGGCGCGCGCGTGCTCTATGTACGCCTCGAAGTCGTAGTCCCGCGACTTGATGCGGACAGGTTTCCTCTTGTTCCGCTTAATGCTGCAGTTATCTGGGGACAGAAGTTATCATTAGTGTGAGTAGGGCGCACCGGCGCACCGGCGCACCGGCGCACCGGCGAGCAGGCGAGCAACCAGCCGGGACACAGCGCGCCACACCAACAACAAACATAAACACGTGTCCGTAATGTGACCGACAACATCGACACGGACACGGAGCGTCGGCTGATGACTGTGGACGGGTTCACACGCGCGGCCGACTGGGCACCTACTGCGTCATCCTCACCGAGGTGTGATAGGTGGGTTTAGTAGCGTGTTGTGCACTCACGCCGGTGCGCGTACAGCTGCAGCGCGGCGCGCGCCAGCAGGTGGAAGGTGCGGTGTCGCAGCGGCGCGTCCCCGGCCCCGGCCCCGGCCCCGGCCCCGGGCAGCGCGCGGGGCGGGTGCGCCGCAAGCCGCAGGGCGGGCACCGTCAGGAACTCGTGCGCCCGCGCGCGCACGAACGCGTCGCGCAGGCACGCGCTCATAGGGAAGTTGTCGAACCTGCAACGCACGAACGCACATGTGTTTGTGTACTGTGTAGGTACCTACCAACTACACTACTTACGTCGTTGACAACACTGCCACAGCCGGAGTGTCAACCACGCGCGACCTTGGTGTGATAATGGATAGGAAACAAGATGCCACCTGTTGTCCAGTTGTCGCATCTTGTGGTAGCAGCAGGGCATGAGCACGAGCGCGCGCGCCGCCGGCGTGCTGAGGAACACGTGCAGCGCGTGCACCGCGAGGTCGGCGCACGCGTGCAGCCCGCCGATGCAGAACGCGCCGCTCCACGACAACTTATCCGCGACCAGCCCCACTATGTGCGCACCGGACTCCTATCGTATGGGGCAGTGGGGGCAGTGGGGGCGGGGGCGGACCCACCTGTTGTCCAGTTGTCGCATCTTGTGGTAGCAGCAGGGCATGAGCACGAGCGCGCGCGCCGCCGGCGTGCTGAGGAACACGTGCAGCGCGTGCACCGCGAGGTCGGCGCACGCGTGCAGCCCGCCGATGCAGAACGCGCCGCTCCACGACAACTTATCCGCGACCAGCCCCACTATGTGCGCACCGGACTCCTATCGTATGGGGCAGTGGGGGCAGTGGGGGCGGGGGCGGACCCACCTGTTGTCCAGTTGTCGCATCTTGTGGTAGCAGCAGGGCATGAGCACGAGCGCGCGCGCCGCCGGCGTGCTGAGGAACACGTGCAGCGCGTGCACCGCGAGGTCGGCGCACGCGTGCAGCCCGCCGATGCAGAACGCGCCGCTCCACGACAACTTATCCGCGACCAGCCCCACTATGTGCGCACCGGACTCCTATCGTATGGGGCAGTGGGGGCAGTGGGGGCGGGGGCGGACCCACCTGTTGTCCAGTTGTCGCATCTTGTGGTAGCAGCAGGGCATGAGCACGAGCGCGCGCGCCGCCGGCGTGCTGAGGAACACGTGCAGCGCGTGCACCGCGAGGTCGGCGCACGCGTGCAGCCCGCCGATGCAGAACGCGCCGCTCCACGACAACTTATCCGCGACCAGCCCCACTATGTGCGCACCGGACTCCTATCGTATGGGGCTGTGGGGGCAGTGGGGGCGGGGGCGGACCCACCTGTTGTCCAGTTATCGCATCTTGTGGTAGCAGCAGGGCATGAGCACGAGCGCGCGCGCCGCCGGCGTGCTGAGGAACACGTGCAGCGCGTGCACCGCGAGGTCGGCGCACGCGTGCAGCCCGCCGATGCAGAACGCGCCGCTCCACGACAACTTATCCGCGACCAGCCCCACTATGTGCGCACCGGACTCCTATCGTATGGGGCAGTGGGGGCAGTGGGGGCGGGGGCGGACCCACCTGTTGTCCAGTTGTCGCATCTTGTGGTAGCAGCAGGGCATGAGCACGAGCGCGCGCGCCGCCGGCGTGCTGAGGAACACGTGCAGCGCGTGCACCGCGAGGTCGGCGCACGCGTGCAGCCCGCCGATGCAGAACGCGCCGCTCCACGACAACTTATCCGCGACCAGCCCCACTATGTGCGCACCGGACTCCTATCGTATGGGGCAGTGGGGGCAGTGGGGGCGGGGGCGGACCCACCTGTTGTCCAGTTGTCGCATCTTGTGGTAGCAGCAGGGCATGAGCACGAGCGCGCGCGCCGCCGGCGTGCTGAGGAACACGTGCAGCGCGTGCACCGCGAGGTCGGCGCACGCGTGCAGCCCGCCGATGCAGAACGCGCCGCTCCACGACAACTTATCCGCGACCAGACCCACTATGTGCGCACCGGACTCCTATCGTATATCAAACAAACATATATATTATTTACATTATTCTCTTCTAGGTTAAATTATTATGTAACCTAGAACACGCCTCGCCAGTATGAAATCCATCTTACCAAAAACATATTGACCGTAATGAAATCAATACGGTACGTCAATATGTTTACTACAGACGACAGTACGACAGTTTACTCGCTACATTGTTTTTAAATCCAAAGTAGTCTCTAATTCACTCAGTTATTGTAACCTCTTGGAACATTTTAACATTAGCTCGTTGCAATGCCGAAGGGCACTGATAGATCACGTCGACCTATACAACATTAGCATTGGACTGTTCAACTGTCGTGGGCTGGTCCGCGAGATCTCCTTTGCAGTTCCACGTCGTAACTTTACACTTCACACCAGGAAAATATTCAGCCCTTTGCACCACAAATCGAACATGGGTTCTCACTCATCTCTTAACCGAATGATGATAAATTATAATTCATCATACAAAATAAATAACAAACTCGATATCTTTGGCCTTAATCTGCGTGCGTTTAAGGCAGCTCGGAGGTCAGCTTCACCTGTATAATATCTACGACTACGATTATTCTAGTTAATAGTTCAAATAGTATACAATAGTGTATTTGTTGGTGAAATAGTGAATTTTGTTACCTAATATTGAATTGTTAATATCTTAGGAAGTATAATAATGTTTTACTCGAGAACGCTGTACATACCTGTAAGTGACAGGTGCTGATAAGCCAAAACCGTAGAATAACATTTCAGTATATTATGATCTCTGGAAACTCAGTTTCAACCATTATGGTTGGAAGGGAGGAACTAGAGATGGTTGATCAATACGTATATCTGGGACATATTTTATCTTTCAACCGGGAGCATCCCGAAAAGGAGATTTCCAGGAGAATACAGCTAGGATGGGCTGCATTCGGTAAGTTAGAGGATGTGTTGCGGTCGAATCGAATTCCTCAGTGCTTAAAAACCCGTCTTTTCAACCAGTGTGTTCTACCAACTATGACCTACGGTGCCGAGACATGGACGCTCACTAAGAAGACTGTGTACCGAGTTCGAGTTGCACAAAGAGCCATGGAGCGAGAAACGCTCGGGATACATCTTCTGGACCGAGTTGGATACACTGAAATCAGACGTCGTACTAAAGTGTTCCATGTTGGTGACAGAGCCTCAAATGGAGTTGGGCCGGACATCTGGCTAGACGTGGTGATGGAAGATGGAGTAAGGTTTTGACCGAGCGGTGGCCCAGATCACACCAAAGGAATCAAGGTCGACCTAAAGCACGTTGGGTCGACGACATCGTAAAATCTGCTGGAAAAACCTGGACGAGAGTTGCGCAGAACAGATTGGGCTGGCAAAAGGGAGGCCTGTACCCAACAGTGGGCGATTACACGCTAGGATGATGATAATGTATCTGTTGTTGGTGTGTCCAAATAAATAAAATAAATAAAAAATCTATTACAACAACAGCGGCAGCTAGCGGCGAGGCTCACTGTTTAGTGTTTGGGGACGGGGACGGGCATGTCCTTGAACCAAATATTGGCGGCACGTGACGAGTGGAGGAGCAGACGGTAGCTCATTGGATGTGTGGGTGCGGGTCGGGGCGGGTCGGGGCGGGTCGCGGCGGGTCGCGTGCCTGGGTGACGGTGTGGTGCACGAAGGCGACGTGGCGGCTGGAGTCCGCGTGGTAGAGCCGCTGGCGGCGCGTCGCCGCCGCGTGGTGCCGCTCCTCGCACTCCAGCCCCAGCACCTGGTAGCCGCCCGTCTCCCACAGCCGCTGGCCCAGATACCCCTGGAAGTACGGATACATAATGCTAATGCAACACAGAATCATCTCAAACACTTCATGACGAATACTAACTAACAGAACGGTACAGCTGCCCGAGCATTCCCCGTGTCGCTGGTGGCCACACTAATCCTACTGTGCTCGCGTCGCTGGCTCTCTCGAGCCGGTTTAGCAAAGAGGTTGCACCGTGAACTGGACATACGAGTACGTATTTTTATTCTAGGACATGCCGGTATCGTCCCGATGTATCGCTTCACCATTTTGAGAAATGTTTCATAACGAAAGTCCAATTCACAACACGACCATGTCGGCTCTTGCGAGAAATAAACTTTACGCTCATCAGACACACGGCTGCCCCGGTAAGTATCGCTTCAATGGCAGGTAGTTGGACTCCCGCACCGGCCACCACACCATTACACTAAGTATACACACACACACACACAAACACACACACACGCACACACACATATGTATATATATATATATATATATATATATATATATATAACAAGATTACCAAACCGGAGCCGAAGTCGACGACGGTGTGACAGTCGAGCGCGTCGCACACCCGCTTCATCTCCCGCGCCAAATATACAATCTCGTGCTTCTTCTTGACGCCGAGCGGCGCCGGCACGCTGCTCGCGCTGCTCTCCAGGGCCTCGTCCCTCACGAAGCTGCAGTACTCTACGGACAACTCGCTCGCCTTCTCGTAAAACTCCTTTATGAACTGATTGCAAACTAACTCCAGCGTGAAGTGATCGTGGAACACGTCCACGTGGTGCAGCTGGTCGACGTGGATTTGTTCTAGAAGGTTGTTGAGCAACACGTCCGTGTTGGGGAACTTGTACAGGAACTGGTACCGCTTCAGGAACTCGACGCTCGCCTCCAAGTACTCCGCGGCCGTTCTGAACGACGCCGGCTGGCTCATTGTCCAGCTGAAAATTTTGAAATAATAATACTTGAACATTTTCACGTACATTTTTTACTTTCAATCTATTAAACAAGAGTATAACGGTGCGTACCTCTGGATGTTGATACGACACCACCACACCACCACACCAGCTCTGTGATAGGTAATGCAAATAGCCAGGTCTACTACAGAACAGGACAGTACTGTCGGCACTGCACCGCGGGAATCCAGACCGGATCCGTAGATGTCCGTCATGTTAGAAAGTAAACGCAATAGTAATAGTCAATGTGTAGAACTGTCACTAGTGCTTATGACAGTTGTGTATGTATCGGAAATGTTATTCGATAATGACGTTAGTTTTGTCTCTGTACAACATGGCCCCTTTTGCCTCCCTTCTGTCATCGAACTACAGCCACGGAAGCACAGCATGTTAATTCTGCTCATATGTAAACCATTTCTTCCTAATAAAAACGTTCGCCACCTGGATAAACCTGTTTTATTACGTCACGCATTCATTTGTGGTTTCCTTTTCCGTTCTAAGCATAAAGATAATGCGTTTGTCGCGTCGTAAACAAACTGAACTACAAATTATAGGTCCAAGTCTCGTACCACTCGGCTCACATGTTCTGAGAGAAAACTCAAATACCTAATTATTAAATAGTTAAGTACTAATAAGTATTCAAATCAAACGAATTTATCAATAAAATAATGTTTATTTATTAACACTATACTCAGAAATAAATAACTGAAACATGAATCATCCAATACCTACTATACTTAGGTAGATATTATAATGTATCTAGGTATATGTATGTCAGTAAGAGACGTAATATTATCAACAGTTACGACATTTGTAAATTCAGCAATGTGCACAAGACAGGTACGTTATATTGTTTTGGAAAGAAAAATCTCTTATTCAAGTATCAAATGTCACTTTGTACGTCTGCGACAAGATGGTGTTTGAAATTAAACCAACATAATAATGACAACAAATATATATAACTGTTATCTGGTTTGTATGCGATCCAAGTGGAACCAGGAGATCTGACCTGTTGCTTGCTCTCTGTTACACAATCAGCAACTCCGACACGAGTCAGGTAACTGTATAAACTGAAACACAACAATACGAGTACCCACACATCTGCTCGGAAGACACACACCAGTACACACCAGTACTTCCCCGGCCAAAGTGAATCGACAGCACGAGTATGCCGAGCCGCACACCTCATTACTTTTCAGAACTACACCAACGCATGCACAATATATCAACTTACCCTAATACCTACTAAGGTATTAGAATTTCAGCCTCTGGGGGTTCAGAAGTTTCCAAAAACACTGATGACTAGTAATTGCGGGTTTATTGTTCCGGAAGGTAAAGCTCCGAAGCTGTATGTGACCGTTTCGATTACACAGCGAGTAGAGACCAGAGACACATTCAAACATGAAATCAATGGAACTGGAGATATTATCAAAATGCGTTTATCGATAGGTGTTGGCTGCGAGCGTTGTTACTGCTGCGGCCCACTTATTTTCTCCCAGAGCTCGCCCCCCTCGTGGAGGGGGCGCCCCCTGGCCTCGCCGATGACGCACTTCCCGGCCCACTTGTCGCTCGGCAGGTACTTGTGACACACGTCGAGCAAGTCCTCCTTGTTGACAGCGAGCACCCGCTCGCGCTGAGTCTGCCAGATGTCGTACGACAACCCGTACAGGAACAGATCGACGCCTTTCATGTACTCGGCGACCGGTTGGTCCATCTGCTGTAATATCGACAGTTTCGCTTCGAAGAGATTCTGGTGGTCGAGCAGGCGCTCGTTCCGCGCCACCCACTCGGCGGTCTCGTCGAACACGTCCAGCGTGAGCCGGGAGTTGGGATCTCGGTACGAGTACAAGTTGAATATGCCGTCGAGCGAGAGCGCGGCGCCGCCGCCGTACGCGCCGTTCTGCTCGCGCACCACGGGGTGCAGGTACTTGGAGGTCACCAGCCGGGAGAGGACGCGCAGCTTGGAGTAGTCCGGGTGGGTGTACGCCACCGTGGGGATCGCTTTGGCGCAGAAGTTCACCGGGATGTTCATCGCGATGTGCAACCCTCTGTTCTGCTTCGGCATGGGGCGACTGTCCACCCAGTTGATGCGATTCACCTCCTTGTTGTCGTGTTCGGCTGCGCACAGTCGCTTGCAGAATAGGTCGATGGATTCGTGCACGTGTTCGTTCGTGTTGCAGTAGTGGAAGGCGGCGCGCAGGTTGGACCCGGTGAGGATCCGCTTCGCGATGCCGTCGATGATCGCGGCCACCCGGGGGATGTCGTAGTTTTTCTGGACGTTTTGCATGTTCATAACGTGATGCAAGCCCGACAGGTTCTCTCTGCACTCGTCCACTGAGGAGACGAGCGCTCGGGCGGCTTGCATCGCGTACGAGTGTCCGCCGTCGACGATACCGTTGGTCAGGGACGAGCAGTAGTTGTTCAGCAGCATGCTCATCCTCTCCTCATTGTCGAATTTGGGTTTACTGAAAATTTCGGTCCAGATATCGAGCATTTTGGTCAGGTTCCGATCGAGACAGTGGCTGGCGACGAGCACGCCCCGCTCGTACTGTCCGTGCTGGTCGATGTGCTCGGTCACATGGGTGACGACGCTCAGCCCCGACGTGCTCTCGCTGACGTGCTTGTCGAAATCCCTGTAGTTGAAGGATTCCGTATCGAACTTGTCCAACACGTAGTTGAAGAACGGCAGCAGCTGCGCGTGCTTGTCGTCCAATGTCTCGGCGCCGAGAACCCCTTTCATGTAAGTGACGCCGTTTGTGTTGGCTTCGCAAAGTTGCAGCGGTATCGTCTCCGACACGGTGTGCTTCAAAGGAGGCGCGGTTTTGTTCAGAGTGATCTCTTCGATTTTCAAACAGGGCAACGAATCTAAGCTTTCGACTTTCTTTTGAGCTTTGGAAAGTTCCAGACCTTCTCGGAAGATCGTTTCTCTTTGCTGGGAAGTGAGAGAGCTGACTTTTGATTTGAGAAGCTTTTCTTCAGCTTCATTGAAGGCGTCGTCGAATTTCAAATCTGGTTTCATGGTCATAATCAACTTATGTTTGTTGAGTATGAAGTACTTTTCGATGACCTCCTTTACATAGCTGGGGTTCATAAGGTTTTCCTTCAGTTGATTCAGCAGATCATTCACTTTCAAAGCATTAAGGATCGGTCCATTATGGTTCCAGAGAGGCATTAAATTGAAAAGCAAATTTAGTCCAAATTTTGGGGATTGATGCTTGATGGACAGCTCAAATCCATGTAAAATACTCTCAATGTGGCTTTTTTCAAATCCTCTCTGGAAAATATCTTGAATAGTCTGATTGGCGATCTCCTCGATGGTCGCGAATTTTGACTGTTCCACATCTCTTAGTCCAACTACAAAGAGGGTGTCTCTGATTTGATTATCATACCCTGTCAAGGAATTGTAACCCCCAGAAATGTTTTTCTCAATCAGACTTTTGTAGAATGCAGAGTTTGGCCCAATGATCATAAGTTCAGCTAAAGCCGTCATCATAAATGTCTCATAAATATTTGTAATGTCAGACATGACATAGCCGATAGCTATTTGGTTTTGTTTCTCAATCGGCCCTCCATACTGATCGAGACGGCACGTTATTTCTGCTATTTGAGGAGATTTCCATCTATCCTGCTTGGACACAACCGAGTTACTAGGATCTAAAAATGTATATTGGCTCAAGTAAGCATCATTGACAAACTTCAGGTTTGCCTCTAAGGGGAAATTCCCATATGAGTAGATCCTAGCATTACTTGGGTGGTAGTATGTGGCATGGAAGTTCTTCAAGTCCTCGTGGGTTAGCTGTGGAATGTGTAACGGGTCTCCCCCTGAGACATAACCGTATGTGCCTTTAGGCAGAATCTTATTTATGAATTTCTGTCCAAATAATGAACTTGTTTCTGAAAATGCACCCTTCATTTCATTATAGACTACTCCTTTGAATACTAGGTCTGAGTTTTTATCGTCTAGATTAGAGTGTTCCAACCTCCATCCCTCTTGCAAGAAATCTAATCTGGATAAATTAGGTCTAAATACAGCATCCAGGTATACCTTCTGTAGATTTCTGTAATCCACTTCATTTTGTGAAGAAAACGGATAGAAGGTGTAATCTGGTCCTGTTAGAGCATTCATGAAAGTGGCCAATGAACGGTTCAACATTTTAAAAAAGGGGTCTCTGACCGGATACTTCTCTGAGCCACATAACACTGTGTGTTCTAATATATGTGGGGTGCCCATGGAGTCTAGTGGCGTGGTACGGAAACCAACAGAGAAAACATTGTTGGAGTCATCTCTTTCCAAATGTAGGTACTCAGTTTTGGTTTTGTTATGTGTGAGTAGGTACGCAGTCATGTTGTACTCTTTTACATGTTCTACTTCAGTGCACATGAATCCATGAACGTTTTTACCGGGCTGAATGCTCTTCGAAACGCTTTCTTTCTTTTTGAGTACGCCGTTGCTGTACCCTCTCCGGCCGGCGGCGCGGTGCTGAATCCCCGTCAATAAATTGAATCTGGTATACATTTTCGTTTATCGAGTCCACTTTATCCTGTAACGATACACACCACTCTTCACTTATTTTCACAACAAGGTCATGATTCCAAGCGGATTTGTAGAAAAACGCGATACGTGTGGAGGCGAGGGGAAAACAAATGAAAATTTATAATGATGCAATAGACAACTTACACAAAATATCGTAAACTATAGTAAGGAACGAATGTCTTTGCAGAGATTATAATGTTCTTTTCTCTAGGGAATGTCGTATTTTTTATTTTCAGTCCAAACTGTTCATCATTACAGCACAAGAATGTTTTTTAACCTTTTAACAGCCGGCCCGACCAAAGGCACTAGGCAAGGCAGCCATTAATTGAATGGATTGACATTTGACATTTCAGAATTCAAGAGATTCAGCTCACTACTGACAATGACATAAACATAATAACAAGCGAAGCAAGAAATCAATTTTGCGCTAAAGTTTCCTACAAGTAGAGTAATAAATAGAGACAGCATACATTTTGGGGTTGATACTGTACAGTGGCTACCTTGATACCTGTATAGGTGATTTCCACACTTTTAGTAATGATATTATATCTGCCTGGCAGAACTAGTCTTCTTCTTCTTCTTTTTTATTTTGGCGTGCGTGGCTATGATGCCTTCGACTTTGCCACCAACAACGTTTTCAGCAAGATTTCACGTAATAAGACGATGGGATTAACAGAAAAACAAAAAATAAAATAAAAAATGGCCAGTTTGGATTGAGGGAGTCTCATAGATAATTTCAATTTCTAGATGATTTTTCCTCCTTTACCATCTAAAAGAACAAAACAAGGACAACACATTAACATCACATATAGACATATAAAGACACGTAGTGACATGCGTTATACGATTATTATAATATTATCGATTAATTTATATTGGGTAGTTAATCTATGTTAATAGTTAGTTAGTTAAACATATAAGGAAAAAAAAAATTAAAGTTTTATTTTATTAACATTTATGAATTTGCAAATTTTTGCAACTAAGGACATATTGAAAACTAAGGATAGTAAAAAATTTGCACATAGTGGTCTCGGTATTTCAGTTGGAATGATATCATACAGAGATTGCCGCAGCCTCGTACAGGAGAAAAGAATATGATCTACATTGCCTTCGTCCAGTCCGCATTCGCATAGTGAGTGGTCTCTGATTCTAATTTTTGCAAGATGTACCGGTGTACAAACATGGCCAAGTCGGAGTCGACTTATGACTGAGCTTGTTTGTTTATCGGCTTCTCGATATTTAAAAAACCATGGCTTTGCCGGAATTTCTGGTTGAATGTTTCCATAGTGTTTGCCTTTTAGAGATCTGGACGAAACCCACATTCCCGACCAGGATGTACCCAAATGAATACGAGGTACTAAGCAGAGATCATGACAGTAAATTTTAAGGTATTCACTAGATCCTATGTGGGCAGCTTGTTTGGCGCGGCAGGACTAGTTTATTTTACATAAACTGACATTTCGTTTGGTGATAATAATTGATGACATTGACACTTTACTAATGACATTTCTTTTATAAACACGTGTTTACGTGTTGAGCTCATCTGAGCTCGTGTCCTTAACAAAAAGCATTAAAACCGAACAAAATGAGCCTCTACAACTTCAAAAAGATAGCTGTGGTCCCTACAGCTAAGGTAATGATCAAGAATACCATATTATTCCATAAGCATAGTGTTTACCTTAAGTGTTTTAACCTATATATATATCGTATGTTTTTCCGCTATTTCAGGACTTCATAGACATAATATTGTCAAAAACTCAAAGGAAGACACCTACAGTGGTACACAAACACTATAAAATATCCAGGATACGAGCATTTTACATGAGAAAAGTGAAATACACGCAACAGAACTTCCACGACCGTTTGTCCCGGATTATCCAGGTAGGTACCTGGACCTAACCCAGGATATATTTAAATATATGTAAGCCTTGAACACGCGTCAAACTTGGCAATAAGTAACACGTGTCCAATCGCTTCCAATGCCGTTTCTCTGTGAATGTTATGGTAATAAGTGTGTGATTGTGATAAGTAGGTGTGCAGTTCACTTCTGACAAGCTCTTGAAAGATGGAACACAGGTGGCACAAGTTCCTGATTATTATTTTTATTATAAAGTATTTCACAATAATACAAAATCAATGAACAAATTTACTATTGTGTATTCAGGTTAACAGTGCTCATTCAACATGAATATAACCTAACTCTCGGAATTTCATGTTCTTTTTTATATTTGTATAGTACCTTAAATTACATTATATAAATACATTTTTGTCATAATAAAGTGGATTACTTTACTAATTAAAAAAAAAAAGTGCGCCGTCACGGGACGCCTAGCAGATGTGAAACATCGACATTATTTTGTAAAAGTAATATGCAACGCATGCCGTGGCGACGCGTCGCCACGGCATGCGTTGCATATTACTTTTATTTTTACTTTTTTTTAGAAAACGGTTTTACGTGCGGCTATAGATGTTTCACATCAAAAAGATGTTAACTATCCTTCTGAATGTTCTGAATGTTAGTGACACACATATGTATATGTTATTCCCAGGAGTTCCCCAAGCTGGATGATGTGCATCCATTCTATGCAGACTTGATGAATGTACTGTATGACAAAGACCATTACAAGCTGGGACTGGGACAGCTCAACACTGCCAGGCATCTTATTGACAAGTAAGCCACACTAACAATATGTTTCACATAGTTTCATTTACCTTAAGACAATAAAATATCAGGCCACAAATCAATACATGAGTAGAGCAGTTACATAATATAATATACAGTACCTGAACTCAAGCAAGTCTTACAAACTTCTGTAATCTGTTTTGACTTCTTCTCAACTCCAGTAAAAATCATTGTATATTGTGGGGGCCAAACGAGCAGACGCAGCGGCGCTCCTGCCCGCCTCAGTCGTCTCTCCGCCGTCAACCGCGTCAATACGTTAATATAAACATTGATAATAAATAGTTTGGTGTCGCATCTTAAACTGCCATTTCACTGGAAGCTCCCCGCACCCGAGTTAGATACACACATGCGTGTACGTGGACAACTCAACGTATATATCATTTGTTCTCTGCTTTATGGATGGTTCAGGAACCGGCAGGTGTTTGTATGTGGGCAGCGGTTGCCACTAAACATCAGGTGGGCCATCAGCCGTCGTTCCGTCGCGTAAATCACATATAAAAAACATGTTTCAGTGTAGCAAAAGACTACTGTCGGCTGCTCAAGTACGGCGACTCTCTGTACCGGTGCAAGCAGCTGAAGCGCGCCGCGCTGGGCCGCATGGCTACCATCATGAAGCGCCAAGCCGCCAACCTCACTTATCTGGAACAGGTACCTTCACGTACACTACCGCCAGACAAGCTCATGTTCCTATTAGAGCAGGTCTTTCGATTATGTACCAGCTCAAATATTACCGTTTCCAAGCCATTTCTTTATGAATTCTATGGAAATAAAGTTTTAGATTTTGACTTTGAATACGCATTTACGACGTTTTTACGCAGTTTCCTGGAGAGCCATATCTAAGTCAATTTGTATTATAGAAAATAGTATGCTCAAAATAACCTGTAGCGCGCGCGCGTTTATAGTGTGTAGGTATGATGCGCGCGCGCACGCAGCCCCACGCTGTTTGTGTGACGCGGCTGTGTGCGCGGGGCGCCGCGCCTGCGCTCCCCAGCCACTCTAGCCAGTCCGCGCGCGCCGCACCCGTACCCGTACGATCGACAGCGCACACGCACACGCACACGTCACTTGGCGTCTTTTCCCGCGGTTCCCGCTCGCTCCCAGTTTACACTCATTTATAAATATTATACTTAGTACGTATTTCTTTTCTGATTTGTAAATCGCGAAAATCAGTGGATACCGTATAAGAAAAAGTTTTTGTATTTTTTACAGTCCTCACAGATCAGTTGGTCTCTGTCTTCTACGCTGAAGGTCGTAGGTTCGATCTCGCCTAGGACAAACATTTGTACGACGAATATAGATCTTTGTTCTGTGTCTGGGTGATAATGTAGACATAGACATAGACATACATTTATTCACTATTTAGCACACATATACATGTGTATTATATGTATGTACATATATACAAAAAAGTATATTGTATTCTATCGGTTGTTAGGTTCCCATAGTATAAGCTATGATTAATTTAGGGGCTAGATGGCGCTTGTGAATTGTCCACCCGTATTATAATTATTATTATATTATTATTTTACTTTAGGCTTAAGAGCAGTAGAACTCTCGCCAAGTTCGTCCGGGGAAGTACTGCCACCATGCCCTTTTCTGCCGCCAAGCAGTAAAGCATTCGCGTTACTGTGTTCCGGTTTGAAAGGTGTGGTTGCCGGTGAAATTACAGGCACATGAGACATTCCACCTTCACGTCTCACAGTTACGGGCGCATACGATGCGACTTTGGTCTTGTCATACCTAGTATGGGAGGACCCAATTCGCATCGGTTGTTATGGGCCGAGGTTACCACTTAACACCAGGTGGGCCGTCGGCTCGTTCCGTAAATGTATTACATAAAAAAAAAAAGGCTTATCATGATTCAGCCAAATATAAATTCATGTGTAAATGTTGGGTAACATCACGTAGCACCTACACTTAGCCCCAGGTAAGCACAGCTCACACTGTGGGAGCCAGACAGAGAAGCCGCCATCTCTCGCTGGTATCCGGTCAGTGTGGAGTGGATGTGTGGAGTTGTAGAGTAATGCGTGCACGTACTGTGTTGTCCGTCAGGTCCGGCAGCACCTGGCTCGGCTGCCCTCCATCGACCCGTACACGCGCACTATCATCATCTGCGGGTTCCCTAACGTGGGCAAGTCCAGCTTCATCAATAAGGTATAATATTTCACCACTCACTATACACACAGCCGATCACAACACATATCTGTACTGTGGATGTTATTCAGACAGTAGTTTATTTTCTTTTATTATTACAAAATCCACAGCTCTTAATTTAACAAGCAAGCATTAACAGTTCCTACACATTTCTGCCATCTGGCAGTAACGCGTCCGGTATTCACGTATTTCGGTTGTAAAGGCATTGTTGCCTTTTAATTGCAGTCACATGAGATATGCCACCTCCACATCTCGAAGTTACGGCTCTATTCTGAAGGGATTTGAATATTCCCATACCGATGTAGGAGAAGACCCCCAGTATTTGCTTTTAAGTAGCTGCTGCCACTAATTAAAATAAAAAATAATAGTGTTAAAGACTTGTCATAGAACCAGTATTCATTTATTTAGCTCCGGTGATCAATTATAATATTTTTTTTTTATTTATTTATTTATTTATAGATCACCAACATAGTGTACACTGAATACATTTAAGGAATGACACATAAAAAAGGAAACAATACAAGTGCCACTACAATTATAGGCGAAGACTACATGCGTTTAAGACAAGAGCGAGTAAGAAAATATAAATAAGATTATACATTTGCAAAATAAGTAAATGAGGTAGGTGAACTAATACAGTATAAAAACGAAAATTGACACAAAATTTAAGACAATACAATTGAAACGAAATATAACAATAAACATTGATTAAAAATTCAAAATTCAATTAACAATAAGTACTATTGCATAAGTAGGTTATTTATTTGTGAACAGTAGTTGTGGTCAAACTATTTTTAAACTTGCGAACACCTCCGGAGAATATGTCCACTCCCTCATTTTTAGCCACACGATTGTAAAGACGAACAAGCCTATTCAACGGCGCATTAAGGCCTAGGTTTGTTTTGAATGGATCTGCCTGAAAAACATTAAACCTTGAGGCCCTGGGCAATTTAGGCGGAGCGGAAAAGTTAAGGACAGCTAAAAGGTCAGGAGCGTCCAGGAAACCGTTTGCAAGCTTAAAAAGAAAAATCATATCCAGCATGTCCCTTCGTTCGGATAGTTTGGTCATTTCAAAATATTTTAAACGTTCCTCGTAACTAAGCAGGGTTTTACCTCTATAACATGAATACGTAAGGTGCCACAAAAATCTTTTTTGCACGCTTTCAATTCTGGTTTTATAAATCTCATAGAATGGATTCCATGCGACGCAACAATATTCAAGGCCACTTCTGACAAGGGAGTTGAACAGGAGTATTTTAGTGGTAGGAGTCTTGAAATCCTTACAGTTTCGCAATACAAATCCAAGACATTTAAAGGCCTTTGCTACAATAGTTTCAATGTGAAGATGAAGACGCAATTTGCTATCGAGTGTTATACCTAGGTCTCTGGCACAGTGTAACCGGCGCAAAGTTTCATTATTTAAGGTATAATTTGTCATCAAGTTATTTTTGCTCCTTGAAAATCTTATATAGAAGCATTTCTTTATGTTCAACTCCATGCTATTATGGATACACCAGTTGTTCAAACGGAACAAATCCTCCTGAAGCAAGATTGCGTCATTGGAGTTGTTAACAACTCTAAGTAACTTTAGGTCATCAGCATATAAATAGAAATCAGAATTAACAAAGCAGTTACTTATGTCATTGATGAAGATGTTAAAAAATAGGGGGCCCAAGTGTGAACCTTGAGGTACACCAGATTTTCCAACAAATGGCTCGGATGAGAAACCGTTGACAACTACTCTGTATTTTCTACCAATTAGATACGATCCACACCAAGACAACAAGGGTCCAGTTAAACCTAATGCAGAAAGCTTGCTTAGTAGGACATGGTGGTTGACTCGATCAAATGCCTTGCTGAAGTCGGTGTAGATCGCATCGACTGAAGAACGTTTGTCTAGAGATAAGGAAACGTTATTGACAAAAGTAACAAGATTAGTAGCCGTTGACCTGAACTTTATAAAGCCGTGCTGTTGGGGAGTAACTAAGCTCTTAACATGCCATGACAAAATTGGGTGCAGCAACTGCTCAAAGATCTTAGCAAAAACTGGTATTATGGAAATAGGTCTGTAATTTTTTATCTGATCATTATCGCCGTCTTTGAAAACCGGAATCACTAAGGCTTCTTTCCACAAGGAAGGAAAGTTGCCCGTCGCTAAAGACTTATTAAACAACAAACACAGTGGGTGTGCTAATACATTAGCACATTTAGTAACGAATATTGATGGGAGGCCATCAGACCCAGCACCCTTAAATCGATCCAGTCTCTTTAACACTTTTAAAACCTGATCATCTTTGAACTTGATAGCACTCATGGAGCTGTGTGTTAGAAAATCCGAATTACTTCTGTCCCTGATCAAATTATCTGCATTGTAAACGGATGCAAAGCTCTTGACGAAAAGATTACAGATGTCTATTCCACCACTAGCTGTATCGTCACCCAGATGCATTTGTGCAGGGTAATTGCTACGACACTTTCTTTTCTTTTTAATAAACGACCAAAAAAGTTTAGGGTTAGACCGCAAGTTTATCTCCAGACGAGAAATGTACTCATTATAGCAAATAGTCATGAGATCTATGGAGCGTTTTTTGGCCAACTCAAATGACATACGATCTAGTGGGTTATTGTTATATTTTCGCAATTTTTGCCTGTACTTCAGTTTTTCACGTAGTCTGTTTATAAGATCACGCGAAAACCAAACAGGATATTTTTTACAACGCGGCTTAGTCATAGGTATATGCTTTATGATGACCGATCGAATATGACTGTATAAAATAGCAAGCATATCATCAACATTAGAGCTACCATTGAATTCATCTTCCCAAGTCAACTGATTAAGCTCAGAAACAATCTCAACATAGTCACCCTTATGAAAGCAAAATCTTGAGTTTTCGTTAGATGGGAGGTTTTGGGCTCTATCAAACAAAATTTGAAAGTGTATAGGTGGATGGAAAGGATCTATATTAGACAATGGATCATTGTCTTCCGTAAGATTAACAATTTTAGAGTTACTTAATACAAGGTCGAGAATTCTATCTTTGTTATTTTGGATATTGTTAAACTGAAACAACCCATGAAGCAAGGCAAAATCTACAAGCATCTTGGCATATACACTGTTATTCTGTATTACATTTGTATCATTTAAAATGCTCCAATCGATCCCGCCCAAGTTAAAATCTCCAGCGTATATAACTGTTTCGATGCCAATCTGCTCCATAACTCTATTGGAATTCGAAACAAATTCATCTAATATATGGTGCTGAATGGGAGGAGGCAGATAAACGGCACATATATGTAGCTTTTTTATCTCATTCTTCGCGGGATTTAGTAGTTCGAGCTCAACCCAGATGTCTTCACATTTTGACTCATTGTTCTGTAATCTTCGAGAGTTCAGACCATTAGAAACCGCTATAAGCACTCCCCCACCGATTTTTCTACTATGGAATCCACTCGTCTCCCTGTCTCTCCTATAAACGTTATAACGACTGTCAAACAATTCCGAATCGAAAACACTACTGTTCAACCAAGTTTCACTCAAAATTATAACTTCATGATTTTGACATACAGAATTATTAAAAAAATTGATTGTTTTTGATTTCAACCCTCTTACATTTTGGTAATAGATATTTAACATTTGATAAATATTGTAAAAAGATATTTAAATTAGAGTACAGGCCAGATTAATAAAAATAAGTAAATGTTCAGGAATTAGGTAAACAACAATAAATTAAGAACAACAAATTTTTCTCCGATTATAAAAAAAAAATAAAAAAATAAGAATATTTGGAATTATAATATTTACAACACAGCACTCAAACAGTTGTGTTAAATGTACCTAAAACAATTTATAGAAACACAATAGAAAATAACAACTGGATATATTAAAACAAATACTAATTGATTTACAGACGCAATTAATAAAGAAATGTATTGAACTTATTAGAATAAAAAGTATTTAATTGAAATAAGTAATAAGATATTTTAATTTTGTGTCAAACTATGCAAAACGTCTGTACTCTTAACGTGAATGTAGTTAGCGTTCTCAGATTTACGCATAAAAACTTTACCGTCACGCACCCAAACAAACTTGTAATTCAATTGCTTGGCCCTGAGGCGGGCGGCGGCATGCAATGATTTTTGCTCAGCTGTTAGATGTTCCGTCACGAATACGGCGTTCTTTGTACTTCCACCAATTCCCAGATGACTTGTATTCAATTTATCAGTTTGATTATGCTTGTTAAACTTGATTACGCCCGCCAGAAAGGTGTCTCGTAGCCGTCGGCTGCTGAATTTAACTAGTATCGAGCGCGGTCGCGGGCTGCTGTTGTTAAGTTTAGCGATACGGCTGCAGTACTGTACGTCGGACTCACTCAATGGGCACTTGATTGTGTTCCCGAGCTGCTGCACAGTATTGTACAGATTTTCGTTTTTGTTTTCAGGAACGCATTGAATTTCCACGTTATTAGAACGCGAAAGCACTTCCGTCTGATGTAGCCGCTGACTTAGTCCAAAGTTTGTTACGCGGAGGTCTTCGTAGTCTTTTTGTAGCTTAGTGATAACTTGCTTCTGCGCAACGCTATCCCGATTAACACGTTCCAATTCCACACTATAAAAGGACAGTGACTCTTCTAGGACACCCAACTTGGATTGAATGTCTTTTAACTGCGAGTTGAATTTCCTGTCAAGTTCTTCTCTTATAATCTCGCGGATAAGGTCCGCAGAGAGACAGTGGCAGCTGCTAGTGTTCTGAGATTTCGAACGAAAAGTGATGTTGTCGTTCTCGTTGTGGGCGGCGGCGGCGGCGGCGGTGGCGGCGGCGGTGGCGGCGGCGGCGGCGGCACTGGTCGACTGTTTAGACGCCGCGGCCGTCGGTGCCGAGGCGGCGACACCGCGAATAGGGGTGTTAGTGTTACCTTGTTTTGGTTCTTTGCACCGGCATGAGGGGCACACCCAACTATCGATGAAGTCCTTCGAAAAGCCAAGGTATTGTTCCTTCGTGATGTTTATGCAGGTATAGTGATATTTATCAGCGCACCGAATACAGTTCATAAGCGATATTCCCTTCAGTATGTTCGGACAACCAGCGCAAGCATGTGACAAAGATTTCATTCTATTGGCCATACTTAGTTCACTGAGTATTTTATAGTCGATATACCTCGTAGATAAGACGTTGCGAAACAAGTGAGAATCATTCACAACGACGCGACGAAAAGAGCGTAAGCGCCGTGGAGACCGTGTCGCTTACGCGAATTCCACAAAAATAGATGTGGGTAACTGTTTGATTTGTCAAAAAATATTAATTCACTTATTACACTCACATTACAATGTTATCGCGAAAACAAATTAAGTAAAAATGTTTTAGACTATGTCACACACTTAATTTGATATGAAGAGCGTGAGAAAACTCGTAAAAACTCTTTAAAAACATTAAAAATATACGGATCATAAGACAGCACTGTTACTCGCTCGCTGACGTTCCGTTCCATATCGTAATATCGTAGGATGCAGTAAGTACTGCGCAACATTCAAATATATATCCACAAACATGATGTTGATGTGGGACACTGTATTGTAGGCAGACAGGCAGCGTTACCCTCTTAGCTTAGCATTTGATCCGGCTCGTTTTGATATTGAGTTAGAGTAGAAGTTATTATTTGTTTAGATAAGTATTATGTACATGTTACAGATAACACGAGCGGATGTAGAGGTGCAGCCGTACGCGTTCACCACCAAGAGCCTGTACGTGGGGCACACCGACTACAAGTACCTGCGCTGGCAGGTCTGTTCCCCTTTCAGAGATTCCCCTCATCTATCATTATATAGCAATATATATAGACTGGCTGTCTGCAGGCAAGAGCTGAGATTTGTTCTCTCCCATATAACTTTGCATCTATAGTGTATAGCCATGTGTAAAACACAGTGGAACTGACAAGAATGAGCACTTCTCTATTTATTTTTATATTTGCTTCACATTTGGCAGAGTGAATTTAATGCACTTATATGAACCAATAGTAAATTACCAGCAATATAAATGCGTTTCGATAGTGATTCATGTACATCATCATCGTAAGTATCTTTGAACAATACTTAACCAACTTTTAGAAATAGTGTGGTCATTAAAAAGCACTCTATCTACTATCACATAAAAAGAAGCAAATATGGGGGGGCCCAAGTTGCTCGCGTCCGTAACTGATTACCCTTAGAATCCCTACACGTGTCCCCCGGGTGGTGTGAAAGGAGCGACCCAAAGTAGCAGTAGAACTTGTGCCAAGTTCATCCGGAGAAGTACTGCCACCACACCTGATAATCCGCCGCCAAGCAGTGATGCACTCGTGTTGCTGTGTTCCGGTGAAAGGGAGTGGGTGCCGGTGTAATTGCAGGCGCATGAGCCGTAACATCCCCGTCTCGGGGTGATGGACGCAACGCAATGTGACTTAAGTCATCTCGTACTTTGGTGGAGAGGACATAAGTCGCATTGTTGATGTCTATGAGCCTTAACATCAAGTGGGCCGTCAGCTCGTTCCACCACCATTATCTAATAAAAAATAAAGGAAGATCGTTGATGGAACAAATAAGGAACCAGTATTGAACCCTGTGGCACACCCGTGTCAATAGCGATACCTGTACACGTCGCCTGTAGCATTGTGTTGGATACTGTTAGACAAATGTGATTGTACAACGTGAGTCGCCCGCCGCCGTAATGTTGCAGCGCGCAATTTAATATATGTACTGAGTTACGAAGCTAAATTAAAAGCTTTGCAAAGATCACAGAATACACCAATCGCATCCTGTGACTTCTCCCAAGCTTCAGAAACGTTTCGTCAATTGTGGATTTTGTGCACTTTTGGTAAATCTGAATTGATTTATGTGAAATAAGCTATTTCTATTAAAATGTTAATAATTTATTTAGGATTTTTTCAAATATTCTGGTACCGATTTTGGTCTGGAATTAGTTATCGGTAATCGATAGACGTTTCACTCTGAGTTTAAAGAGACTGATGTTGTGTCTGCAGGTGATCGACACCCCGGGTATCCTGGACCACCCGCTGGAGGAACGCAACGTGATCGAGATGCAAGCCGTGACCGCGCTCGCGCACCTCCGCGCCGCCGTGCTCTACCTCATCGACCCCTCCGAGCACTGCGGCCACACACTCGAACAGCAGGTAGGTACACACCCCGGAGGAGAGGAGCGCGACGAGATCCAGTTACAAGCCGTGACCGCGCTCGCGCACCACCGCGCCGCCGTGCTCTACCTCATCGTCCCCTCCGAGCACTGCGGCCACACACTCGAACAGCAGGTAGGTACACACCCCGGAGGAGAGGAGCGCGACGAGATCCAGTTACAAGCCGTGACCGCGCTCGCGCACCACCGCGCCGCCGTGCTCTACCTCATCGTCCCCTCCGAGCACTGCGGCCACACACTCGAACAGCAGGTAGGTACACACCCCGGAGGAGAGGAGCGCGACGAGATCCAGTTACAAGCCGTGACCGCGCTCGCGCACCACCGCGCCGCCGTGCTCTACCTCATCGTCCCCTCCGAGCACTGCGGCCACACACTCGAACAGCAGGTAGGTACACACCCCGGAGGAGAGGAGCGCGACGAGATCCAGTTACAAGCCGTGACCGCGCTCGCGCACCTCCGCGCCGCCGTGCTCTACCTCATCGACCCCTCCGAGCACTGCGGCCACACACTCGAACAGCAGGTAGGTACACACCCCGGAGGAGAGGAGCGCGACGAGATCCAGTTACAAGCCGTGACCGCGCTCGCGCACCTCCGCGCCGCCGTGCTCTACCTCATCGACCCCTCCGAGCACTGCGGCCACACACTCGAACAGCAGGTAGGTACACACCCCGGAGGAGAGGAGCGCGACGAGATCCAGTTACAAGCCGTGACCGCGCTCGCGCACCTCCGCGCCGCCGTGCTCTACCTCATCGACCCCTCCGAGCACTGCGGCCACACACTCGAACAGCAGGTAGGTACACACCCCGGAGGAGAGGAGCGCGACGAGATCCAGTTACAAGCCGTGACCGCGCTCGCGCACCTCCGCGCCGCCGTGCTCTACCTCATCGACCCCTCCGAGCACTGCGGCCACACACTCGAACAGCAGGTAGGTACACACCCCGGAGGAGAGGAGCGCGACGAGATCCAGTTACAAGCCGTGACCGCGCTCGCGCACCTCCGCGCCGCCGTGCTCTACCTCCTCGACCCCTCCGAGCACTGCGGCCACACACTCGAACAGCAGGTAGGTACACACCCCGGAGGAGAGGAGCGCGACGAGATCCAGTTACAAGCCGTGACCGCGCTCGCGCACCACCGCGCCGCCGTGCTCTACCTCATCGTCCCCTCCGAGCACTGCGGCCACACACTCGAACAGCAGGTAGGTACACACCCCGGAGGAGAGGAGCGCGACGAGATCCAGTTACAAGCCGTGACCGCGCTCGCGCACCTCCGCGCCGCCGTGCTCTACCTCATCGACCCCTCCGAGCACTGCTTTATTTTAAATATTTTAGCTTTACCTAATGGTGTAACTTTACCTGTTGTCTCTGATGCCTGACGATGGTGTTTTCTAGTATAATAATATGAGCATTTGTTGCAGATATCCCTGTTCGAGTCGATAAAGCCGTTGTTCGCGAACAAACCTCTGATCGTGGTGCTGAACAAGATGGACGTGATCGCGCCGGAGCAGCTGCCGCCGGCCAAGCGCGCGCTCATCGACAACCTGACCGAACAGATCGGAAGGTATTTAATCATATTACCTGATACCTAAAACCTCTATCTCTCAGTCTCTCTCTCTCTACCTGTATTGAAAGTTTGAACTTACTGGGATGAGTAGTTTTGCATGAAAGATTAACTAATTGCGAGACAGAAAATGCTACAAAAATTCATAAAACATCTAAAACTGGGAATAAATGATGTGCTTACTACACAAACGTTTGCTCCGGGTCACCACTTTGCAAGTGTGTAATGATACAATTGAAATTTGTGAGTAATGAAGGAACATAGAGTTGTGCCGCGCGTCCACACGCGCCTACACAGACAGGAATGTAACAGTAGGTACGTGTACGTGTACGTGTACGTGTGTTCCAGCGGGGAGGGCGGCGTGCCCGTGATGCGCATGTCCACAGTCTCCGAGGAGGGCGTGCAGGAGGTCAAGATACACGCGTGCGAGACGCTGCTCGGCCACAGGGTCACCGAGAAGATGCGCACCAAGAAGGTATTCCGACGGACTCGTCTCACATTATATACCAAACATTTGAGATCTCTAGTAGTAGTATAAGTAAGCGTAGCGGCCACCTAGTAAAACACGGCCGCGTGCAGCTTGCGCGCCAAACGGTGGCAACGTGGTAGCCTGCCGGACGGTATCGGTTCGCAGGTGGAGTCAGCGACCGGAACTGTGTCTCTCTGAGCAGCGTACAGTTACAGTAGAGTGTTCCCCCCCCAGGTGGACGGCATCCTGAACCGGCTGCACGTGGCGGTGCCGGCGGCGCGTGACGCGCGCGCGCGCCCGCCCTGCGTGCCGCCCGCCGTGCTCGCGCGGAGACAAGCAGCCGCCGAGAGCGGCGCGCGCAAGCGCAAGCTCGAGCGCGACATCGAGCTCCACCAGGGAGACGACTACGTGCTCGGTGAGTCCGCCACTACTCATACCCCCCGCGCTGAGTGCTGAGTGCCACCTGCCACCTGCCACCTGCCAAGTGCATGCAATGATACATTTCACATTATAGAATCACCAATATTATCACGCTAATGTAAGTGTATGTGCTCTGCAGACTTGCAGAAGAACTACGCGGAGATCCCGGAGGAGGAGCGGCACGACCCCATCCCCGAGTTCTGGGAGGGGCACAACATCGCCGACTACATCGACCCCGATATATTCCACGTAAGCCTCGGACGCTAACACTCGCATCCCTACATTTTATTCAACTACATTTGACACATTTCCAAAAATAATTGTTAAGATACTACTACTTCTAGTCTAGTGAAAGGGTTTCAAGTGCGCCTTAAAGAGGCGCTTCAATATATATTGTAATATTTGAGTTGTTGTATTGGAACGTCTCCCCGTGTACTGTGCGCTGCGTGCGTGCGTGCTGCTAGTAACCGTGTCGGTGTGGTTGCGCAGAAACTGTCGGAGCTGGAGAAGGAGGAGGAGCTGCGCGAGGCGGGCGGCGAGTACGCCGCGCCCGCGATACACTACGACGACACCATGCGCGACATCCGCGACCTCGCGACCCAGATACGGTGAGTGCACGCGCCCCGCGCCCCGGCGTGCCGGTCGCCAGTGACCGTGTGTCCGTGTCGGTGTGGTTGCGCAGAAACTGTCGGAGCTGGAGAAGGAGGAGGAGCTGCGCGAGGCGGGCGGCGAGTACGCCGCGCCCGCGATACACTACGACGACACCATGCGCGACATCCGCGACCTCGCGACACAGATACGGTGAGTGCACGCGCCCCGCGCCCCGCGCCCCGGCGTGCCGGTCGCCAGTGACCGTGTGTCCGTGTCGGTGTGGTTGCGCAGAAACTGTCGGAGCTGGAGAAGGAGGAGGAGCTGCGCGAGGCGGGCGGCGAGTACGCCGCGCCCGCGATACACTACGACGACACCATGCGCGACATCCGCGACCTCGCGACCCAGATACGGTGAGTGCACGCGCCCCGCGCCCCGGCGTGCCGGTCGCCAGTGACCGTGTGTCCGTGTCGGTGTGGTTGCGCAGAAACTGTCGGAGCTGGAGAAGGAGGAGGAGCTGCGCGAGGCGGGCGGCGAGTACGCCGCGCCCGCGATACACTACGACGACACCATGCGCGACATCCGCGACCTCGCGACACAGATACGGTGAGTGCACGCGCCCCGCGCCCCGCGCCCCGGCGTGCCGGTCGCCAGTGACCGTGTGTCCGTGTCGGTGTGGTTGCGCCGAAACTGTCGGAGCTGGAGAAGGAGGAGGAGCTGCGCGAGGCGGGCGGCGAGTACGCCGCGCCCGCGATACACTACGACGACACCATGCGCGACATCCGCGACCTCGCGACCCAGATACGGTGAGTGCACGCGCCCCGCGCCCCGGCGTGCCGGTCGCCAGTGACCGTGTGTCCGTGTCGGTGTGGTTGCGCAGAAACTGTCGGAGCTGGAGAAGGAGGAGGAGCTGCGCGAGGCGGGCGGCGAGTACGCCGCGCCCGCGATACACTACGACGACACCATGCGCGACATCCGCGACCTCGCGACACAGATACGGTGAGTGCACGCGCCCCGCGCCCCGCGCCCCGGCGTGCCGGTCGCCAGTGACCGTGTGTCCGTGTCGGTGTGGTTGCGCAGAAACTGTCGGAGCTGGAGAAGGAGGAGGAGCTGCGCGAGGCGGGCGGCGAGTACGCCGCGCCCGCGATACACTACGACGACACCATGCGCGACATCCGCGACCTCGCGACCCAGATACGGTGAGTGCACGCGCCCCGCGCCCCGGCGTGCCGGTCGCCAGTGACCGTGTGTCCGTGTCGGTGTGGTTGCGCAGAAACTGTCGGAGCTGGAGAAGGAGGAGGAGCTGCGCGAGGCGGGCGGCGAGTACGCCGCGCCCGCGATACACTACGACGACACCATGCGCGACATCCGCGACCTCGCGACACAGATACGGTGAGTGCACGCGCCCCGCGCCCCGGCGTGCCGGTCGCCAGTGACCGTGTGTCCGTGTCGGTGTGGTTGCGCAGAAACTGTCGGAGCTGGAGAAGGAGGAGGAGCTGCGCGAGGCGGGCGGCGAGTACGCCGCGCCCGCGATACACTACGACGACACCATGCGCGACATCCGCGACCTCGCGACCCAGATACGGTGAGTGCACGCGCCCCGCGCCCCGGCGTGCCGGTCGCCAGTGACCGTGTGTCCGTGTCGGTGTGGTTGCGCAGAAACTGTCGGAGCTGGAGAAGGAGGAGGAGCTGCGCGAGGCGGGCGGCGAGTACGCCGCGCCCGCGATACACTACGACGACACCATGCGCGACATCCGCGACCTCGCGACACAGATACGGTGAGTGCACGCGCCCCGCGCCCCGCGCCCCGGCGTGCCGGTCGCCAGTGACCGTGTGTCCGTGTCGGTGTGGTTGCGCCGAAACTGTCGGAGCTGGAGAAGGAGGAGGAGCTGCGCGAGGCGGGCGGCGAGTACGCCGCGCCCGCGATACACTACGACGACACCATGCGCGACATCCGCGACCTCGCGACACAGATACGGTGAGTGCACGCGCCCCGCGCCCCGCGCTCCGAGCCCCGCGCCCCGGCGTGCCGGTCGCCAGTGACCGTGTGTCCGTGTCGGTGTGGTTGCGCCGAAACTGTCGGAGCTGGAGAAGGAGGAGGAGCTGCGCGAGGCGGGCGGCGAGTACGCCGCGCCCGCGATACACTACGACGACACCATGCGCGACATCCGCGACCTCGCGACACAGATACGGTGAGTGCACGCGCCCCGCGCCCCGGCGTGCCGGTCGCCAGTGACCGTGTGTCCGTGTCGGTGTGGTTGCGCAGAAACTGTCGGAGCTGGAGAAGGAGGAGGAGCTGCGCGAGGCGGGCGGCGAGTACGCCGCGCCCGCGATACACTACGACGACACCATGCGCGACATCCGCGACCTCGCGACACAGATACGGTGAGTGCACGCGCCCCGCGCCCCGCGCCCCGGCGTGCCGGTCGCCAGTGACCGTGTGTCCGTGTCGGTGTGGTTGCGCCGAAACTGTCGGAGCTGGAGAAGGAGGAGGAGCTGCGCGAGGCGGGCGGCGAGTACGCCGCGCCCGCGATACACTACGACGACACCATGCGCGACATCCGCGACCTCGCGACACAGATACGGTGAGTGCACGCGCCCCGCGCCCCGCGCCCCGGCGTGCCGGTCGCCAGTGACCGTGTGTCCGTGTCGGTGTGGTTGCGCCGAAACTGTCGGAGCTGGAGAAGGAGGAGGAGCTGCGCGAGGCGGGCGGCGAGTACGCCGCGCCCGCGATACACTACGACGACACCATGCGCGACATCCGCGACCTCGCGACACAGATACGGTGAGTGCACGCGCCCCGGCGTGCCGGTCGCCAGTGACCGTGTGTCCGTGTCGGTGTGGTTGCGCCGAAACTGTCGGAGCTGGAGAAGGAGGAGGAGCTGCGCGAGGCGGGCGGCGAGTACGCCGCGCCCGCGATACACTACGACGACACCATGCGCGACATCCGCGACCTCGCGACACAGACACGGTGAGTGCACGCGCCCCGCGCCCCGCGCTCCGAGCCCCGCGCCCCGGCGTGCCGGTCGCCAGTGACCGTGTGTCCGTGTCGGTGTGGTTGCGCCGAAACTGTCGGAGCTGGAGAAGGAGGAGGAGCTGCGCGAGGCGGGCGGCGAGTACGCCGCGCCCGCGATACACTACGACGACACCATGCGCGACATCCGCGACCTCGCGACACAGATACGGTGAGTGCACGCGCCCCGCGCCCCGGCGTGCCGGTCGCCAGTGACCGTGTGTCCGTGTCGGTGTGGTTGCGCAGAAACTGTCGGAGCTGGAGAAGGAGGAGGAGCTGCGCGAGGCGGGCGGCGAGTACGCCGCGCCCGCGATACACTACGACGACACCATGCGCGACATCCGCGACCTCGCGACACAGATACGGTGAGTGCACGCGCCCCGCGCCCCGCGCCCCGGCGTGCCGGTCGCCAGTGACCGTGTGTCCGTGTCGGTGTGGTTGCGCCGAAACTGTCGGAGCTGGAGAAGGAGGAGGAGCTGCGCGAGGCGGGCGGCGAGTACGCCGCGCCCGCGATACACTACGACGACACCATGCGCGACATCCGCGACCTCGCGACACAGATACGGTGAGTGCACGCGCCCCGCGCCCCGCGCACCGGCGTGCCGGTCGCCAGTGACCGTGTGTCCGTGTCGGTGTGGTTGCGCCGAAACTGTCGGAGCTGGAGAAGGAGGAGGAGCTGCGCGAGGCGGGCGGCGAGTACGCCGCGCCCGCGATACACTACGACGACACCATGCGCGACATCCGCGACCTCGCGACACAGATACGGTGAGTGCACGCGCCCCGCGCCCCGCGCCCCGGCGTGCCGGTCGCCAGTGACCGTGTGTCCGTGTCGGTGTGGTTGCGCCGAAACTGTCGGAGCTGGAGAAGGAGGAGGAGCTGCGCGAGGCGGGCGGCGAGTACGCCGCGCCCGCGATACACTACGACGACACCATGCGCGACATCCGCGACCTCGCGACACAGATACGGTGAGTGCACGCGCCCCGCGCCCCGCGCCCCGGCGTGCCGGTCGCCAGTGACCGTGTGTCCGTGTCGGTGTGGTTGCGCCGAAACTGTCGGAGCTGGAGAAGGAGGAGGAGCTGCGCGAGGCGGGCGGCGAGTACGCCGCGCCCGCGATACACTACGACGACACCATGCGCGACATCCGCGACCTCGCGACACAGATACGGTGAGTGCACGCGCCCCGCGCCCCGGCGTGCCGGTCGCCAGTGACCGTGTGTCCGTGTCGGTGTGGTTGCGCAGAAACTGTCGGACACTATCTTTTTTTTCCATTATTTTTTAAGATATAATTGAACGGGGGGGGGGGTTTATTTTCAATGTGAAACGGTTGAATGATGATAATATGTGTGGTGTGGTTTCGCGCAGCAACAAGAAGGCGATCCTGAAGGATGAGTCGCTGTTGCGCAAGCAGAGCACGAAGCCGACGCTGCCCCGCACGGCGCGCCCGCGCGCACGCACGCGCACCGTCGCCGGCCTGCGCACGCAGATGGAGCAGCTCGGTAACTATATATGTATATATACGTACACGTTGGTATTCGCGCGGTCGCTATTGTCATTTTGAATAGATTCCTCTGTGATATATTTATTTGTAATAATGACCTTACCGTTTGACATTATATGAATGAATATAACGTGAGCGTTGTTGGCCAAATCATCCGTTGTGTCTCGCCGGAACAGGGGAACACTCGACTGTTATCACTTTTGGTTAAAATTCTGAATGTAATATTTGTTCGTGTATATGAGTGCGTTGTTGTTTGTGGTGGCAGGCGTGGACATGTCCGACACGAAGGAGGCACACTTCACGCGGAGCGGGGCGCGCTCGCGGTCGCGGTCGCAGAGTGCGGTCGCGCCGAAGCGCGCGCGGGTGGACGCGTCGCGCGCGCGCTCCGTGTCGCGCCCCGCGCGCGACCAACAGGGCGTCAAGGACGTCGCCGTAAGTCACATGTTGCGACAACCTTTCATGTCATCAATATCAAAGTTTATTACAATAACTTTACAAACTTTATTTTCATAGAATTCATAAAAAAATGGCTTGGAAACGTCAACAATTTTCAATACATAAGGTCATATTTATTTTTTACATATCGCTAAGTTTGACGCTTGTTCAAACTCTATCCGACCCTACATGGGAAGAACAAACAAGAAACCCCCTAAGAGAGGGCTTCCTTTTTTTTCGCGAGCTTGATCCATGTATATTGTATATATCTGAGTACTTAGATCTATGTTACATTTGAGACTACATCAAGAACTGAAATATGATATTACACGATGTTTTGTGTGTCGTCGAGCAGATCAACATCAGAGCATGGGGAATCTATCATTTAAATAATCGTTTATAATGTAATAAGCTTTACTTACCAGACCCTTCTTTAAATATGATTTGAATTTTTGGGTCGAAAGCTTCGTTGCCTGTTCAGGAAGTTTATTATAAAAGTGTACACAGTTGCGACTCTCCCTCGCCGCCCCTCGCCGCGGGCCGGGGTGGTAGAGGCGGAGGTATACGCGTTGTCCAATGTATTATCTTCATTAAAGTGAATAGTTTAGCGTAAGGCGCGTGCGTGCGTGCGTGCGTGCGTGCGTGCGTGCGTGTCTGTATCGGCCGACGATCATGTCACTCTCGTCTCGTAGTTAATAGTATTTGTGTGCGATACAGATGCAGCGCAAGGCGAAGGGCATGGCGCACGCGGCGATCGCGCGCAAGACCAAGAAGATGGGCCTCAAGGGCGAGGCGGACCGCTTCATCGGCACCAAGATGCCCAAGCACCTGTTCTCCGGCAAGCGCGGCGTCGGCAAGACGGACCGCAGATAGACCGCCCACCGCCCACCGCCCACCGCCCACCACCTGCCCACGTATACTCTACTTAGTTAGTAGAAAAATAAACTCGACACAGTGTATTTTTATTTAAGAGTAATTATTAATTAAAGCCTCCAAGAAACCAGTTTTTTATGATTATTGACTCTAGTAACTACCTTAACCTTACCTCCTTGGTGGCGTTGTGTATAATTTTAAGTTTTACGGGTTGAGAGCCGTCCGCTCTCACCAAAAGCCCGTGTAAACGCTGTCAAGGCCATCTGGGGCCAACATCAAATTGTCCATTCATAAAAAAAAAACCTTACCTCCTATATGACATTGAAGTAACAAACAGTGTGACGTTTAGTTTTGCTGCCAACTTTTAGTTGTTAAAAACTGTCACATGAACTACAACAGGTAGCGGCGCCATTATGAAACTACAAGCTAGTACTCTAGTCATTTTGTGAACTGCCTTGGATTGTATCAATACAGGAATTTATATATAACTGAAATAATTTATCGAACAACTTCAGGAAATAGCACTTCTATACATATAATAAAATTGTAGAAAAGTGGTGTCTGTACAATGGAAATATATAAAAAAAAGTAGCAGGGGTTGTTATTATATCGATGCCGAACCCGAAATTGTAATTAATTATTTTTTTGTCTGTTTGTCTGTTTGTCTGTGTGTTTGTGCACGCTAATATCAGAAACGGCTTATTCGATTTAGATACGGTTTTCACTAATATATTGTAGTAAGCTTCACTTAACATTTAGTGTTTATTTCATGTCAATCGGTTCATAAATAAAAAAGTTATGTCAATTTAAAGAATCACGGCGAACATTTTTAACGTACAGAGTACGTACTACACGCCTCGCGCCTGAGCGTCCGTGGCTATATAAAGCGCGCTGAGAGCCGCGCCGCTGCCATAAGGATTCAGTTATTCAAAATATGCTGCCCGAAAAGTCACTATTCCACGCGAACGAAGTCGCGGGCACAGCTAGTTGGTAATAAAAATCATAATTTTTATGACAAAAATAACAACAGTGCGAACCCAGTAGCCGTGACAAAATATTCAGAATAGTAAATTTTTCACGTTTTCAAAGAATACGTTGAAAATATCCCCAAACCTTTTCAATTATGTTTTATGATCCCAAAAGTCCAATAGTACATAGGATATATTTCGGGGAGCATTATTTTCAGAATTGTAAGTGATTACATAGTTGTTATTATTAGACTCTTTCCCAATATTGTTGACAGCAATGATTTCTAGCAAATTGACAAAGAGTGGTGAATTTCAAGAAATTGTAACAAATCAAACATTTCCTGATCATTACTGTTTTGGGTCAAAGTCAGTTTACTTAAACTTGGCGATGACATAAATGTTTTTTCTGTTGACTACTTTTATCATTCATACTGCCTCCTTCATTCGCCAACGTTGCGTTGAGCGCATTTTTCACATACTCATTTATGTAAAAACATAACAGTGACATAGGCTGTCTAGTCTACCGAGTCAATCACTAGGCTAATAGGTACATATAAAACGACTGTTTAGTGACGCTGATTGTTATTGACCGCGTGTATGGCCAAAGTATATTGGTATCATCATAAATATCATAAAAACTAACTATACGTTACAAGTGTTTCTTGTAAGCGAGTCTGTTTCTTTTGTTGGTAAACAAACTTATTTCATTGACTCTAAACTAAATTGGAAAACCCATATCGAAATTTTATGTAAGCGAGTAAGTAGCTCTACCTACGCACTCTATAAACTATCCTCCATTGTTAATACAGAAACCAGTGTTGCCAGTGGCAGATAGTCAAATATAACATAAGACAGCTCAAAAAGTAACATTTTCCCGAGAAAAGTTACATTACCTTATATTATGTGGAAAACGACACAAGTAATACTTTATTATGGCACTTTATTACACAAAAACTAAAATAAGTTGTCTGTCCTACCTGTCCCATTTGAACAACTTCGAAAAGGAGAGACAGGATAGCTAATTTGAACTGGTAGAACCTGGAAAAAAAAGCGTTTATATTAGCATCGTAGTCATGAAAAATAGTTACTCAAAACGTTTTGAGATTTAAATAATATTGTGCAATTAGTACCTTCACCACTCTTGCTATATGTTATTTTTGCATGCATCATTGCTTTCGAAGGCTCAAATTTTGTGGCGTTTTTAATGTTTGCTTTAGTAGCCATCAAAGAAGAAGTGGTTGCAGTGTTTAGCCTGTTCCTGTTTTCACATTTAATTAATTTAAGTTGACTGAAAATTCGTTCCACGCTTGCATTCGTAAAAGGCAACACAAGCAAAAGCCCGATAACCTTTTTTAAATTTGGAAATATTGGAGTACCAGTCAAATCCTTCAGCTTCAAAATTTTTCTCCAATATTCTTCAACATTTTGAGACAAATCTAAGTCATTATGGTCAAGGAATGCATGCTTTTTCCATTCTTTTTGTAGCTCCACATCATTAACGTCATCTTTAATGTTTGGGAATCTGATCACCACGCTAGATAAATCTTTTATTTCAAATTTTTGTGCTACGCTCGGTTCAATGACTTCTATAATGTTAATGTTGTAATTGTTGCTCCCTTTTTGAGAGCCAATTTTTAAATGCAATGTCGACGAGCCAGGTTTCGTTAAAATTATAAACTTGCTTTTTCCTTTTTTCAGGAGGTTCCTCATTGAATGAGCTATCTACATTTTCTCGATCGTCGTTTTTTTCTTTTGAAGTCGAGGCTTTAGCAGCCAAAAACCTCTCCATTATCTTTAGATACATGTTTATTTTGTTATCATAGCAAAACATGCAATACAAACATCATTCACCACCACACCATACATGAAAAAAGAGCGATAGACAAAGATTAATTTAAGAGATATTAGATTAAGCATTAGAAACAAGACAAAAACCATGCATCCGTGAAAAATCGTATGATTCGATCGATGCTGTGAGTGCGTACATCACGGCATCACAAACAACTGACGTGAAAATACATTTTTCGAAAGAGACATCAACATGAATAATCTAATGTAATGACTAATATTGAAATTGTTAATTTCGGACAACTGTGCAACAACTTTTGGAATGGCAACACTGGGCGCACACACTGGCATGGAAGTCGCGCGTCGGTTCGAAAGGCTAAACGAGTGATAGAGTCCGCACAAGCACTGACTGATTAGAGCATTTATTTTGGTTCATATTCCAGCCAGAGACAATAAAAACTTTGACGCGGGACTTCAGTGGTGGTGCGGACTCTAGTTCCCGCGGGCCTATTAGTTTTGTTTAGATAATATTATGTTTTGACAACTTGAAATCAACTTTTGAAACAAATATGTAGGTATCTATTAGGTACCTATTTACCTTTGATTAGTGGAGGTCGATTAACAAAATCAAATTCTAGGGCTACACCGCCAGCCGGTTATCTACTCTGCCCACTCACTCCTAGTTCCTGTAAACAAAACTAAAGTTACCTACTAAAACATAACAATGTGCAGTGAACGGCACACAATATACCTACTATGCTTATTTACTGGTAACATAGATGACAATACAAAAATAAATATATTTCAGTTGCAAACACGACTTGTTGTTGAATTACTGATTCCCTAAATACTTACTCACTTATTAGATTAAAACTTACCTACAATAAATGCAACATTTGCTTACCAAGTAATGTTAGCAATACAATACAAGTCACTGCACAAAGGATTCACAGCAATCACTTCAGAAATAAAATTTTAAATTAATAAAACTATCCAATCCAACCAACCCAGCCAAAGTTGAATCACAAATTCACAAGTTCACAACAGTTCACAAGTTCACAACAATCTTGCGGGCACTCTCGCTCGCCTAAGTAAGCGGGATGGAAGATTGAAAAATACACGCGAGTGAGTATGCGGTACGACGAAGTGACAGATTTTGGCGCGGACGTCGCATCAGTCAGTCAGTCCACAAAATCAAGTGCGCCAACATGACGCACAAAAACATACTTGGATGCGTTCCGTTTCACGATGTTTTTTGTTTGCTGGAAAATATTTTTCAAGTTTATTTATGTTGACCTAAAAGTAACATAAAATAAATCTTGAGTCGTTGTAACATGGAGGTAACATGAGAGGGCCAAAAGTAACGTAAAATGTTACAAAAGTAACATTCTGGCAACGCTGACAGAAACACTACTTACAGCTTACTATGGAACAGTAGAGTCCATTCTAAGGTTTGGTATAATTTTTTGGGCTAACTCTACCAATAAAGAATTCATATTTAAAACACAAAAAAAAGATGTATTAGGTCAATGTTTAACCTGCACGTTACCGACAGTTGCAGACCTAAAATATTATTAACATCTGTGTAATCTACATTGTGTTCCAGCAAATTAATAAACTATCTTTGTCTTTGTCTTCATCTACCGATTTATGTGGGCAACTCTACCGATATCGCTCACTGACGTCTGCGTCTGACGTTAGAGTAGAGACCACTGTATTGTATGTATGTATTAGCGCAACGCAACCCTACGCTCTTCTCTTCTTGTGTGATTGACGTGACGATGTTATTGTATCAGTTCTGTTAGCCTCGGTAATAATGGGTGAAGCGCTATGAACTCCACCGATAATGTATACCTACTGCCGCTTTTGCGCGGAGCCCAACACTACAGAGAAGCTGCTCAACTTGGAGTCGGACGTGAACAAACAGGAGGAAGTGATGGCGAAACTCACTCTTCTGAACGTTATGTTCATCGACGTGTCGAACCGCGATCGCCTTCCGAGGACCATTTGTTTGGTGTGCTACGAGTCGCTGAACAAGGCCTACGAGTTCTTCGAGGGCGTGAAGCGCGCCCAGCTCGTGCTCTCGTCTCTGTTGACGCACCGCGATGCGGTCAAGTGCGACGATGATATATACGATGATTTCCTGTCCCCCGACGCGGACAATCACCCGGTCAAAGCGGAGCCCCCACATGCCGACAAAGCGGAGCCCTTGCACGACTTGCCGGTGAAGCGGGAGCCCAAGGAGGAGAAAGAAGATGACTACACAGGTTTGCATGTGGACGATATATTGGGCGCGGCGCTGTGCAGCCTGCGAGACCAGCTCCCTTCCAACGTGACGATATACGCTAAAGAGGTGGCGGCGGTTGGGGCGGTTGGGGCGGTTGGGGCGGTGGGTGCGGGCGAGGCGGTCAGCTGGGCGGAGTACCCGTGGGTGTGCGCCTTCTGTACCATTGAGTTTATGAGTGTGGAGATGCTGCGCTCCCACGTGGAGCTCGTGCACGGCAAGTGCGCCGCGTTCTTCTGTGTGGATTGCAAGCAGCCCAGGAAGGACCACTTCTCTGCCTTTGTTAAACATGTGAGGAAACATCGCAAGTGTCTCAGGTGAGGATTTCAACATGTTGCTTGGTTGGTACACAACTGTAGCAGCCAGCCAGTCACTCTCATCTGAGCTCACTAAGCTATGATTACACTTATGAATCTATGTATACAAACATTTTGCACATTGTTGATTGTCTTGTGTGGGCTTGTGCCCCTATACAAAACAAAACATGAGGGGCTGATACACTCTGCCGTGCCTTAGGCTTTCTTGTTCTTACTTTTTCCGGTGATAGGTAATGTGAACAAGTGCCACTTAACAGTTTTACTTTGACACGCAATTGTGTTTGTTTGTGTTGTATAAATTGATTGTAACTAATATATTTCATTAGCGTTTCAATGAAAAGTGTAAGAGTACAAATAACTCCGTCTGTTGTTCATTATGTGTATGTAAAGGCCCAAGTTGACATATCATATTGTGCCTGTAAACTATGACAGGTTAAAAAATGGAATATAACTCAAAATAAAAAGGACAAAATGTCAATATGTAAAAGAACCTCCCTAATCAATAGAATAGGTGTCCCTCCATGCACATCATCTGAATTATCATTAAAATGTGGACGGCTTTGAAACCAAGAGTTGTAACAAATTTATATAATATTGGTTTAAAAATATATATGTATAAATTTTTCTTTGCAAGCTTATTATATTGCCAAGACATTTTAGTTAAAGGGTTAAATATTGTTTTTTATAAGTAAGGCAAAAATATTAGTTCAATTGACAGGCTCTAAATTTGATATTGAAAGAGATATGTGATATTAACTCCAATGAATCAGTTAAACAATGTATTATCTTAAATAGGAATGCCAAATTGAAGTAGGTGTGACATGTCTCCAAAGATTGAATGTAATATTTGTTTAACCTATCTTCATACCTGAGCTTATGAATGGCCTGGCTGATGAGGATAACTTAATAGATTTATATTTTTTACCATTTTGTTATATTACATAACTGAGTACTAATAATCTGAGGCATTCCATTTGGTTTCTTTCAATTGCTCTGAGGACCATATTGGATTACTGTATTCCAATAAAATTCAAACCAAGATAAAGACGAGATGTAAACTACCTATGAGGACTTTTTATGAAATCTTTTTTGTTTGTGGAAAATATTATGAAACATTTATGTAATTAATTTTACACCACACAGATGTGTGTGTGTATTCAAATCTTTTTGTAAGGCTAGACAATCGGTTTCTTTGTAAATTATGTTATAAATTTTTAAATAACTATGAGACAGCTGCAGGTTACATTTTGAATTAAATCCTTGATGTAAATAATAAAGAAAAGAGGACCTAAGGGGGATCCTTGTCAGACTCCAGAATTAACCACTCTAGACGAAACCAAACCTTTTGATGCTATTAACTGATTTCTTTTATCAAGTTATGAACACATCCAATGGTGTATATGCAATCCAATGGTGTATATATAGCCTCTCATGAATACCATACAGGAAAATCTCACGACCAGTGACTTACTTAGTCAAAAGCCTTATTATTAAAGTCAGTATAGATAGAGTCCAAGTACCAAATGTAAAAGCTTGACAAGGGTAAAATCTTTATACTCCAAGTGGTTTGTTTACATTAAGCCATTTTTAATAGAACCATGTTAGATGTTGCAATAAAAGCTATGTCATTTCAGGAGCTACTGTTACTACTGCAACACTCACCTGGACAACACGGCAGAACTGAAAGTGCATATCAAGCAACACTACATAAAGCCACAAATACCTTGCCACCTCTGTGGAGCGGTGCAGAACAACGAGGAGGAATTGAAACTCCACCTTCTCCATTATGGGTCCACTAAACAAAAACGCAGACCGCGAAGGAAACCCGGCACACCGATCACCGTAGAAGAGCTGACCTGCGACTTGTGTAAGAAGGTGTACAAAAATCCAAACAGTCTGCGGGATCACATGAAGCTGCACACGTTAGACCGGAAGAGGGATTACACGTGCGAGCGGTGCGGGAAGATGTTCTACAACAAGGGGACGTTGACGTCACATATAATGTCGCACGACAAGATCCGGCCGCACGTTTGCAGGATTTGCAACAAGTCATTCCTGTTCCCGAACATGCTGCGCCGACACGTGGAGATGCATTCCGGCGTGAAGCCGTTCTCGTGCGAGCAGTGCGGCCGCTGCTTCCGGCTACAGTACCAGCTGAACGCGCACAAGATAGTGCACACGGACTCGATGCCGTACGTCTGCCAGTACTGCAACAAGGCGTTCCGCTTCAAGCAGATCCTGAAGAACCACGAGCGGCAGCACACCGGCGCCAAGCCCTACTGCTGCCAACACTGCGGCATGGAGTTCACAAACTGGTCCAACTACAACAAGCACATGAAGCGGCGGCACAACACCGACACCTCCAAGAAGAAGATCACCCCCGAGGGCGTGTTCCCCGTCAACCCGGAGACGGGCCAGCTGGTGCGCGGCGAGTGCTCCCCAGACGCGCCCGCCACCGCGCAGTGGCGCCGCGACATCATGCTGCCCGCCAAGCGCGGCAAGAAGAAACACATCCACACACCAACATAATATTATATATTACTATATAACACGCATGTCACTGTGTACACTCCCAACCTGATGTTGATGAGCACATGCACGCGCCGCATCACACCCCCTGCCGAGTGCGGTCTGTCTGTCTGTCTGTGTGTCGATACAATATCCAATGTATATACACAAGCTTACCTGGGAGCTATACGTATCAGTATTCATTAGTTTAATGTACAATCATCCCCCGTTACCCACTACTTGTCATCATCTGGTTGTACTCGTGACCGCCGCGTCACCGTCGCTGTCACCAACATAATATTTGTGTTTATATATGCAACTGTTTTTAATACCTATATATAAAGTACTGACTTTTTTAACAATTATAGAATGTATGTTACACATGATCAGATAACTCCTGCGCCCGCGCCGGTCCAGTGAGCTGGCAAAGTAAGCGCCATTTATTTGAAGTGTGAGCGTTGCTGTATCTTTATGAATTTGTTTTGGTTGTATTAAGGGCCAACAGAAATGAGACAGAGACTACGAAATAATTTTAACTTTACTGTATAAGTAAATATAGTACATTGTTTGGACAAGTAGTTGGAATATTAATATTACCGTAACGCTGGGTATCAGCACGCGGCGCGGCGCGGCGGCGCGGAGGCGCGGCGGCGGCTGTCTCCGTAAACGTAGTGTCGAACAATGAAATAATAATGATTTGTATGATTGAACAAGACAACAATCAAGTGCACTTTATATATATATATATATACAATATAAATGTGTAATGTTATAATTAATATATGTTTGATTGTGCCTTTTAAATGTTTATTTGTATAAATGTAATTATTATGAAGTATGTAATAATGTACATGTCGGATATAACTGTTATAAGATGTACATATTTGCCAAGTAAATTAAGTATATTACAGTTGTTATGTTATTGCTGCAGTATGTACTTGCAATGTAATATATATACATACAGTGTAGTATATATATTACTTGATTGATTACAATACAGGGCCGCAGCAGGCGGGACTGCACTGCACTGAAACGCGTGCCCATCTATCATTCATCAGTATTTGATCATACACGATAATAAACGGACGTCTATCCGAATTCTACATTTTAGTAAATATATCTATACTCATACGCGCGCGCACTCGCACACCCATCCATGCGTATACCTGAGCACAAATGCACCGCACCGCGCCCTCTAGTTTATTGTGTACTAAATGCACATTTGTTAGGGTATTTGAATTATACGCTAAACACTAGTTAGATATTCAATTATATATGTAACTCTACTTGAGTTGACAGAACCCCACGTAACTTGTCCGCGCTTACATCAAATGTTACGTATCAGTTTCATATGTACAGTATGTGATTCATGTATACACAGTGCTTCTAATTCTGTTACTCGTGTAGGTAATCCATCTGTCCTACCCACCACCCGCCATCCACCATCCACCACCCGCCACCCGCCTACCTATCACGACAGGATGGCAGCCAGCTCCCGGATGGCGTACATTTTAGTTTATTCCTAAACGTCGGCTTCACTATCGAGACATCCCCGGGGCCCGCGAGCGCCGCGTGTTCGTACGAGACGGTGTCTAGTTACTCTGACACCGGTATCATCTCTCGCAGGAGTAGAGGTGCTACCTAGTGACGATGCTGGTGATGAGTTAGCGACCTCCTGCCTCCTGCCTCCTGCCTCCTGCCTCCTGCCTCCTGCCTCCTGCCTCCTGCCTCCTGCCTCCTGCCTCCTGCCTCCTGCGGCCGGCCATGCTCCCGGCTCGCGACATCATCTGACATACTATATATTTATTGACTCTACAGAACGACTCACGATATATTAAAAATATATGAAGGGATGTTCTTTCATGTCGTGTTGAGTTGCTCTTTGTTTTCCAAAAATATAAGTTTTGACATGAAACTCCTCAGTAATCTATATAATATAATAATATATAATATAAATACCTGCTTACTTATAAATATATTATAAGTATATAACTGTAAATGTATTTTTTGTACATTATAATAAGTATTTATGAGTGATAACTTTACATAGTAAATGTACATAAGTACGCACTGAATACTTATTTGTTTTCTTTACTAGGTTAGGTACTACATAGGTATTGTAAGGAGGTAGGTACGACTAGGTCACTAGGACACGAGCGCGGGCGCGGGCGCGGGCGAAAGGCATGTATGCAGTATAAATGTATCCCTACACTGACACTGGTTCAATGCAGACAAGCCGCACCTAATGATTTGACGCTCACACAATAACGCAGGGGAGCATTAGGATCCAGCAGATAAGTGGCACCTAACCTCGGCCCATAACATACAATAACACTTGGGTAGGATTCCTCTACGTAGTGACAATAATAAGATAAACACGGTTGAAGAGTGGCAATACCAACTAGCATTATTATTATACTAGAGCAGGTAGAGGTAAGTATATTTCAGCCGGCTAGTTTCAAATTCACATACATTCTACTGTGTTCCTAGTTTTAATGATGTGGTTGCAGGTAATAACACGCACATGATAGATACATTTCACTTTCAGTATTATCATACATAATGATGTGGTTGCAGGTAATTAGTAATTACACGCACATGATAGATACATTTCACTTTCAGTATTATCATACATAATGATGTGGTTGCAGGTAATTACACGCACATGATAGATACATTTCACTTTCAGTATTATCATACATAATGATGTGGTTGCAGGTAATTACACGCACATGATAGATACATTTCACTTTCAGTATTATCATACATAATGATGTGGTTGCAGGTAATTAGTAATTACACGCACATGATAGATACATTTCACTTTCAGTATTATCATACATAATGATGTGGTTGCAGGTAATTACACGCACATGATAGATACATTTCACTTTCAGTATTATCATACATAATGATGTGGTTGCAGGTAATTACACGCACATGATAGATACATTTCACTTTCAGTATTATCATACATAATGATGTGGTTGCAGGTAATTACACGCACATGATAGATACATTTCACTTTCAGTATTATCATACATAATGATGTGGTTGCAGGTAATTACACGCACATGATAGATACATTTCACTTTCAGTATTATCATACATAATGATGTGGTTGCAGGTAATTAGTAATTACACGCACATGATAGATACATTTCACTTTCAGTATTATCATACATAATGATGTGGTTGCAGGTAATTACACGCACATGATAGATACATTTCACTTTCAGTATTATCATACATAATGATGTGGTTGCAGGTAATTACACGCACATGATAGATACATTTCACTTTCAGTATTATCATACATAATGATGTGGTTGCAGGTAATTAGTAATTACACGCACATGATAGATACATTTCACTTTCAGTATTATCATACATAATGATGTGGTTGCAGGTAATTACACGCACATGATAGATACATTTCACTTTCAGTATTATCATACATAATGATGTGGTTGCAGGTAATTACACGCACATGATAGATACATTTCACTTTCAGTATTATCATACATAATGATGTGGTTGCAGGTAATTAGTAATTACACGCACATGATAGATACATTTCACTTTCAGTATTATCATACATAATGATGTGGTTGCAGGTAATTACACGCACATGATAGATACATTTCACTTTCAGTATTATCATACATAATGATGTGGTTGCAGGTAATTACACGCACATGATAGATACATTTCACTTTCAGTATTATCATACATAATGATGTGGTTGCAGGTAATTACACGCACATGATAGATACATTTCACTTTCAGTATTATCATACATAATGATGTGGTTGCAGGTAATTACACGCACATGATAGATACATTTCACTTTCAGTATTATCATACATAATGATGTGGTTGCAGGTAATTACACGCACATGATAGATACATTTCACTTTCAGTATTATCATACATAATGATGTGGTTGCAGGTAATTACACGCACATGATAGATACATTTCACTTTCAGTATTATCATACATAATGATGTGGTTGCAGGTAATTAGTAATTACACGCACATGATAGATACATTTCACTTTCAGTATTATCATACATAATGATGTGGTTGCAGGTAATTACACGCACATGATAGATACATTTCACTTTCAGTATTATCATACATAATGATGTGGTTGCAGGTAATTACACGCACATGATAGATACATTTCACTTTCAGTATTATCATACATAATGATGTGGTTGCAGGTAATTAGTAATTACACGCACATGATAGATACATTTCACTTTCAGTATTATCATACATAATGATGTGGTTGCAGGTAATTACACGCACATGATAGATACATTTCACTTTCAGTATTATCATACATAATGATGTGGTTGCAGGTAATTACACGCACATGATAGATACATTTCACTTTCAGTATTATCATATATAATGATGTGGTTGCAGGTAATTAGTAATTACACGCACATGATAGATACATTTCACTTTCAGTATTATCATACATAATGATGTGGTTGCAGGTAATTACACGCACATGATAGATACATTTCACTTTCAGTATTATCATACATAATGATGTGGTTGCAGGTAATTACACGCACATGATAGATACATTTCACTTTCAGTATTATCATACATAATGATGTGGTTGCAGGTAATTAGTAATTACACGCACATGATAGATACATTTCACTTTCAGTATTATCATACATAATGATGTGGTTGCAGGTAATTACACGCACATGATAGATACATTTCACTTTCAGTATTATCATACATAATGATGTGGTTGCAGGTAATTACACGCACATGATAGATACATTTCACTTTCAGTATTATCATACATAATGATGTGGTTGCAGGTAATTACACGCACATGATAGATACATTTCACTTTCAGTATTATCATACATAATGATGTGGTTGCAGGTAATTACACGCACATGATAGATACATTTCACTTTCAGTATTATCATACATAATTAAGAATCCATGTTGACTTACTTTTATTACGGGCAGAAGTTACCTGGTTAGGCCATCTGCTCATTAACTTAAAGATAACAAATAGATAGGCTCGATCAAGTATAAAGGCCAGCGCGGAGGGTGATTGAAAGTTATAATAAAACCATCGTGAAAATAAATGTATTTATTGTAATGAAATAATAGTTACTACACTACATGTACTAAGCAGGCGGCACTAGACAGGTAGGTACACACCATGAAAATGACAAAATCCGAGATAAATTCATACAGACATAACTTACAATAACAACCAACCTACAAACAAAAAACAATATCCAAATCTTTTTCGAATAAAAAACTGCGTGTTCCGTCACTTTGCATAAAAAAGTATCTCCGGTGAGTGATTATTGATGAAGATTAACAATAATTATATATATATATATATATATATATAATAAACACTCAATTATGTTTAGTTGTTTATGTTGCAAACACTTTTTGGATTGATATATTGAGGCAGCGCTGCCCGCCCCGCCCCGCCCCGCTCCTCACACCTACACTACTACACTTACCTAGGGGGTTATGTAGGTATATGAACGGAATACGTAATGTAATCCATGGTCACCTACTTACTTTACTACCTACGGTAAAACATAACTCGCTATTACTGAAAGTAAATTATCTACCGAGGTATAAGTGAGTAGGTAGTTACCTACATTGTTATGATATTGTACATAGATAGTTAGTTAAATGCTACTTTAATTGATTACACAAAGCAGATTATTACACAAGGGTATGTATGTGTCGTTATGTATTAAACAGAACGGAAATGACGTAATTATATGACATTACTTACATACAAATATTATTATTAAATAACTCTATGGAGGCTTAATGTAACATGTGTATTGTCTCGACAGCAGTTTACTTACAATTTATTTACATATTGCCCTGAATTCACTAAATTTAAATCTAAATTATCCATTTACAATTATAACTATCTCCCTCCCGCTACCCATTTCGAAGCATTTTAATTACCTCTTTGTCAGCACTCACACCACCCATTCTTCCGCCCCCACTACCCATTCTTCCAACCCCCACTACCCATTCTTCCGCCCCCACTACCCATTCTTCCAACCCCCACTACCCATTCTTCCGCCCCCACTACCCATTCTTCCAATTCCTACTACCTATTCTCCCGCCCCACGTCACCGGCACACGGCTGCGAGTAGGTAGGTGTGTAGGTAGGTATTGCCAACAAACTCTCTCATTTACAAAGGTGTGGTTCCGCAGGGAACAAAGACAAACGTAACCAGTTTATGTTTCACGAATGTATTACTCCGCCGCGCGCCGCGCCCGCGCCGGCGCCCGCCGTGGAGAATGTAAAGACAACTCAGTTAGTTGTGTAGGAACGTCTCAGGGAGTATGTCTGAGTATTGCGTCAGGATTCATGTGATGAAGTGAACCAGGCGCAGATCACACAACACACTCGACGGTTGGATTCCAACAAGTATGTGGTCAACATCCGTTTATTTTCATTCACTGACGAGAGGAAGTGATGATTGTAAAATACAACGTATTGTACTGTACGAGGCACCTCGCACATCGACCTATATAATTCGCGCCATCGTTGCACTTTACCCATAAGCAACCAAACCAGAATCAGTACGCAATCGAGCGGCGATCACGCCGCGCGGCTCATTATCATTAATTATCAATATCACTATCAATTATCATTAAAAGTACTTTTTATCAAATATATCAATCAAAGTTTAGCAGTGACTTTCTCTCCACAACCTATCACAAATATCAAACCCGGGTGTGCGCCCGTACAGTACAATCATTTAGCTGTCGTGAACAGAAGTGTAAGAGTAGAAGCTTTCCTATCATCTATACATACATAATAAGGAGTTTGCATACACATGAAATCAGTCGCGGTGTCGTATTTATTTTGTTTTATTTGAATTTGTGTACGAAAATTTGTATCTATCCGATCATCCTCCAAAATAGTTATATGAATGTAAACATAAAAACACAGTCAAAATAGCGAATAAAAATTAAATAATTATAATATTTGTAAAAGGGAAACACGATGTAGAGTATGAGATAGGTCGTTGATGTAAGATTGTGTAAGCTGTGTGGTTAGGTCCCCTGAAGCGCATTTAACAAACAAAAACCCGGTTATCGGGGCAATTACATATGGCAGGCTTGCTCTAGTGCGCGGACCACTAGTAATGTATAATATTATAACTGTGTGCGGTAAATATATATATTTATATATGCTCGCATCTCAAAAATCAGCCGGGTGTGCAGTTACAGAGTTCATCTTGAAACCCATTACAAGTAAACCCCACAATGAATGTCTGATTGACAAACAGTATCCGGCGCGGCGTTAACGTTACACATAAAGCCAAGTACGTTTCAGTTATGTAGGCACCTACCTACCTGACTACTACTACTAGTTGCAGAAGAGTCATACAGATTGTGTGTGTGTGTGTGTGTGTGTGTGACAATAAACGTGGCTGTCACTAGATTTAATTTATTCTGTCTTATGTTTTATTGTGTTAATACTGATAAGTGGTATGAAAGCTGTCGAAACCACTGTCCGCAGCCATCAGCATGTAAGCAGGTGCCAACCAATCTCCATTCAAACATTTGTTAAATAGTTAGGTAGGTACCTACATATAATTTTGGAAAAACGAATCCTCTTGAATATTTGGCAATACCAACAAACGTAGCGTAGTGCCGGCTGTCGGCGTATTATGAGTTGACAAGCGAGTTGGACCATCAATATATTTACCCAGTGGCTTATACTTGTACAAGTAGGTCATAGTGATAGGGTAGGTGCGGCTGTTGCCTTGTGTTATTGCTGTGCGGGAAATCATAACGAAATGACAATTCAACTTCAAATTTAGTGAAACTAGAGCCAACCTTAAATCTAAGGATAATTTAATGTTCTTAAATATTTATTAATACTTAGCCATTTTTTTGGGTGGCTTTGCATTTCACTGTAGATACTGTTTAAAAGCAGTAGCCTAAAATACTTAGCCATTTTTTTGGGTGGCTTTGCATTTCACTGTAGATACTGTTTAAAAGCAGTAGCCTAAAATATTATTAATGTATTAATAGACACGATAAACGCAATGTATTATCAATACGTTATACAATAATAATTAATTAATCGACTAAGTTATATTTAAATGTTACGATGACGCGAGTGCAGTACAGCGCCTAGTACTCTACTCTACTTAGAAAGTACCCTACTCTACATTACTCTACACCCACTCGTGCTCACTTTATATCTACAGGGTGATCGGTAATGTGCTTACATCTACTTACTAGGTTAGGTACATACATTTTAACCGACAGCATTTAGAATATTTTCGAGAATTAAGATGAAATTATAATACATAGCTCGATAACTCACTTATCATTATACTGTAGGTAAGTACGTAGATAGTTATGAAACCCTCAAGAGATGGTCAGCAAGTTACCGACACACTAACATTACACACGCAGGTACATATAATATAACGGATTAAGTGTACTCCTAGTTACACTTTTTAAAAATATTGAAAACGGAATTAACAATATAAATACGGAATTAAATAAATAAATAGAACTATAATTACTTAGTTGTTATTGATTCATTGATAATGAACGTTATTGTAACGACACTACTAAGTAGTAAGTAAGTGAGTGAGTGAGCAACTACTTGATATTTATGAATTTAATTAAATTGTGCGTTTTCTTTCAAAAAGTACCAACAAGTAGGTAAAGCGCGCGCTGACCTTGCCCGAACATAATGTTATTCAACTAATTGTGGAGTTAATCATTCAAATATTTGAACAACTGATTAAATATAATATATAAGTAAAACGTTATTCCTACAGGAAGTTTAAGGAGGCAGCACTCAACACATAGAAGATAATCTTAATGTTTTACTATGAAGTAGATTAGTACCAAAAAAGGACTCTGGTCGAGACTATTACATTGTTTTGTTATATTTTATACATAATTGGCAAACCTAAGAGCCTACGCTAGATACCTACAGTGTAGATGACAGACACAATACTGTGTATGACAAGTATAACATTTACAACACAACAAGTGAGTAATATCTCTATAACATTATTGATAACATCGAGGTCCTTACAATATAACGATATGGATTATATATTATATATATTATACTATTCCTAAATATTTACATTACACGTATCACTTAGCTAATGGAAGACCTTCGTGATATTGTTTGTTGCGATATTTCTTGGTTGTCCTAACACTAATTACCTAACTAACTACTACTATTTATTCATACCTAATTACATTATAAACAACTTATTCTTCCTTCACACACAAATACACCCACACTCGTACGCACACACACACACACACACACACACCACACCCGCCAATGATATAAACACACAAATGTTATCTTCCTTACACACAATTATTTTTCTCACTTTTGAGGGCAATTTTTTCATGTTCTTTCTGAAAAAAATAATCTCGCTGTAATTTTTATTACAAATGCTTCATTTAACATTCACACTCATACATAAAAAAGTCTTCTTTTATTTATGTTTATGTCACAAATAACGTCAATTTGTATGAGTGTCCAATAACAACTCAGACTATGACTTTAATAATATCAATACTCTGAAAGACAACTATACAAACTATAACAACATAACATACAACATATCTGTAGATCTGTCAGTAGATCATTTATACACATAATATCATATATATTACCTGATAATGATTGCGTTTCAATATGTACAATATGTATGTATGTATGCGCAGCGCAGCGCAGCGCAGCGCAGCGCAGAAACCTTGCGACACACACACAGATTTGATTAACCATCACAATTACTCTGATTGTCCTAATTGACGAATCATACATACAGCACGAGGGGCCTTATTCCCAGGCAGACGCGACACTTACCCACTAATTAACTACATTTCTGCTAAACCATAAAAAAATGCGTGTATATAAAACATTCGTGAGATTTTTTTATTCTTTTCATGTAGTATTTACATAGATTATGTATATAGTATATAGAGTTATGTGAACAAGTGTTGTCTAATGGAATCGTCAGACAGTTTGAATGAAACGTGAGGTAACAGCATCACGCTGACGATCAGAATATGTATCTGTCGCGGTTATTATAGTCGGTGTGTGTGTGTGTGTGTGTTGCATGGAGCGAGGCGAGGCGAGGCTCGGCGTCACTCCGTGTTCTAAACGGTAGTAACGTGTAGGTAACTGTAATCTGTGACGTCCACTAGAAGGCTAATTGTACCTAACTACACATATTATCTATCTACTTGATGTGGTATTCACTGAATATATATTTGGATGCGGCTAGGTACTTGTGGAGTTGCCGCCGAACATTTGAACGCTGCGCTGTAACGTAAACAATAGTTTTGATGTTTGTTGCTTATTTGTGAACGTAACCGCCTAACAATTAATTACATTTAATTAGTACTAAGCATACAAATATCTACACATAGGTATAAAACACCAATTTTGTGCACTAAAATTGAAAAATTTAGGGAGTCAAATCATTTGTATAATTGACTGGTAGGTTTTGAAAAGGATCAAAATAAAACAAAACGAACATAAATAAAATGATAATTTAATAAAACAAACAAAATCATAAAATTTGGTCACACAAATGTTGATTGTGGTATAGGAGGTATAGGTAGGTAGGTGGTAGGTGTAGTGGTGTACCTAAACCCACTACCTACCTACTGTTTACCGTTCACCAAATTATATAAGCAAGGTGAAAGCTAACTCTTACCAACGATATTGTATATAAATAATGATTAAATAATCGACATAATAACATTAATCTTATTTAGAGGCATGCACTTACCCTAGCTAGTGTTTAATATAAATTAAATGTTAACATTTTCAAAACTATATATATTTGCAAGCGGTATATTTTATAAAATAATTTATTTTTAAGCTACCTAAGTACTGGTGCATTACAAATTACATTTGAAAATATTCCAACACAGTGATTATTATTATAACAACATAAAATATATTATGCATTGGTCGTTATTTGTTGCGTTATTCCGCGACGAAACAAGTTTAGAAGAAAAAGGGGTTTCTCGTTGAAACAAATGCACGGAACGGGCGCCGCACACGGACACACGGACACACGGACACACGGACACGCACGACCCTGTCAATATACACATAGTCGCGTACTTACGTATTGTGAACATGTGGTTTTACTCAAGAATGTTAACTGTTTTCGGTAAAGTCATCTACAGTTGACTATAAGTTATTAAACTGGTAGATTCAATGAGGAGGCTGCGATAACGACGGGCCGGGCGCGGGACGTGAGCGCATCTACGCCGTGTGACGTCACACAAGGGACCGACATCCCGACCGACGGTTTCCATATACCTTCTTATCATAAAATAGAGGATGTCTATTTGAACAGTAGCAGGGATCCGTGTTTGAGACGAGACCGGGCTCTATTGCAAGGGTGGGGGTGGGGGTGGGATATGTCAGGCGCGAGCGTGGTGTGGCGGCCTACACCTGAAGCATGTACCCACGTGTGTAACAGCGGGCGGGATATGGTGTGCAGTGCAGTGCAGTGCAGTGCAGTGCAGTGCAGTGCAGCGGGGAGGTGTGTGTCCGGTGTCAGTGGAAGGGTGTCCGGTCGCAGTTGCAGGCGGCGCCGCCGTGCCCCTGCCGGCACTGCACGCCGCACCACGCCGCCCACCCCTCCGCGGAGGCGAGCGCGCGCAGCGTCGCCACGCCCGCGCCCGCGCCCGCGCACGCCGGACAACCTGCGCGCACCACACACCATCACACATACACAGTCTGTTGCTTTTCAAACTTTACTCACTAGTAGCTAAAATTAAACGTAGGTAGTTACGTTTCAATATATAATATGAACAAACTAAACATGAGAGTCTATTGAGGTTGGTTACACAGGTCATACCTCCCAAGGTGTAGTGGTCGAGGCAGAACGCGTCGCAGATGTCCCCCCAGCGGACGTGCCCGCCGGCGCCGCGCAGCTCCCCGCCCGCCGCGGCCGCGTCGCACTCGCACAGCGGCGCGCCTGCGCGTCCGGGAACATCACGACAACATCACACATCACTACAACAATCCCACAACACAACACTGTAACAACATGTTGTATTATCGTGTGTTACCTAAGTGGTTGTCGCAGAGCGCGGGGCAGACGGCGACGCGGGGCCTCCCGGCGGGCCCCGGGAGCGAGGCGGGCCCCGGGGGCGCGGCGGTGTCGTTGCGCGCGTCGTGCAGCGCCGCGTGCAGCCCCACCGGGATGAGCTGGGAGCAGGTGCCGCCGCACGCCGCCCCGCCGAGACCTGCGCGCGGACCACGCTCTCGTGACAATACATCTACGCTTTTTTATTTCATTACTAGCTGTGCCCGCGACTTCGTTCGCGTGGAATAGTGACTTTTCGGGCAGCATATTTTGAATAACTGAATCCTTATGGCAGCGGCGCGGCTCTCAGCGCGCTTTATATAGCCACGGACGCTCAGGCGCGAGGCGTGTAGTACGTACTCTGTACGTTAAAAATGTTCGCCGTGATTCTTTAAATTGACATAACTTTTTTATTTATGAACCGATTGACATGAAATAAACACTAAATGTTAAGTGAAGCTTACTACAATATATTAGTGAAAACCGTATCTAAATCCAATAAGCCGTTTCTGATATTAGCGTGCACAAACACACAGACAAACAGACAAAAAAAAAATTAATTACAATTTCGGGTTCGGCATCGATATAATAACAACCCCTACTACTTCTTTTTTATATATTTCCATTGTACAGACACCACTTTTCTACAATTTTATTATATGTATAGATTTGTTGGAACGGTCAGATGGCCCACCCGGTGTTAAATGGTAACCTCTGTGTTAAGTGATGCGAACTGGGTGTTGGTAAATCATCATAATGAAGCGTGTGGATATAGAGATGCGATGAATGCGCTACACCACGTCACGCGTGGTAACGTGCGCCGTTGCGCTGCTGCGACGTGACGCGACGCGACGCGACGCGACGTGCGCGGACGTACAGCGGCTTAACTTTCATGTCGGTATTGCAGCATACTTTAAAAATAAATAGTTTGAAATAAACAGTTTATAGATATTTTGAGGTCTGAGTAAAAGGGAAAAGTATAAAATTTATATATAGATTTTAGTAATTGTCTCACATATTGTCACCTTAAATGTAAACTATTATGCAAAATTAATGATGTTTATTATGATTTTTGAGGTACTTTAAATAACATCTGTGTATTATGTCTGTTTCTATTATAGAAAAAAAACTGTTTTCTTTTTTTCTAATAACAAAAGCATTATTTATTATTGTATATTTAATAAATAATAAGTTTATTTATTATAGATGATCGCGTGCTCGCGAGTCCCTCGTATCTGTGCGGTCACTAGGTCAGCCCTCAGTGGTCCAAACCTACCTATTCAATAATATTTAAAAGGATTTTAGATTAGATCCCAGTACTTACTAAATAATGATTTGTTTTATTCTCATGTAACATGTGACACATATATTTTTTTGAGAAATAATGTTCTATAAACTGACTAAATACCTACATTAGACACCTGTCTAAAATTAATCACAATAATAATAAATAATAAACATTTATTTCAGACCAGTGATCCATATTTTTTTAGTAGAAATTAATTAATTATACTTATAAAATTAAGATAAAACCTTATTTTTTCCATTGTAATATCTGTTTAATTCCAAGCTGACGTTAAAATATATTTATTAAAAGTTGGTAATAAAACAGACATATATTTACGGCGAGGTATCCACCTGCCTGCCTACCTGCCTGCCTACCTGCCTGCATGCAACAGAACATCTCTAATGTACGTACTCCAGGTATTATTAACAGAAAAAACATCAGTTTTAAATAAAACTATGTGTGATACATAAATATGTATCACACATATCCTAAACTGAATAAATATAATCATACTTACACATGACTTATCTACATTTGAATTATTTCACAAACAAACATTTGACACGCGTACTGTACGCACCCACACACACACACACACACACACACACACACACTCGGTGTGGGATCAACTAAAACAAATTCACAAACAAACAAACTACAAATGTATGAGCGTGGAGAGGACGGCGACACATACTGAGATGCGGACGTCGGACAGACCTGCGTGACACAGCTCCGCGCACAGCCCCCACCGCTCCGGGGCGGAGGGGCTCCAGGGGCGGTCCGGCTTGCGGAACTGCGCCAAGTATATCCTGTTCAGTTCCCCGCGGTCGTACTTCAGCTGCACCACCACCTCCGGCTGTCTCTCTCCCGCGGTATCCGGCCCCGCGTCCGGCGCGGTATCCGGCCCCGCGTCCGGCGCGGTATCCGGCCCCGCGTCCGGCGCGGTATCCGGCCCCGCGTCCGGGAACGCGAGCCGCGATTGGTCGCCCTCCGCCGACGCAACCCCCACAGCCACGCCCAACACGAGGGTTGCGAGAATTAACATTTTCTGAAACATAATATTGTTAGGTCATTTTGCAAAATGATTTAGATGTCTCGTGTTGTTTTATTGGAAGTTTACAAAGAAATCCTCCTTCGAAGCGGATGAAACAGCGGCGCGTTGAGTGTATCTGACTTATTTTGTAATACGACAGTAAATCCACTTACGTGTAGGTACTCTTATCTTACGGAACAACGTTCACTCGTGGTGAATGAATGGGCTGCTTCTTCAAATTAATTCTGACGAGTGATATATATTAAATAAAATAGAATATATGCAAAGGATGTGTTTATTTTTAATATAATTAATATAAAAAGTAAATACCCAATTTTCACCAACTATTTGGGATCTGGACCCAAAATTAAATACCAAATCTATATGAATTCAACGCTAGGATTGATGTCGACAAGGAACTATACCGACACTGTGACACTGTGCGCCGATTTTTCAATCATCAAATAAATTAGCTAAGTAGGTCTCTAATTTACCTTCTTTTCTCATTCCGGATAAACTTCTGGTTTATTAACAGTTATAACTCAGATACTAATAAACAAAACAATGCGGATATGAATTCGAAAGAATGAATCTGTAATGCAACACAGTGTAATAATATACGATACAGGACCCATAAACATTGCTTAAGTTCTCACTCAAGCAATCGGCAGTAATTATTACGTATGTATAGTGCTGCCTGCAATAACCAGGCATACATTGCAGCCCACGCGCAGAACCTGGCTGTGCTTCAAATATTGCAGAAAATTACATTACCTAAAATATTCTCCAAAAGAATCTCAGCAAGTTATCGCAAATGTAAACGAGCTAGTTCCCGGTACAGCCGCCGCCGGACACACACACACACACACACACATACACTTATCATCAGATGACATCGTGTGGTCAAACCCGACTCTACAATACGAGTATGCAGTGATGTGTCGCGACTGGTCGCATCTTATTTAGACACGAGACAGTTGGAGTGGGAGGAGGCGCGCAGAAAGTCATATACGAGACAAGACGTGGAATGCTCAATACTATTATACTTCTTCGTCTTCGAGTCACCGGTTCTCTCGAACCAGTGTGGTGAAAGGATTGTAAGTGCGCCTCAAAGAGCCTCCTTTCGTGCACTCGACACATGCCTTCGAATTTTTAGTTCGAGGACATGTCGATTTCCTCACGACGTTTTCCTTCACCGTTTTGAGAACGTGGTATTGTGCACATAAATCTTTCAATCGAAAAACTCATAGGTGCACGTCGGGATTTGACCCGGCGACCTCCGGATTGAAACTCGGGGGTCAGTACCGCTAGACCACCACGCTCTCACTATTATACTGAGTCGCATTACATCCAGCGAGCTCCCTTGTTCACACGTAATACCTGTGCCTCTTAACGACTGCCAAGTAGCGATAAAGCGACCACAGTTTGCTTGTCAACTGGCAAAATTCTAAAAGGTTATTTGCAGGTTGTTTAAAGGCCTGATACATTATTCTCGCTTGTTCCAGTTTGTGTAGCTCTTGACTAAGTCAGGCTTTACAAATGATGCGCGGGCAGGTATCTCCAGCACCCGACGCCCGACAGGAGGCTGCGGGGAGGCACGAGGGAGATACACGGACTCCGAGTGAGACGGGAGATCAGTATTGATCCGGTGTCGTTATGTAAGCCCTAGTTATGTAGGTACTATGTTGGCCGCTAGGTACCTACTGTAATCCTGAGCTCTGTAGTCTAGGTGAGGGAACATAGATATAATAATTGGTAGACACCTATTTGTCGTTATTTCAAACCGTAGCAAAGAGACAAAGAGGTGTTTACGCTTATATAAGTATATCATAAAACACATCACCACGATACGAAACGCTGAAGAGAAATACCAAAACTAAGCAAGTCATAAAATGACTCGTCTATGAAAATCGGGATTACGCGCTTAAATTGCGATATAAGAAAACCTTACATGTTGTTTTAACAAATATTTCTCACTGCATGTTGCTACGAGTTAACATCTGGGGAGTCAAAGTCAAAGTCAAAAACTTTATTTCCATAGAATTCATAAAGAAATAGCTTGGAAACGTCAATATTATTCAAAACATAAGATCACGCGTACTTATCGATAAGATTGATGTCTGTTCAAACCCTTTCCGACCCTCCATGGGAAGAACAGACAAGAAACCCCTAATGGAGGGATTCCTTTCTTTCGCGAGTACGATCCTTGTAACAATTGAGTACTTAGGTCTATGTTACATTTATGACTACATAATATACTAAAATATGATATTACAGGATGTCTTGTGTGTCGTTGAGCAGAGCGACATCAGACCCGAGGGGATTTATCATTTATATAATCATTTACAGTGTAATAAGCTTTACTTACTAGACCCTTCTTTATGTATGACTTGAATTTTTGGGTCGGAAGCTTCGTTGCTTGGGAAAATCTCAAATAGCCATTATGTTCCATGTTTAGAAACATAACAGATTACACATAGACATAGATCAATCGTTTAGCTAATTAGCTTCTTCTTTTTTAAATGAAAACAAAACTATAACGGAGAAAGTGGAAACCTATCTCAAATGCTAAGTAACATTCTATACGTACTGAACTTTAAATTGGCGTTATCAAATGCAATCAATATATATCAAGTATTTGTTGTTGTAGCTTTTGACGTAGCAAACTGCTACGGCGTAGGCCGACGCCTCTACGACTCTCATTATTAGTTGGACGCATTTTTTTTTATCGAAATTGTTCAATGGATAAATAGCAAATAAATTGGAAAAGTGCGAGTCAGACACACATACCGCGGGACCCGTACAACCCCATAAAATATTGGAATTGTTCAGAAAATAATTAAAATTGTTTGTGATTCAATGAGCTCTCTCCACCAGTTTTTATAATTTGTTTGTTGTATGAAAGCGTGTAACAACCCAATCAGTTTGTACGGATGGCGCGGCGCGAAGGGACGAGCGCCAAGGCTCACTAATCGGTTCCGTCCATTTGAGTACGGCACCCGATCACCGGTACGTGCGGGTACAATGCATCTGGTTTCGTTGCCTGTATTGTAATGTATGAAGGTACTCACGTGTGGGTGACGAGGACAGCTGACCGCGCGGTGGACCCGACTGGATAACATCACCGTCGCTTATCACATTCACATAACACTCACTTACTTATTCAATTTTTACGTCATCCACAGAGAGGTGAGTAGACCGCACAATATTTAGAGTTTTGCGGCTTTTTTTTTTATTGGTTACGAGTTATATAATCTGTTGTATATTGTAATACGCTATCACAGAGATCCGATAACTGATTTCATTCTGATCACAATGTTTTCACCGGCCGGGAATAGATCCCGGGATGCTACTTTACCGGCGCGTTCACTACAAACATACTGCGAAGTCGCTCGTCTTTGAAAATGGTTGAACTTTGTAATTGGACGTTTCCAAGCCAATTTTTTATGAATTTTATGTAAATAAAGTTTTTGATTTTGACTTTGGACTGGCCTCGCAGCTCCACCGGCAGAGGGAGGCGGGCTCGACATGCTTGTCGTAGGATCGTGCTCGCGAAAAAAAAGGAATCCCTCCATTAGGGGTTTCTTGTGTGTTCTTCCCCCTGGAGGGTTGGATAGAGTATAAACAGGCATCAAACTTATCGATAAGTACGCGTGATTTTATGTTTTGAATAATATTGACGTTTCCAAGCGATTTCTTTATGATTTTATGGAAATAAGGTTTTTGACTTTGACTTTGTCATGTGTGGTGGCCATCCTCTACATACCAATATATAGTGGTTTGGTGGATCTGTATTGTGGTTACGTTAGCGATTTGGTGTCGGCATACACCTGCACCTGTAATTGTGATTCGTACATGAGTTTTGTTATTCAAATTGTGATGTTGTTAATTTTACAATAATGAAAATATAATTCCGCGCGCTTGTCTCGCCGCAACACAGGATTGATTCATCTTGTTTTGAACGCGGAGCGGGGGTGTGTTGTCTGTTATGTGGCTACTCTGCACATAATCACTTAATGCTGGTATCGCTATCACTCCACTGTATGAAAGCTCTCATGTGACGGCTGATAAGCGCTATCTGTGCTGTGCTGTTTGGGTGACGGGAGCTTTGCAGAGTGGAGCTCGGTGATGGCGCTACGCGATCACTTCCACCAAATTAAGTACTTTACTCCTACCAGACTAGAAATTCCTGTATTATAAAAAAAACACATTAAGCGGCTCTTTTCGGTACGTGTCCAAATACACGCCAGCAGTGACCAACACGACAATTATATACATTTATGTACAGTTTTACTCATAGTTAGATAATGTAGGAGGCTGAATGCACAATTATCCTGTGGGGCACAATGTGTCACGTGTCTCTGTTGCCCCGGCCGGCACGCACACACATCACAGCAGGCACAATGCGATGCGAATGCGTCGCAACGTCACAGCGCACAACACCGTGGCGGTACGGAACCCGGAACCCGCGGTGTGCGTGTCCAACCAACTAGCACTCGGCTGGTTTCTTTTACTTACACTCATACAATTTATGTATGTATGAAAAGCGTAACTTGTGCAGAACCCTCTCGGCCTCACTTACCGGACATCAACACACTTTATGTTAATTACTCAATGTATGTATATATGTACTTGTCATGACACTGGCTCTCTGATCATTGTGATGATAGAATCGTGTCACAGAGACTCCTTTCGTGCACTCGGTATGTATGTATGAGTATATGAGTGTGTTGTTACAATAATCATTCTGATAACTATACCAACCAACGCGACAATTTACATCACACATACCCAGTAACATATACATATTTTTGTCATATAAAATATTAAATAAATGTACCATTCAAATAATTAAAAAAATAAGTGTATCAATGTCGTTAAACGTAAGTTGATTTATAATAAAATGATTTGTCTAACAATTTTTTTTTAAGACGCATTCTATGTGTTGCTGCTATTTTATTTTGCATTATCATTATGTTTTTCATATATAGAACACGAAATACCAACCCTCATCAGGAATATTAAAACATTTGAAAACGTAATTCTCGATGGTTCCCTCCCAGTCAGGGCGTGCCGTTGACGTCACACGCCCCCCGGGACACCACCCCGCCCCCACCTCACACCCCCCCCCCTCCTCACACCCCGTCGCACCCCCTCACACCCCGTCGCACAGTCGAGGTCTGTTCGTGAAGGTAGGATTAAAATTATGACTCGCTCCAGCTACGCGGAATTTAAGATAGGCTGATTAACATCTTTTATATGAAAATACACAAGAATAAATAATAATATACAAGAATGCAGAGAAGAAGAAAATTAGTACAGAAGACTGGCTTATACCCGCGACTTCACTCGCATTATTGTTATATCTCGGCTCCCGTCATTGTATCCAGGTAAAATAAATAGTATTAAAGACTAACCAATACCTAAGCTTTTAAACACAAAAAGCTACAACAAAATCAGTTGGATAGTTGTTGCGTAATACTCAAACAAACAGACAAACATCACATCCATAATACATAGTAAGTTGTGTTAAGTATTAAGATACGGTTGTTATTTTTGGCGGCTCTATGACTTCGTTGCTACTAACTAAAAAGAGGAATTACCTTCTCGTACTGAAGACGAATAATAAAAATAAACATTTTGTTATATTTTGTCCTAAAAGAATAAACAGAGCAAATGTAACTTAATGACAACTCATGGACCGGACTAACAACAGAACATTGTAAGTGGTAGCCTCCCCCCGGTGTCGGCGGCTGCAGGCGCGCGCGTAAGCCGGTGCGCTCGATCAGCGCTCAGCGCGCGCGCGCGCCGTCCAACGCGACAGTTACCAGTTAAGCGCACCGCTTCCAACTAACACTACATACAGGTCATCATTATTCGTAGCAATCTCGTGAGTATGCGATACACACAACTCGATGCTTGTTTGCGAACATTGCAACACCCATACTTAAATAAATAAATAAATAATGGTGAACATTTCACACAGCGCCATCTAGCCCCAAAGTAAGCTAAGCACAGCCTGTATCATGGCAACCAGACAACAGATATAAGAATTACATACTTTTTTCGTAAATATATACATATTAATATATACATATTTGTTCTGTGTCTGGGACACAGAACAAACATCGTCACACAATTGTTTGTACTGGGTGAGAATAGAACTTACGACCTACAGCGGTGAATTCATCATTACTACCACCTGGGCTATGAGGCCCGGCCACCATCCAAAGATACCCTCAGCATCAAAAACCATCCAAAGATAGGCTGTGCCCTAACTTTCCACGCGCATTCCATCCACTCACACACAGCAAGCAAAGCGAGTCCTGAACTGATATTCTGCAGTGATAAGCATAAAGGTGGGTAGGGGTCGCGTGGGTGTATGACGTGGATGGCAGCGGCGTGGCGCGGCGTGGCGCGGCGTGGCGCGGCGTGGCGCGACCGTGCGTAGGCGGTCACCTTTAGCATTTGGCTTTGCGCAACTCACAGCGTTCAGCAGATATGCTCACATAGTCGCAACATAAAGGTGAGCAGATGTCCTTCGGGTACCTACATGTGGGTTGACATGTTTAGTTTCTGACCCTAGACTACAAGTCCTTCTAATGAATCATTTCTTTAAAATAACCAAAAGTAAATTTAACTGTTGGTTATTTTAAAGAAATGCAAATGCAATTTACAAAATTTATCACACTAATACAATATTATAAATGCTTCCGTTTGTCTGTTATTTTATATATGTTACTCTTGCACACTATTATGCCAAACTGATTAAATTGTAATTTTGAACACATGTAGATCTGTAATAGCTGAAACCTAAAATATATATATAATATATGGTACAGAGACTTGAAATATTTTGTAGCACTAGCTACATGTATTTTGTAGCACTTGCTACATATATTTTGTAGCACTAGCTACAGGTATTTTGTAGCACTAGCTACAGATATTTTGTAGCACCAGCTACACGTATGTTGTAGCACTAGCTATCGGTAATTTGCTGAACTAGCTTTCGGTCTTTTTACACGATAACCTTCAGGTGAAGTCGCTATCCTGTTAATATTTACCGCTTTGTTGTGGACACATTTTTTTATTATTTTTGAGTATGTTTTATGTTGTATTTTTATATTTTTTATTCTGTGTCAAAAACCTTAGTTTTGTTATCGTTCCGTGGCTTCACCGAACGGCTCTGTCGGAAGACCAGCGTTATTTGCTACCCAACTAACATTATGCTGAGCCTGAGTCCTTTTTGTGGCAACTAGGCTTTTTAAACTTCTATAAAATATATATGTTAATGAATAATATTTAGTTACGTACGCTTAGTGCCGCAAATATATTTATTTCTTTCTTTCTGTCCAGTTTTACATTCTATCCATAAAATTCAACTAGGTACAGGGAAGTGGCAGGGAAAAACACAGATGCATAACAGGTACATGTATGACTGGAATAATGTAGGTACGGTTAGGTCTGAAAGCATCGCCATTTAGTGACCTCCGACCGACAAAATCAATCGCAAGCGAGGAGGGGTGACCTGATTCCCCACCCCCGTACCTTCCACCTACCCCCGGAGCGCGCAGCCGCCGAGCTCAGCCTCCCGCTAGCTGCTAGCGGCCCTGGGTGTGGGTCGCTCAGTCCACGAGGAACACCGCTGGTGACCACCAGCCTTCACTCCAAAAATATCCCAGTTTACTTCATATATGAAAAACATATATAAAACATCAAAATTACGCAGTCACACCCTTTTTATTTATAACTGCATATCCGACCCCCTGAGACACATCCTCATCTGTTTCTCGACCAAAAATATATCGTACAAGTAGTGAAGCCAGATATATATTTATTTCTTCGCACCTACAACTTATATAAGGTCAGTATAATTATAAATTTTAAGATCAATGTGATAAGTCATTCAATATCATTTTAGTATTTCTAAAGTCTTCCATATCATCATATCATTTGTTCTAAAGATCTATCGCAAAAATACATTCGATTGACCTAAAGCTGACATTTTATTGAAATCAAGCGAGACTAAAAGTCACTTCATGATTTAAAATATCAAGATGTGTATTGCAATATCCAGAATTGTCATAATTTGTTTTACCGATAGTGTCAGTATCGTTAACATATTTCTTTTTTGTTTACAGAACACTAGAGTGTAGCCAATGTCTAAGCTAACTCTGGACGGCTTTTTTTCCTACTGCAAGCAAATAGCCGAACATATACAGTTGGTTAGTTCACGTTTACTAGCCGCCATCTTGCGCCGCCATCTTGCGTCGCCATCTTTCATTTGTATTGATTTCTGCTGCCATTTTGGATTTATATTCCTTTGTCCTGCAGAATGTTCTAGTGCTTATTTCATTTTCGCTTCATGATCATGCTTATTTAAATAGTTATTCACTAAATATTAGTACCTACTCCTACTGTCCAATGAAACGCAGCATGATTTCTAAGTAATTACATATCATTGTAAAAACAGTTGTTTAAGTACTAACATACCAATTCATTACAGCTATAACATAATCATTAGATAATTCATCCGTAGGTACTTTGTAAGTCAACTCTATCTTGGAACGTAACTGTTTAATCATTTTCGGAATAACCCAAAACTGTACCCGTACTATTTTTGAGTCCCTAAAAATAAACACCACCACATAATACAATATATGTTTTTAATGTTTATACGTAATTAGCTTATTTTTACTAAATTTCAAACTTCCATCCATCACATATAAAGAAATATCAAGGTCGAATCACTCTGATTGCACTTAACATTTTTCTTCATTGAAACTTTGAGTACGAGGTCTAAAATCCATCCAACTCTTTAGTTACAAATTATGGAAAAATGCATCTTTACTCCAAAGGCATAGGGTTTATAATACATAGTGATATGTTAGCTGGTGATCAGAGCGAACGCGCGATCGATGGGGTCCCGCATGCGCGGTATAAAGGCCAAAGATTGACCTCGTTCCCATCTCGAGATGTGAAGGACGCAAATGGTCGACATATACCCCCTACCTACCTTACACAGAGTGGGCGAGGTGAATTAATTGTGGCTTAGGATTGGAGAGTTAGTGGTTGAATAGTACAATCCGAATAAAAATTCTGACTTCGTACTTCGCACTCAACCACAACGCTTTTGTTTACAACGGTGCTTTCAGTAAGTTTTTATGTGGATGAGTAACGGATTAAGTAGATGTCCCACCTTAAGCGGTAACCTCTGCACATAACAAACGCATTACATCTTGGGTATAACCGTGTAGCATCGTATCGTGTCCGTAACCGTAGAACGTGTAGGCAGAATTTCACGTGCATGTAATTTAACCGGCACCCCCACGCGTGCTCTTACAAATCGGAATCACAAGTACCAGTGGTGGTGGGTGGCACTGGGTGACTGAAACGGGTATTGTGTTAGTGCCGTGTGGGGGGTGGGGGGGGACGCACCACGATATATTCTACTGCCGGTAAAGTTGTCACTGACATCTTGCGTCCAGTCACTACAATGTATGTGCTTAGAGAGAGCCAGTTTCAATTGATACGCGGGTTCCGTAATTTAACCGGCCTCAGTGATTGCTGGCCTAACTGGTTGTGTGTCTGTTGCGCAGGGGGAGAGGATGGCGTCCATCTCGGGACAGGGCACGCCCAAGCTCACCTCGGGTGTCGGAAACCTCTACTATGACTGTAAGTTATTGTTGTTTAAGTTCACTTAATACAATAAAATATACACTTGACAATGACTCCTGCATGCACTAGGTCATGCTGTGTCACAGTTGGCGCTTTCTTCTTCTAACTTTCCATTTGTTCATAATTACTTTTTAGGGTATTTGTAATAACTTAATAATATTTGGTGGAAAGGGAAATAAATATATAATATTATAGTTTACTTAGAATAATAAATGGCAGTGTGGTGAGTTTTGGACTCTCAACGTCTAAAACTATAAAGCATGTCATTAATTTGGGGTCAGGTTGTAGTTACAAGTAATATCTTCAAACAGTAATGGAAATAACTTTTTGTATCGTGTATGGAGCGGAGCCCCAAATGGAAGGACCGATTTCAATACGAGTTATTTAATTGAAAGCTAGCATAATCGTAAACATTATGAACTGCATTCTTCATCTCTGCAGCTGCTAAATGTCTGTTTTAAAGTTATATTGCAGCTGTAGAGAATCTTGGATTTGTTGAATTTTGGTGAAACTGCAGGCGCATGAGACGTAACATCCCCGTCTCGGTGTGATGGACGCAACGCAATGCCACTTGAGTCATCTCGTACTTTGGTGGAGAGGACTTCAGTTGTATTGCTGTTGTGTATGGGCGGCGATTACCACTTAACATCAGGTGGAACGTCAGCTCGATCAATCACCTAAGTAACATAAAAAACTTTTATTTTCCGTATTGATGTGAATTTTTTGCTTCTTACTGAATCACTTTTGTATAGGGTGATATAAAAAAAATTCGCTTTATTCTTGTTTATTTCAGTCTTGTTGCACATTACGTTGTCAGTACTTGCCAATGGAATATATTGAATATAAACCCAATTTATCACCAAGTTTTACACTTTAAAAGCAATTAAGGCGGAGTTAAGCCGCCGCCCCCCCCCCCCCGCCCCCCGCCCGCGCGCACGCCGGGGTCGGGGGGGGGGGGGGGGGGGGTAATCCCTCGGGAAGTGGTATTCCGTGTTTTAGCTAATTGATAGAGTCTTTTACTGCGGGATTGAAACATGAGGGGTCGCGGCCCAGCGGTTAAAGACAGCACCAGAATTAACAGTCGCCAGTACGAATAATCGGGTTGATAGATTATTCCTTATACTTTGGAACGATAATATGTTTTTGTGGTAGGTGAGATTGGCCTCACAGCTCAGCTGGTGCTGTAGGTCGTGGGTCCGTTTCCCATTCAGGGCTAACATTTATGTGACGAGTACAGGTGTTTGTTCTGTGTTTGGGTGTTAATATGTATGACGTATTTACGAAAAAAAATATGTTAATATTATTATAAAAAATCTTTTGTTTTTATTATGGTCCCAATATCGCCAGAAATTTGAAACGTCTTTTTTGCCATAGATTAGATAACGCAAGTAACAGTGTGGGTGTGACTCTCAAGCAAGGCCAATATATTATTTTATATATACCCTCATATGTACACACACACACACACACACACACACACACACACACACACACACACTCACACAAACTAGGCAACATGTTTCAAAAATAATTAACTATGTTAAAATTATCAACATATAAATGTCATAGAAAATCTGCAAGAACAATTTGTTCTACTTCTTACAGTATATCACGTGAAATGAATTTCACCTGTTTAATGTGTGTATGTATGTATGTATGTATCTTAAATAATGATTACAAGTCTTAATGTAAGGTTAAGTAAGGATTCATTGTGCGGTTCTTCGTCGCACCACTCTTCAAATAATGAGCAAATCTTCAATTTGGTCCAACTTGTATCGGTAGGACCGACGGGGGGTCATAAATACCCGCAAACGGGACAGACTGATCCCCCACCCCCGCCCTCACCTCCCACCCCGTGATCACTGCAGATTTAGAACTGATCCCTCATTTGGAAGGATCACAGAGATACATTGAGTTTATGACATATTAAGATTAAGATAAATATTTCGCGTAATGTCTTTGGAGACAGTAGAACTGACTGTATGTGTAGAGTTCATGCAGGGAAGGACTACCATCATAGAATTTATTGTCAGCGAGTTGGTACTATCACTTGTACCCGTTCCAACTTTGCGTCTGCTGGATGTAAAGCTTTGCTATCTGGATATTACCTATACACCCAAAACACGGCGAAACCTCAGATGTTTTGCTTTTGTTAGGTTGGTATAAAAGCTGAACTTAAGTGTAGTGTGAAAGGTCAACCGGTTGAGAGCCGTCCGCTCTCACCAAAACCCCGTGTAAACGCTGTCAAGGCTATCTGCGACCAACAGCACATTGTCAGTCATACAAAATAAAAAAGTGTGAAAGGTCTGACACAAAATGAAAACCTGTCTATTTCTACCTCACAGCTCAGTTGGTAGTAACTCTGCTTTCTAGGCTGTAGGTCGTGGGTTCGATTCCCACCATGTACAAAGATTTTTGTGACGAGTCCGGGTTTTAATATGTTATTAAACTTTTACAATAATTATATATGTGTTGTATCAGTTGTCTGATTTCCATACTACAAGCTATACTTAATTTTGAGACGCTGGTTGTGCTGTGTGAAATGACAATAAATTTGACCTTTTAAGTTGATTGCAATACAATAGTTATAATGTATGTGTAATAATAATATAAATACATCATTATTAACGTGTCATGGTGTATGTATGTGTGTGTGAGGGCGGTTAGTAATCCCGCAGACGGGCCGTTGCTACGTCTAACTAAACCACCAAATCCCGGGTGGGCCATCTCATTCCCGTCCGCGTCCATATCTCACGCGGCATCATCTCTCCGAGCGCATTAACTGCGGGATTGATACAGTGAGGATTACGGGATTCCGCTTCGGAATTGAATGTTTTTTATCTGGGGGAGTGCCGTTTGATATATTATCAGGCTATTCTATTTTTAGTACCAAGATATACGGCGAGCTCGTTGAGTAAGTGGCCAACCTTGTTGTCGTAATATTCACACCCCTCGTTCAGAATTGTCGTCGGCTCAGGCAAAGTCAGAAAATGATAGTTAACTTTCCGACCAAAAAACAGGCAGGTCGACATGAGCGTTACAAAGCTTTGCTTATAAATACATATATAAAATGTCCAGAGAAATACATTGTAAGCTTATCTTATTAAGCCAATTTAATTAGAATGGTGGAAATACTTTCGAAATTAATAATTTTGAAATAACTCTTCGCAGCATGCAGTGCAGTGTCTCTACTATTTGTTATGGGATCCTTCAAAAGGCAGGCTAATCACCTAATTAGCTTGGGCTGGCAGCGTGACGGTGACCACTCTTCGTGAGGTGGGCCGTCACCTCGTCTGACCGCTTTGGGTTATAAACAAAACTATGACAATGCTTAAACTTAAATTTCAGTCAAACAAAAAACGTAGGGTAGAGTCCCCAACAATAACCCTACAAATCACAAGGTCACTTGTTCCACTGCACATTATCAGCAGAAGGAATGTTTCATTAAAATCCCGACACGCGCCAGCCCTGTGCAGCTGCGCTATATGTTTGTTTACCGCGCCGCCCCGCCGCCCCGCCAGCCGCGCCGCCCCGCCGCCCCACCGCCCCGCCCGTAGGGGTGACACTCGCGCACAGAGAAAGTAGTCTACGATACACACATTATGGCTGGCTAATTATGAATACAATCAGGATCCAAGTCCAAAATACCTTTAAAAATACCGTTAAATGTAACCGTTAAAACTAATAAGTATATGTTCAGCAAAGCCGTTCATCATCTCGCAATTAATATATACCTTCCTTTCAGTGATTTGACAACGGTTTCCACATGACCTTATTATATTTTTGAAAAGTAAATGAGACATAGGCTCTTGATCTACTCTTTTATTATTGTTACTTAAAATATAAAGCTGTGCTTTAGTGGGGCTAGCTCTACGTAGGACTTGTCACTCGACACTCAACATATTTCCATGAGGCTAAGTCTCATTAGTGTTCATGAGAGGGATGTGAGTAGCTCGACACGTCATTTAATAAGAAAAGCAAATCATATCAGTAATATAAGTTCATAAATATTACATTAATTGACTTTCAACTAATTAATCAACATCTGACATGAAAAGCAGAGTGGCAGCCCTACATTAGAAACACGCTCCAGCGAAGTGTAACAAATCGCCCGCGCCGCCCGCGCCACGCCGCCCGCGCCCACGACGCGCCGCCCGCGCCCGCGCCCACGCCGCCCGCGCTCCGCTCGCTGAGTGAAATTCCGAGCATTCGGCGCTTTAGAGGGTTACGCGGAAAACAGATCTGTAAGGGATTGTGGAATTTTCAATTGGAAACGTTTTTATAAGTTATTTTTTATGTAAGAACTAACAGATAGCAGCCTGTCGGAAAATAATTTCTAATGGGTCTCTTATTAAGAGTCTTTGAAAAGAAGAGACAAAAAAATTATATTTATTAAAATATTATGTTAGGAAAATATGAAAAGCTATAAAAGAAAAAAAAAAAAAAAAAAAAAAATGGTGGACATTTCGCACAGCGCCATCTAGCCCCAAAGTAAGCTAATAGCATAGCTTGTATCATGGGAACCAGACAACTGATATACATACTTATATACTTTTCTTTTGTAAATACATACATATTAACACCCAGACACAGAACAAACATCAAATCAATCATCAATCAATGTTACAAATGTCACATAAATGTTTGTCCTGAGTGGGGATCGAACCCACGACCTACAGCGCAGAAGGTAGGGTTACTAACCAACTGAGCTATGAGGCCAGTCATAAGAAAAAGGGTTCTCTTATATTTAAAGAAAATTTGTATGTTATACTGGTATAGCATATTTAGATGACGGTATCCTGGTTGGCACTGGCCTGGAACGTGCATCGAAGTGCTCTCGTGTACCGTACACCGACCAGCGCGGCGCCGCGTGTAATGTCTCACCACACACATTCCTACTCTCCACAAGCGACAGAGAGTCTCCTATATCACTATACACTATACATGTGCTTGCATACCAAACTAAACACTAGAGTCCCAGAGAATTTCTCTTAAAATGTGACATTTCACTGACAATCGGCTTATAACATCAAAAACATAAGTTCACACAAATCTACGCCACTCCAGCCCCTGTCCAGCCAGCCAGCCAGCCCGTGCCCACTGATGCTATATCCCTTATCACCATAGCCGTAAAGTGGAAAGTGGCGCGTACTGTAGCTCAAGTGGAATTTGATGATGAAACATCTGGAATGCGATGTAATGCTTCACAAATAAATGCTTCTGAACACACGGTACGGTATTTGCGGAAGAACAGTTCAAGTACAATGTGCCTTCAGTCAATGTTCACAAAGTTCGAAATCCTTTAGCTGACGATGAAAATAATCTTTTGAAGGTTTCGTATACGGAAAGTCCCTTTTAGTTGCAAGCAAGTAATGTTGTCCGTCAACAATGTTACTGTGTATATGAGAGTTCGACACGGACTCGTTTGTTTTCTTTTGTTGGTATTATTTGTACGTTACAATGTATTTTTATATTATATCTCGTCTTTACTTGAAAATCTTAATATAAAACATAATTTACTGCCACCTATGATTATCTGAGAGTGATATAATACTTGCAATAAATTCACAAGAATTCACAGGAATGAAATGGCAAAAACAGACGATTAATATAATAAAAATACCTGATAAATGTAAGGGATATATACAAAATATTATAGTAAACAAGTATTTTATATCATATACAGAATACCTATGTGTAATGAGTGGGAGTGACGTCATAGTGTGTGCGAGGTGACGTCAGGCGGGAGTACCGCGCGGCCGATGCGGCACACGGCGCGGCGCGGCGCGGCGCGGCGTGTAGGGTTAAGTGGATTCCAATGTATCTGCGGGCGCGGCATGCCACTTCTCACGAGCTCGGCACATTTACAAGTAGGAGGACATGTTACTTGATAGGGTTTCCTTGTCTGTTCTTCCCCAGATTATCGGGGTGGCATGGGTGGATGTAGTTTTATAGTATAAAAGATTAAACTCAGGTTTTAACTACCTTAACTAACTGAAAGTTGAGTAAGTACCAGGTCCACTGCTTGCAGTGTGTCCAACAGATTTAATACTATAATTTAATTTTTGTGATTTCTAAAATGAAAGGATATTATTTAACATAGTCAGAATTATTCTATTGGCCTTACTATTAGTATATTTGGGTCTTTTTCGTTGCCCCCTATCCTATGTAACAACAAACATTTGGAATAATAAAACTCAAGTATGTTTTGATAATAAAAATGTCTACCTGTAAAAAAGTGAGAATATAAAGATGCTACAAAGAAAAAAATATATAAAAATCAAGCTGTTATTAAACATGTATGATTTATAATTAAGCATCCATATAAATGATATTAAAATAGGACGAATACATTTTATCTTTAAGCCGTGATCTCTAACGATTCCTTTTTAAAACAATATTTTGTCCAATCTCACACAAAGTCATCTGCTGCACAACGCGAAAATCTAAAACAAACTCTCCCTAGATGATTAAAAAAGCAGTCTCCTACAATTTTCTTTTAATTTCCAAGCCAGGGATCATTTTGAAAGACTATTGTTGTACCCCTGCCTACCCCGTCGAAAGGGCAAGCAATCCTTCACAGCAGCAAACACTGACTGATCACAGAACAATGAGAAATCAACAATGCACCGAAACATACGAGTACATCTTACCATAAAGGTTTTCATTATTAATAGTCCTTATTGCGTACAGTATAAGGTTCACAAGAAACAGTTAAAGGGAAGCGAACGGAAGCATATTTCGGTATTCTTAATATTCGGTGTAATATTGAAAATAATATATATCTTTATAAGCAAACGGATCCAACTGATTTCATTCGGCCAAAGTAATGCATAATTTAATACAATGACAAATAGTAGGTTTTGCAGTGGCAGTAGTAGGGGTGCACGTGTGATGAGAGTGGGACGTCTGCCCAGGTATGAACGCTATGGCGACACATTATTGTTGTTCCAAAATTTTAAAAAAAGAAGTATATTTGTAATATTAAGAATTAAGTCTATAGTTAATAGTTCTAATCTATTGTTACTCTCAAAGTGACCATTAATCGTAATAATAATAAACAAAATTAAGTAAAGCAACGTAAAGTTAAATTTAATCTTATAAAAATCTAAAATTTAAAAATCTTTAAATATTTTTAAGACATAAACGTTTGCAAGTAATGCAACAGTAAGCGTTCCCTGACAGGAGATAGGTACGCGCGACGCGGCGCGAGGACAGATCGGCGAGTTTTAATCAGCGGCCGTTTTGACCGCACGCCACCGGCGGAGGGTTGATTCGATATGGCTTTACAATTCCAACGTATTTTCTATTGTATTTTTAGGGTATCGTCATGAAAATCGACGTCAGTCTCTACATAAAAACTTAATGTTTGCTACGAGTTACGAACTATGCACAGTACTACTGTTTGTTACTTATTAGATTTTGTGTAACAGGACAGTCTGCTCAATCTAGGTAAGAAGGTATTGGGAACCAGTGGCGGTGGTGTTGTATGCAGGAGATAAAATAGTTGTAACTATGTATGTATGAGAAAATAGAGTGACTGTTCATTCTAGGATTCAGGTTTCACCTGAGCTGAATTTATGTTTTTATTTTTAAGCTATTGCATAGCTTCTATCGCGGGCCTTGAGCGTGGAGACCGAATCCAGAAATTCCGTAAGGAAAAAAACTTAACACCCCTCACTCCGACCGGCACAGCGGTGATACTTTTTAGTTTTTCCATCTATCGATAAATACCAGAACTTTTAATGACTTTTTGAAATATCACGCGCAATAGCTTTACCGCGGCAGTCTCCGAGTGCCACACGTCTTTTTTTATATTATTGTCCTGTTTATGTCAAGATTATAAAATAAAAAAGCCACTAAATAGACTGTTTTTTTTTTCATAAATACTTTGACATAAATACTTTGACATAAACAGTTTATCTATTGCTATGTATGTATTGTTTGTATATGAGGTGTGTTGTTGCAGCGATTCTGCCGTACCGCGAGGACGCGGCGCCTCAAACCCGCGAGTTCCTCTCCCGAGTCGTCGACGTGCTGCTCGACTTCGTGCAGCAGGTCAACGACAGGAATGAAAAGGTAATGCCGTCTCTTGATGCACTCATGCACGTCCTCACTCTTCAAGAGAAGATAGAGAAGCCAGAGAGAAGGGAAGCTCCTAGATGAACCAGATAACTGGAAACGGACTTCATAAGAGACAGGTCAGTCCGTGAGTCTCCTGCACTGTAAGTGACAAATTCCTTCGCAGCCAAATTCAGAGTCGCCGACAAACACACGCTAGAAGCGAAGGCATCACTAAAAATGTTGACGAAACCTTGTGTTTCCTTAGATCTTGGAGTTCAAGATGCCGGACGACATGCAAAAGCTGCTGGACCTGGAGCTGCGAGACGAGCCGCTGCCTCTCAAGCAGCTGCTGGAGGACTGCAAGATTACCCTCAAGTACCAGGTCAAGACAGGTGAGTGCCAGCTGAAACTTGAACACTCCATGCCGAGTACCGACATTTGGTCATTACATACTGACGTTACATTTCACATTTGTATGTGTTGTATGGAGATGGTTAATAGGCGTGCCCGCGCCCGCACTGAAGCCTCCTCAGCCGACACCGTCCTTGCTCCTCTCCTACCCTTCAGTAATACATACAGCTGCATAATGTATGTACCCACACACACAGCAGCAAGCGCCTACCCGCTTGAAATGTTCACAGAACATATGACGGATGTCACAATCGTCTGTTTTTGTTTTATCTTACAAACTGTGTCAAAACGAGGTCAAACTCGGAGTTACTAAAATGTAATGTTGTCGGACTCCAAACTTAATTAATACTCGTACCTAATACTGATATATGGTTTGGTGATACGGAACCCCACGGTGCGCGTGGTCCACACATACTTGGCATGTTTTTTCTTATTAAACATTTCATTTAAATGGGTACAAATTTTCGGATTAAAACAAGAAGAGATAATATTATAGTACCAATAAGTTTTTATTTTTATGTACTTACATCTAATTGATAATTGAATCGGAGACCTTGAATAAGAGTGCGGAGGGTCTGTACCACCCATCCTCCAGCGAGCTGTTGCACCCCTCCGCTCGGCACAATGTATCCAGAGAGCCGCACGTCCCAAACAATTCAATTACGTCCCTAAATGGTCCGGAATGATAGGCCGACTCGCGCTTGGCTGCGCGGAAAGATTACCCCGCTCGCGGTCGGGCGAGGTCGGGCGAGGTCGCCACTACCACCACTATTGTGGCAACTCGGCACATGCTTACAAACATTGAATCTGTATAGTTTACCAATATCACCATTATTTTCACCACTTACAATATTGTAGGTAGGTTTAATATATTGATATACTTTAAAAAATAATGATAATTTCCAAAAAAAGTGGAGTGTCGGTAACTGCTCAACACAGGAAGACAGATAGAGAAAGATAAATTGACGACTCTATCTACCCTTTCAATTACCCCTACCCTTAACTAAAGGGTAGGCAGGACCTCAAAGGGAAACTTTTCACCTTGTGTTGTGTTTGCACTAAACGTGAAACATTTTGAGCTTTTCGCTGTCATTATTTCCCCACAAATAACTCAGCTAATAATTTCTCCCTTCATTTATATGGCATGGTATAAGATAAATTATAATAACTGCTAAACAGACACGAAAAATTGCAAAATTTTGGATATTTCATACCCACTTCAGTGAATGTGTAGCGCCGCCCCCGCCCCCGCCCCCGCCCCCGCCCTCGGAGGGCACCAACTCACACACAATTTTCCATGACATTTGGCGAATCTCGCGCTCGGCGTAACACGATCTAATCGTTTGTTCGCGTCCGCTCAGCCGCTCAGCCGCGCGCTGCCTACCCCGTGTGGTGGTGTGGCGTGCGTTTGACGCGGCACCAGCGAGATATTATGTCATTGTTCTGTAGTTGCTGTACATACTCGTCCTATGGTACGTTTCCAGTGAGAAATATCAACACGCAGTAAATGGCTGGTCACCATCGAGTTTACCTTGTGCCTGAGTAACATCTATTAACATACATTTGCAACACTACACTACACTGTATGTGAGTACCGATGCCGCCGCGCCGCCAGTGCCCATTACTGCCGGCCACCTGCCTACCAGTAATGCACTCGCGTTACTGTGTTGAATGGTGCGGTTGCCGGTGATATTACAGGCACATGAGATATTCCACCTTTGCCTCTCAGAGTTACGGGCCCATACGATGCGACTTGGGTGCTAAGGGAGGACCCAAGTCGTATTGCTTGTTATGGACAGATGTTACTACTTAAGTCTGGGTGGGCCATCTGCTCGTTCTGTAACGAGCATTATAAACACTTTTCTTATTTTACATATATACACATGACATAAAGGTGTTTGTAATAAAATTTAGGTTCCATAAAAACAATCAATATATAATATATAAAAATACAAAAACGATATCCATTACCTGCATTTTCATGTTCTATAGCTCGTAGAAGTTACAGCTATAATGCGCCACGTTTATATAAAAATATTGACTTGAAACTGGACATAAAACATTACAGTAATCATCAAATAAAAAATATGTTGACGCAATGGTTAGACTCATTTGATTATACTAGTATGGAGAATCTATTCGTGTGACTTCAATTCTCCTCTCACACAACACACACATACACACACGCACAAACACACACGCACACACACACACACACACACACACACATACCAATCCTTTATGAATTTTTGTTTTGATTAAAATTACTAATAGCTTAAACTATTTAGCCTCTAAGCAGCATAAGACAATATGTATATATTAAGACTATTCGGAAGAGAACTGTGTCCCGGGCCACAGCTCACGCTTCTCCGGGCCACAGGGACTCTACTTTAATTGTGTATATGTAAAACCTGTGTCAATAAACATTATTATTATTATTATTATTATTAAAAATCTACTCGGAAACTTAATAAAAAAAATAACGTTATATTATTAAGGCAAAAATCTCGAGTAAAATCTCTACAATTGTAAAATGTTATTACCCACCCTCCGCTCTCCATGATAATAAACAATAAATAAAATTGTAAAGTCGTGTATAAAGCTTGATTTAGACGCGCCGCGGAATGCTCCTTGCCCTTGTAATAACACGCAAATCATCGGATTAAACCATTACATACAGTGTGCGCGTGCGCGTGCGCGTGCGGTGACCAACTAACTGTACACACACTTGTTGTACGACTTTAACCAAACTGGTTGCAGACAGTGGGAACACGCGCCACACTTCACGTACCATGCCTGATCTCGGGAGTTTCTCTTTACAAGTGCACGAAAGGAGCCTCTTTGAGGCGCACTTAAGATCCTTACACCACACCGGTTCGAGAGAACCAGGGAATCGTTAGACAGACCTTTACAAGATAACTTTACGGAGACACTATCTATAAAATAAAATAAAATATCTAGATATATTTGATTGAATAACAAATACAAGGTCAGCCAGGGAGCTTTGTCAGCGAGCTTTTATCTAGAATTGTTATATATACAAATTTAAGATTCAGATAATGTTTAGGCCTCTAGCTTTGACGAACTTGCGTGTCATCATATAGTAATTAAAAATCAAGTTTCTATTAATAATATGGACTAAGAAAGAAGTTTTGAAAATTCGATATTTGAGTTATTTAAAATTAGTTCTCTTATACATATATAGTATCTTCATACAATCCTCACGTGAATGCTGAAATCTTTGTGTAATCTGTACGTGTGGTCACCCACGGGTCCGACCCTCGCATTGAAGCCGGTATTAACATAGTTTGATGGATCATCCCCCTGTCTGTCCGAGGCATTCAGATTACCCTCTGTTATGGATTGATTGTATGGAGTGCCGGATTACTGGGGAAGTGCGGCAGTGCGGCGAGATCAGCTTTGGAATACCATCTTTTTATTTGGCTGTTTGTATTTGTGATTTGGAGATTTAAGCCATCGGGTGACACCTATGCCTGTTGAGCTGTCGCGAACCTCAATTTTTTGTGAGATCCTACAAGATATCTAGATAGAAAATATTTTAGCGCATAACATTTGGCTCTTATTGAAATAAGTAGAGCTTAAAACTTAGTCACCTGTTACACGAATGGCAATATTATAACAGTACCTACATACAAAAGAAGGAATCTACCAACGGAGTATCCAAAGTCATCTGTTGTAGGTTTTCTTCCTATGAGGTACAATTAAATGGCAACAGGTGTATCTGTGCGCCGCAGACACTCTTATTACATGACAGCGAGCCTCTGCGATAGTTGAGACTCGGGAGAGCGGAGTGTAATCACAAGATCATATCCTGATTCATCACTCGCTGTTCAGTCGAGTCAGTTAAGACCCTTCTGATGGCTCTGATGGCTCTGATGGCTGGATCTTATGAAACAACAACAACACAACCTTGTGGTTCCTTGTGGTCTGAGTCTGAGTAGCGTCGCGCACAATCATTTGATATGATGCACCACACAGCTCACACAGCTCACAGCACACACAGAGCTTACAGCTCACACAGAGCTCACACAGAGCTCACAGCTCTCGTAACTAAGTTACAGTTGTGAATGGCACAATCCGGTGAATAGCAAATCAGTGGCGGATTCATTCAGCCCGCGAACGCGGACGTGACCGCAATAAACAATCCCCCCCCCCGTGCCTCTCTCACACGCCCTCACCACGTTCACAACTATTCAATTATATTTAATAAAAGAGTTGATGTATAACTGCAGTTACAGTCCGCCCGGGGAAGTCCTGCCACCTTACCCCAGCCCCTGTCTGTCGGCAAGCAGTAGTAATGTCGCGTTCGTGTTATGATATAAAGGTTGCTGGCGACATATCAGGACATGAAATGTTTTATTCCCCATGTAACATGGTGACAGGCACGGCACGCCACGCCACGCCACGCCACGCCACGCGACGTACTATTTAACCGTTGTCCTTGACAGCGCTTACATGTGCTTTTGTTGAGGGCGGACGGCTCTCAACCGGTGACCGGACCACCGACACCGGTGGCCTAGTTATGCAGAAAGCAGTCGTGTGGCATTTTTTCCAAAAATGATTTATAAACGCGGCCATACTAATTACGACATGAGGGATTTTTTGCAAAGACAGCCATGTCGATATCTCTATTTTTCACGGAGATATGAGCCAATACTATAATATGATTCAATACATAACCAAAGTAACCATCGACAGAAAAATGCTTATAACTCTTATACTTTTCCCCACGTGGCTGTTTTCTGCATAACACGGTCCATTGTGTTGATGAGTTTTATTTAATACTAGCAATTGCCCGCGACTTCTTCCGCGTGGAATTCGGTTTTATCATGCACCCCTATTTTAACCCTCGGAAAAGTAGCCTAAGTTACTACTTGTTACATCAGCTATCTGCCAGTGAAAGTCCCGTCAAAATCGGTCCACCCATTACAGAGATTACCAGGAACAAACAGACAGACAGACAGACAAAAAATGTTGTTATTGTATATGTATCGTGTATACATCCACTTAGTAAAAAGCGGTTATTTTAATATTACAACAGACGCTCCAATTTTATTTATTTGTATAGATTCTGGCACACAATGATGTCTTAAGACTTATCTATAAACGGGACTAAAGTATTTGGGGTTACTGTGAAGTGATATAACGTATTTTCCCCCTTACAATAGTAGTAGTAGTGCATAGTAGTAAAGGGAAAAATGACAGGAGTGAGAAGAAAACTTCAATGCAGATTTCGTTGTCGTGTCGATTTGAGAGTTTCAAAGAGCACAGGTACAAGGTATCCGTATATAATACTTATAGTATGATAGAAAGCCAGCAACGCTGCTCGGGTTGTAGAGCGCGCTGTTGCCAGCCAGAGGCAGCGTGCTCGACGCGTTGTATATCGGCAAACATAACTCATCTTTCCTCCGTCCGTGGTCAAACAAAGAACACACTATAAAAAGTGTTATCTCCCCACTCGCCGTCGCGTCGCTCGCAGCCCACTTATCTACCCTCTCATCCCGTGGGACGCATCATCCCTAAGTGTCAAAAATATTAAACAATCTCCCCGCCTACCCTGCGTATGATAAACTAAGATACAGGAAATTAAAATGTTATCGGACAACTTAAAAAAATCTTAGGCCTTCTTTTATAGAGTTGCTTACTGAGATATTTTCTTCAAACAAAAACATATCTTATAAAATGGTATTGTATATAAGAAAATGAAAAGCAAATGTGAGTTTATTTTTATTATTAGGCTGTGTTTTAAAAGAAGGCGCTTCTCACATTACATTCATCATAGTGTTGCCTTGAACAAACAGCACCTGCATTAGTACTGGTAATACGAATTATATTAAATAATTTTATATTCTCAATATAATTTGGTTCCAAGTAAATGTAACATTACGGAGACCTCTACGCATACAGCCGCCACAGATAAAAAAGTGTCAATTGATACACACGGTGGTCCCAGGGGTGGGTTTATCGCGCCCCACAGATGCTACTCTACGTTTAGGGGTAGCCAGTAAACAATATTAAATCAAAATCAGTGTGGGGATTCAAATTAGGTATTTGACATTCGGAAGCACGAAGGTTGCTTGGATTTTATAGTTATTTTAATGAAGGTTTTGAATCGAATACGTATAAACTATAGCGTATAGCTATTTAGTAGTAGAACAAATTTTTCTTCAAATACGTCCGTATTTAGAAATTACAGTGGAATATGTAGGTATATACATACATACGTACAACGTATATAACTGTTATGCTTTTGTCATAACTCCGGATAGCCGGAGCCGGACAGCTCCGTCAGTAACTAGGTACTGGAGTAGAGTGAGGAGCAGCACTGTGCCGTGTACTGTTCTGTTGAGTTTCGATCCGGGGGTCACCGGTTCAAATCCCGTGCACCTATGAGTTTATCGATTGAAAGATTTATGTGCGCAATATTCTCAAAACGGTGAAGGAAACCAACGTGTTCTAAAACAAAAATTCGAAGACATGTGTCGAGTGCACGAAAGGAGCCTCTTTGAGGCGCACTTACAATCCTTTCGCCACACTAGTTCGAGAGTACCAGTGACTGGAATAGAATAGAATGTTGTTGGTTCCAGGAAACATTTGTTTCAATGTATTCTGTCACCGTATTGGCGCTGGCATGACATGGAATGATGTTGCAGCTATCTACTCTACACCACGCTGCTGAGAGCGTGGTGGTCTAGCGGTACTGACCCCCGAGTTTCAATCCGGAGGTCGCCGGTTCAAATCCCAACGTGCACCTATGAGTTTTTTTATTGAAAGATTTATGTACCACGTTCTCAAAACGGTGAAGGAAAACATAGTGAGGAAACCGACATGTCCTATAACAAAAAATTAGAAGACGTGTGTCGTGTGCAGGAAAGGAGCCTCTTTGAGGCGCACTTACAATCCTTTCACCACACTGGTTCGACAGAACCGGTGACTCGAATAAGAAGAACTACGCTGCAATACATTATTTAATATTTGAATGGCGGCCCTCTCATAAGTATTCACCTGACCGGAGATATAGAAGTCGTGCCGCCCGCGCCCGCGCCCCGCGCTCCGCGCCCCGCAGCACATTGCACAAGCGCAGGCACCTGACTTCGCCCGCCCCAGCTGTGCGGATTATATTAAATTCCTTTTGACGTATTGTTACGAGCGTAGGGCGAGAGCCGGGCCGAGCCGAGCCGAGGGGCTGCCTTACTGTAACTCTCAGAGGGGTGGAAGTATTATTTTGATACCGTTTTCATTACCAGACAATTTTTTACTTGAAATAAAATGTGCCTTTTAAAAGTCATGACATAATTTATAAATAAAATAAATAAATATTGGTGGTAATTTCACACAGCGCCATCTAGCCCCAAAGTAATCTTAGCTTGTATCGTGGGAACAGGCAACTGATATAATACTTAAATACTTATTTGTAGATACTTACATATAATTCATATCAACGCCCAGACACAGAACGAACACCTCTTCGTCATACAAATTTTTTCCTGGGTGGGAATCGAATCCACTACCTACAGCGCAGAAGGTAGGGTTACTACGAACTGAGCTAGCCAGTCAATCTATGTCTATCTATATTCACTATTTGACCACCACGTTCAACCTATACGGATAGATCCTACTGCTTTAGTAGCAAGCCATGTTCGTCTAGGGAAGTACTGCCGCCATACCAATATCCGGCCGCTAAGCAGTGATGTAGTCACGTGTTAAGGGTTTGAAAGGTGTGGTTGTCGGTGAAGTTACAGGCACATGAATTATTCCACCTTCACGTCTCAGGGTCAAGGGCGATGCGACACGGGTCTGTCTTGCGTAAGTTGGGGAGGAACCAATTGTTTTTGCTTGTTATGGTAGAGGTTACATTTAACACCAGGTGGTCCATCTGCTCGTTACTTAACTTAATTACATAAAAAACCTGAGGTAGATTTAGAGCAGTACACAGACACACACAGTACAGGCAACTGGTCACAGGCGAAGAGAGCAGTAGAACTCTCGCCAAGTTCGTCCGGGGAAGTACTGCCACCATGCCCATTTCTACCGCCAAGCAGTAACGCGTTCGCGTTACTGTGTTCCGGTTTGAAAGGTGTGGTTGCCGGTGAAATTACAGACACAAGAGACATTCCACCTACACGTCTCAGAGTTACGGGCGCATAAGATGCGACTTGGGTCTTGTCGTACCTAGTAAGGGAGGACCCACGTCGCATCGGTTGTTATGGGCCGAGGTTACCACTTAACACCAGGTGGGCCGTCGGCTCGTTCCGTAACTGTATCACATAAAAAAAAGGCGACCGTACTCGAGTGCGTACACACAGCGCGGGCGCGGCGAGCGGCCACATCAGTGTTCACAGATAAGGAGGAGAGGAGGATGTAATAGCACGCGCCGCCGCACGGGCCGCTTCCGGCGCGCGGCGGCGACCGGAAACCCGCCTCTCACACAGAGGATGTAACGTGATCTCTATCAATTGATTCCAAATGTAATCTATACAAACATTGTTTGATACAAATAAATTGTTAAAGATTTGTTTTGTACTAAATCCTTCATGTTTTTACTGGACCAAAGACGTGTTTGAAAATATTAACGAGCACATTTCACTGTATGCGCATTTTTCTCCGCGTAACCCACGGTGATTATAGGATACGCTTTCTTACAAAACGATTAGGTATATGCGCCAATAATGTCCTGACATTTCTTTACATTTCCTCCTTTTTTTAAATATAATTCTTTTTTTGTAGAAACATAATTGATAATCTCTAAAATTGGATATCCGACTTGATCAAAGAAACGAATGGAGATATATTTTCGATTTTATAAACCACTTTCAAAAAGCCAAACCATAATAGGAAGTAAACACACCACAATCTTAAAATATCGGCGTAATAATCGTTTCGGTGGGTTCGCAGTTTGAAAAGTCGTTTCAAACTGCGATTCCCGCCAAATCGAGCAAGATGGTGTCTTACAGCCAAATTGCCCAATAGTTAGGGATTTTGCAAAAATGGAGCCGCGTGGTGAGTGCCTCGTGACGATGTAGATATAAAACCTCCGGTACTTAACAAATGTACCCGTATTTGTTGAGCCAGCTACGCGGGGTAGTCTCCTCATTGTATTAATCATTGACTGGCCTCATAGCTCAGTTGGTTAGTAACCCTACCTTCTGCGCTGTAGGTCGTGGGTTCGATCCCCACTCAGGACAAACATTTATGTGACATTTGTAACATTGATGTTTGTTCTGTGTCTGGGTGTTAATATGTATTACATGTATGTATTAACAAAAGAAAAGTATATCAGTTGTCTGGTTCCCATGATACAAGCTATGCTTAGCTTACTTTGGGGCTAGATGGCGCTCTGTGTGAAATGTCCACCATTATTATTATTATATGTTGAGGCAGCTACCCCGCTCTCCTCATTGTATAACGCAACGTCCTGCGTTAGCGGAGCACGGATCAAGAGGCGTTGTGTTGTCGTTGCAGGGCACCCGCACTTCTTCAACCAGCTGTCGTGCGGGCTGGACGTGATCTCGCTGGCGGGCGAGTGGCTCACCGCCGCCGCCAACACGAACATGTTCACCTACGAGATAGCGCCCGTCTTCATCCTCATGGAGAACGTGGTGCTGCACAAGATGAGGACCATGATCGGCTGGACCACCGGGGACAGCATCCTCGCGCCCGGTGCGTTCACACACACACACACACACACACACACACACACACACACACACACACACCCCTCAACATACACACACACACACACACACACACACACACCCCTCAACATACACACACACACACACACCCCTCAACATACACACACACACACACACACACCCCTTAACATACACACACACACACACACACCCCTCAACATACACACACACACACACACACACCCCTCAACATACACACACACACACACACACACACACACCTCAACATACACCATTACACTCACAATCACCGTAAATAGTCCTGTGTGCCTTTAATGGGAACGTCCACAATTTTCTGAAAAGGTTAATAGGTTTTTTGTCTCACCGTTGAGCGCGGAGGCCTGGTGATACTGACGCCGAATTTCAATCCGGTAGTCGCTGGTTTGAATCCTAACGTGCACCAATGAGATTCACTTCGAAAATTATGTGCGTGAACTTAAAAAGGTGAAGAAAAACAATGTCAAGTCAAACATCTTTATTTCCATAAAATTTATAAAGAAATAGCTTGGATACTTCAATAAGTAATATCCCAAACATAAGGTCACGCGTACTTATCACTAAGTTTAACGCCTGTTCTTACCCTATCCGACCCTCCATGGGGAGAATAAACCAGAAACTTCTAAAGGAGGGACGCCTTTCTTCCGCAAGCACACACCTTGCTACAATTGTGTGAGTGATACAGTAAGTTGTTGTCAGTGAGTAAGTGACAGTGGGTGTGTGTGGTGTGTGTGTCGCAGGCGGGTCGGTGTCGAACCTGTACGCGTTCCTGGCGGCGCGCCACCACAAGTTCCCGCAGTACAAGGAGAAGGGACTCTCCAGCATCCCCGGACAGCTCGTCATGTTCACCTCCGACCAGGTATCTACTACATCATCATAGCAGACAACACACACGCCCATCCAATATATTGTGGATAAAATGTTTTTTTTAAATCATGGGACAAACTGGTGGCCCACCGGTATCCCCCGCCCGTAACAATAGCATTATGACGAATTTTACACTTTACTGATAATCTGACAGGATCCTGTCCCGCAGACGTGAAAATAGAAATTTTCATGTGCCTGTAACTTCAACGGCACCCTATATACCCTTCTAAAACAGCAATGTGGAATACACACCTGTTTGGTAGCCGTTTCTTTGTGTTTGCATAAACTGGGTATGGGGAATAGAATAGAATATTATTTTCTTTATAATAAGCGCGGTTTAAGCAATACTTAGTGTAAAACCACTTATACAAACCTCTGTGTCCACAGTGCCACTATTCCGTGAAGTCGTGCGCGTCGGTCTGCGGTCTCGGCACCGACTTCTGCGTCTCCGTACCCTCTGACGAGCGCGGCAAGATGATCCCCCGGGAGCTGGAGCGGCTCGTGCGCTACCACAAGGATCGCGGCCACGTGAGTCACTCACTGACAGGGGACACACACTGTGCGCGCGCCCTCTGACGAGCGCGGCAAGATGATCCAAATAACGTTATTTTTGCACTATTCAATCATAAAAATGTACCAGTAGATAGGGATTGAACTAGACTTTAAGACTGCATTCAAGAAATATAGCCAAACTTTATATTTTTTGAGATTTTTTATGTTTTGTTAAAATTGTACGCATGTGCGATTTTATTGCTCTCAAGTGTATAATCTGGAGGTCTTCAAGAGGAGAGTGAATAGATATTTTCTATGCGCGCATGCTAAATCGTAGACCGCATCGTCACTTAACATCAGGTCAGATTGCGGCTAAATGTGAGCCTATCTTATTTAAAAAAATATGCATAAATGACTTTGAAGCGTCAGTAGGTAAACTTGAAATATAAGGTGACGCCGCACTTGTGTCCGAGTGAGGCGGCACGGCAGTTCGACCCCTGTCCGACGCTCCATGAGTAACAACGGACTTAACACTCCTGTAGGAATGATTGTGTATATTGTCGCGAGTGTGCCGCACTGTATACAATAAGTGAGTGTAAAAAAAAACTTGAGAGGTGTCAAGGGACAACTGGATGGAACGAAGTTCCTTTCGATTAATTAGTGAAGGAATTGTAATAAAATTTTATTTTTTTTAAGTTATAATTTTTTTTTTATTATTAACAAATATAATGTAATATAAACTTAATCAGTAGGCTCAATTTTCGTAATAATTGGCTTGTGGTAACTGAAGTAGGAAACATATGTTTGGGATTCTATTTTGTTTAAACGTCTTGAAAAAATTTTATCAATGGTAGTATTATATTTTGTTGTTGATTCTGCTGGATTATTGTTAATTCTTAAATCAACAAACAAAAACAAAACAACATCCACAAAAAGTGTCGTGACAACTTTTCGTAAGAATTTTTTCCGTCTAGCCCCCTTTCACAACGCGCGATATGGAACTTCGTTCCAATAACTGTGTGTTGTGATCAGGTGCCGTTCTTCGTGAACGCGACGTCCGGCACCACGGTGCTGGGCGCGTTCGACCCGCTCGACGAGATCGCTGACATCTGCCACAAGTACGACATGTGGATGCACGTCGACGTGAGTACACCATACATACATTACTATGTTACATGCAGCGTCACTGCAGTACACAACACCATGTACACCCCGCGACACTTGCCGCGACACTTACGAGTATGTGACGAGCATGTGAACCTGTACCTGTCAGTGCCATCTGCAACACAGCACGTAAAACAATACAAAATATTGTGATAAAACTGTAATATATAACAGGCATATTTAGCTGCACTTAGTTTAAGAACTTTGCGTGCAGCTCGTACAGACGTGTTGAGCCCGCGACAGATCTACCCGTATGTATGTAAGTGACTGGTGTTTCCTTCACATGTAATAGAGTTGTGTGTATGTGTATGTATGTATGTGCGTGTTGCAGGCGGCGTGGGGCGGCGGTCTGCTCTTCTCCAAGAAGTTCCGCCATCCGCGTCTCACCGGGATCGAGAGGTTAGCGCTGTTCATATATATATATATATATATATGTATATATATATATATACTTTTATATGTAGTGATGTTTTGTTGTTGGTGAATCCACGCTATTTATGTTTTTTGGCTGAAAAATGATAATCCGGTTAATGTGGGATTGAATGGCATGGATGGCATTTCATCCCTTAGTGAGCACTCCCTTTCGATGAGACAGCACGGCCGCAGAGAGTGCAGTGTGAGGTCCAGACGCAGCCTCAGTGCGTCCAATCGACGCGGTCTAGTACAATTATTACACGCCGCCGTTGATAACTAGAAAAAGTAATGATTCCAGTGTGGGTTATCTTTTATAGAGTTACCAAAACACTCGCTCAAAGCACGGTAAAGTTGTGGCGTTAATCCGCCATTAGCGTCGATCCATCACGCGTTAAATACTACGCCAGCAGGCGTCGCGTCGCCCTTCAATCCGACGCGCGCTCCCGACCGTGTGACGTTGCGTGCTGTAGGGTTGTCACATACACACTCTGTGCGGTAACCAGTATGCCAGCCTTCAAAGTGTCCCGAGTTCGATCTCTGCTCGTGGCAATCATTTTTGTGCTGAGCATTACAAGTGTAGAACATAAATATAGTGTAACGATTCCATCGTAAAGAAACATCTAGCAATTCATATAATATATACAAATACTAGAACGGTTACGATTGTGAAAGTAAATTTAAATTAAAATTTCGTTTTACTGTCTTTCGCAAAATTTTTATAAATTTTTTATATGCGTGGCTTTGTTTTGAGAACTTGCGCGCATCTGTAATGGACCATGAATTTAATCCGCAATGACTCCGAACTAGCCTTAATTTGGACAAGGATACTTTTAATGTCGAAAATGACGTTGTCAAATTTGTGAAGGAAATATTGAGAGAAAGAGGATTTCAGATTCAGATTTATTACTAAATTCAAATAATTACTCAGATGAAATTAAAAATAATTATTACATTTAATTTTTTTTGAAGTAATATAAAATTGCAGTAAGAGTCAAAGAAACTATTCGATATTTCAAAGAAAACTACAGTGGCAACCCTTAGCCATGTCGCGTAGACGTCAAGGATTAGCGCTCGTAGCAAAGTGCTACGCGAACGCGCGCGCGTAGCAGTGGGAGCTCACACGTCAATTCCACTCGCTCTGTCCGACAAATGGAGAGATTGGCGGTGCCTCCAGATGTTACCATATTACGGGAATATCGGATATTTTGGGGAAATAAAAAAAGAGAAATGGAGAAATGTATTTCTTGACCTTAGAAAATAAATTAAAACGAAAGATAGTAAGAGCTTTTATAAATTGATTAATGCACTATCTGTGCAGCCACAGTTGCGTAAAATTTCGCGTAACTCATAAGGAAAGCTATGTGAGCTATGTGAATTGAAACCAAATGTAACTTGATATTTTTTTATTATATGTATATTAATATATTCTTGAGTCTGGCAAAGGTGTGACGTGAAACGATAACAATTTAAACTTCAAACTTTTTTCAAAGTTGGCTCTTTTTTTGCAAATGTCGACCCAAAATTGATTATACGCACACAACAAGATTTAATATGTTAAATATCTGGCAAAAGAGGAAGTTTTCGTTTTGGCGCAATTCATTTTAAGATATTTTATGTTATTTTTTTTTATATCTGAACGCGATATCTGTCCCTTTAGCACTGCGCAAATTTTCATGGAATTTACAAATTCTTAAAATTAGTTGTCATTTGATCATAATGCAATTTCCTTTGAAAAAAATAAAGACAACTGATGCCAAAAATAATATAAAACAAATGGAGTTACTTCGTATTCGTATCAATATGTTAAAATCTCCCAACAAACCCACTATTCTCAAATTAATTAGAAAATTGAAAACAATTGGCCCGCAAGTAATCCCCATCCCCTAAGCCGGGCTTAAGTTAAGGGCGAGCTTTAACTGAGGGCTCGAAGCCCGGATCCCGCATTTGAAGATTAATTAGACGTTACAAACAAAAAATTCAAAAAAAATGTACATTCCTCCGCACTTACGCCACAGTGTAGAGCACAGCAGTGCACACACTCAGGCACCAATCAATCACATATACAAATTACAGTGTCTTATTAATCGAGTCTAACTCAAGTATGTTCTTATTATTTCATACGGTATGATCGTTTCTATCTTTTGAACCGACTTCAGAATCTGTGTACGTTTACGGCGGATAGAGGTCCATGATAGATTCACTGATAATTGATTGCGTCCTAACGGGGATAGCATTGAATAGCAGCAACTCTGCCAGCACAGCTACGCGACCCGTGCGCATTCGAGTCCCGACCTGTGCAACAAGTTATAGACAAGTTCAATCCTCTTGGCAAACTGCGACACAGGAACCCTAGTGAAGAGTGTAGTGTGGTGTTGTTGGAGCAGTATCGTCTCTGCCTGTAAATATATAGGCTACTGTTTATTGTTCGTTTCTGTGGCTGTTCCAACTGAGTGTTGTCAAACTGTGTGAGCATTAATCATACTGGAGTGTTGGACCGCGGCCCGCACTCACACCGTCGCACTGTCGCGACTCCTGCTGCAACGCGGAGTGCGATCCCAAGCCAGTGAACACACAGTAACACAACGTGTCACAACTCCTGACAAAGTATTACTTGAACTTCAGCTAACTACGGGTGGGCCGTTCGGAATTCAACAAAAATCTGTATTTTAGTTGACATTTCGACAAAATTGAAGGTTTAAGGTGAAATATATTATGTAGTGATGTTCCAACTACTCTGCAGCAGCGTGTGGCTATACATTCGTGGGTTGGATTACCACCCAGGGTACATATCTGTGTGATGAATATACATGTTAGTTCTGTGTCTGGGTGTATAAATGTTAATTGCGTATATAAATAAGAAAAATAATATTCTATCAGATATCTGGTTCCCACAGTAGTTGTCGCCGTGTGTAGTAATGAATCCACAAATATTATATTAACATTACGCGTCGGTGTGAATGCAGCGAGGCACCCCCTAGCGGAGGGATTACTATAGAATGCATTTGCGAAGCAAAACCAACTGAGTAAACAGCAGATAATTCACATGTTTAACTTATTCAAATGTTTCCTAGCTCAGGTTGGTAAAGGTTGGCCGTTAGGACACAAACTGTAGGTTGAGTGTTCCGGCGGGCTCGCTTGAGGGCCGTCACAACATCGGCTGATGGTGTGGTGTAGTGAGAGAGTGAGTGAGTAGCTATGATAGTGAGCGGTGGGTGTGGGTTTGGTTCCAGGGCGGACTCGGTGACGTGGAATCCTCACAAGCTGATGGGCACGCTGCTGCAGTGCTCCACTGTGCACTTCAAGTACGAGGTGAGCGCTACCTGTAATGCTATCACTATATTGTATTATATATATCAATAAACTACTTCATATGTTTTCACCAACAATGCTCCGAGAACTATACAGCTTTGCCGCGCTGGTTTTCAGATGCTCAAACGAATCTATTACTATTATGTTATTACAATATAAAAGGTTCAACATACACTCTGTTTGGGTACAGCAATACTGAACTAGACGGCTAATTGTTAGTAATTATTCGTTGATACAGACAGACAGAGTACCTACATACCCGTACATACAATATTGTTGTACGGCGCCGGCGCCGGCGGGACTAGTTAAACAATTATAAAACGGACACCACACGTGATCAGATCAGAAAAGTGTATTTTTGGCCAAAAAACAATATATTGCTTGAATGACTCCTAATGACGTGTGTGTAAGAGTTTCTCAGCGAACATACAATTATCTGCACACCGCTGCTGACCGCTGGCCGAACAACAGGAGACTAAACCAGAGCTGTATTGTCTTGCACCGTTCAAATGTATTATTATATGTAATGTACAACAATGGCGGGGTCTCCTGTATAGAAACTCCAAATAAAATTAGCTTTGTAATCCACCATAAAAACACCATCAAATGCAGTGCCTCCTGTGAGTAACTGCTTCATCCGCTGCGAGCCAACATCGACCTTATCACAACGCCGTAGAGTATAATATCTGTCGATGCATATACTCGGATAAAAGACACTCAAACATCTTGCCAAATGACTATGAAATTTATGTATCAGAGAATAAGGATAGAAATGGGAGGTCGGGAGGATTGAATGGGGGTAAATTGGCAACATATGTTTCGAAGTGTCGGAAGAGGGGTTTAATTAAATGTGACGCGTGCCGACGGACGCGGCGCGACGCAGAGGGCGCGGCGGCGGCGCGGCGTGTCGGGCTGGGCGGCCGTCGATACTATTTTTGATATAAACATCGAAAAATTATACATTGCAGTGTATGGGCCTCCGAATTTCAATGCGAAGTACCCTGATTCAAAACAAAGGGATTTTACATATCCAAAATCATGAAAATCGGTCAAGCCTTTCTTGAATTATACCTAATGGCCTAACTAACCTGACTTTGTGAATATACCTACATGTGAACTTCAGACCACAATAACTGTGGAGATTGTGTGTTGACTGCATAGGCTTACCAGGCTCGAAGTTAGACCGTCGCCTCGCTCTAATATATGTATATATCGAACCACGACGATGCCGCGGCCGTCAGGGCTGCTTGTTCAACTCCGTTTGTTACAAGGAAGTTGGCAATACCGCGAACATTGCTGTGAAATTGCCCAATTTGGCACTCAATCACTCAATCATCAGTCTAGAAAATCGAGAAATGGTTTGACTGAATCTTTATTAAATCTACCATATTTCTATGTCCTTCGTCGATACTTTTAAATTATAAAATGATCCTGTCCCTAAGCGGAAACTTTGCGTAGGGGCGGAGCGGAGCGGTCGAGAATTTATTACCGACCGTATTGTACTGACATGTGAGATAATGTAATCACTCGTCCGCAAACACCAACCTTACCACTTTGATATAGAGCCTACAATCCCCTGACGAGTACTTGCCGAGTCAATTTCAACCTTAAGTGGTTTGCATGAGGCTCATATTCGAATTGTTTAATCTGAGAGGGAAGGTTTCGTTAAGGAATGCGGGTAGACGAAATGCTAATATTGAACGTTGCTCGGAATTTAAATGGTATGTAATTGATTTGGAGTGGCTGACGCTGGAATTCGGGTGGAGGATAAATTATTTTTGATAATCAATTATTTCCCTAAGCCAAATACAACTTAATAAAAAATCTTAATTCTCTATGTATAGTCAGGAAATCTCAAATACAAAATAGGCTTAGGTAGGTCTCAGATATAAATAATTAATTAAACAAATGTCAATAGATTATTTCTTTTCCATTGAATTCATAAAGATAAGGTTTGGAAACGTCAATCATATTAACAGTGTTACATAGTACGAGTACATATGTTTGGTGGGCGCCTGTCGAAGCCCTCTCCGAACCCCCCCCTGGGGGGGAACAACAAACAGTATTAATTTCTTTCAACGTTTCAACTGTTTCGATTATTTTTTAACTAGTCACAATATTTCATCTCTCTCTCTCTCCACCTCTACTATCACCCAGCACCTCAAAAGAGAGACAATATGAATCTGTTTGTTTTTGTTTCAACTTATAAAATATTTATGAATTTTGAACTCTGCCAAACGACTGCGTCCCCCGATAACCAAATCTTGTACGTTGTGTAAACTTTGCATAAATGTTTATGCTTAAACTGGTTTGCCGCGGGTATCTGTATTGATTCAGGAATATAATCTGCGGCACAAGCGTTCAGTTTTTTGATATCGTAGTATGAAGAAAACTAAATATTTATATAAAAGAGCGCACGGGTAGCGGGGGAGGTGTGAGGGCGGCAGAGGCGTCACTAAATCAGACTGAGTTATTTGGTTTTCAAATAGTCTTCAAGCTATAATGTAATATAAGCTCAACAAGATTAATGTGAAGTGTTCTCCTAGAGATTGGGATTATTTCTTGGCTGTGTTTCTATGTGAAGGGTCGGACAGGGTTCGATTAGGGACAATCAAACTTAGCAATAAGTAAATATGACCTTATATTTTAAATATAACCAATTAATTGACGTTTTGAAGCGATTTCTTTGTAATGAATTCTATGGAAATAAAGGTTTTTACTTTGAATGATGTGTTTGCAGAAGTATTGCCTAGAAATAAGTACTTCATGTACTCGTATTACTGTTTCACTTTTGAAGCTGTGGGGGCCGATGAAAGTTAATGCACACGGGCACGGGCACGAGCACGGGCACGGGCACTGGCACGAGCACGGTCACGGGCACGGGCACGGGCATGAGCAGTGCATATTCAGGTGTCGGAGTGACGATGACGTGTGCATCATGATTCGGTTTAAGTTTTGGCATACCTACCCGTGTGTGTGGGAGGGTAGCTGATGAGCAGTATATCAGCAACATAATACAATATATAATGTATTGTTGAGGGCATCCTGCTGAGCTGCAACGCGATGTCCGCCGAGTACTTGTTCATGACGGACAAGATCTACGACCCTCGGTTCGACACCGGCGACAAGGTGATTCAGTGCGGCCGACACAACGATATCTTCAAGCTGTGGCTGCAGTGGCGCGGGAAGGTACCGTCACACACCACTGCCTCATTCAACCGCTTCCCAGTGTCCCCCAAAGCTACATGTTAAAGTTTCCACTAGGTCTTCTTCTTCGAGTCACCGGTACTGTCGAACCAGTGTGGTGAAAGGATTGTAAGTGCGCCTCAAAGAGGCACCTTTCGACTCCACTAGGTGACACAGCACTACCATATCCGCGATCATTCACAAAAGGCCTGTCAAACTGTTGCTAAACACCTTTACTCTTAGTCATCCTCCTTTCCTCTCGATTATCCCTTCAACATTTCCCCTATGCCTTATCTCACCACTAAATCAACACTAGATTATCTCTCGAGAGTTGTCTGGGCTAATGCCTGAATTAACCATCACATTTCTACGTGGACTTCCATCATCGTCACCCCTGCTGGGTAACCGCCTTGAATGGGTATATTTTTTGATGTATATCGCAGGGATGATGTTTTGACTCTCTATCACAAGGTTAAAGGAAGATTATATACCTTTCTGTTTGGATGGTGGTTATAGTAATTGGAGGTTGTGTGACCACAGGGCACGTCCGGGTTCGAGCGGCTGATGGACCGGCTGATGGAGCTGTCCGAGTACATGGTGCGCCGCATCAAGGAGCAGCCGGAGAAGTTCCGCCTCGTCCTCGAACCGGAGATGGTCAACGTATCCTTCTGGTGAGACGAGCACAGCAGTGTACTGCTGCCATCACGCACGTGATACACAGGTTTCGTCTTCAAACCTCAGACAGGCACAATGTGACGATGCAACTTTAGTATGCCCATTCTTCAGTACTGTAGGTGGGCCCTCTGCTCATTCTTTCATTTCAATAATATAATAAAATGATTTATTCTGGCGCCGGTTCATTGAGATGAGACCAACCGGAGCGTTCACTCCACCATCGTGTCAAACTGACCGTATTGTTGGTCGCAGGTACTCGCCGAAGCAGCTGCGCGATGCACCGCACGACAGCCGCAAGGAGGTGCTGCTCGGGAAGGTAAGTAAATAAACCATAACAAACATATATGTCGTCACATAAATGTTTGTCCTGAATCGAACCCACGACCAACAGCGCAGAAGGCAGGGATACTACCAACTGAGTTGTGGGGCCACTCGAAGGTGACGATCCTGAAAGGATTATGTTACAGTTTCAACACCTTATTGTCAAATCGGATGAAGGTGAAGATACCGCACTGTTACCATGTCGTGTCGTCTTTAAATCAAAGACAACAAACAACACGACGGAGATCTTAACTCCAATTTCCATGGGATAACTAAATTCTGTCAACGCCATCTATTGAGTGTTTTAAGCATTACTCAACACACTACTGTATATGGGTGCTTATGTAACTTTGATCCCAAAGATATCACTGTCAAAATAGTAAGACTTCCCACCTCTAGATGTCGCTAGTAATAGTTGCTTAAGCAGCAGGAAACAAATCACACAGCGTTATTAGGTACCCATGTAGTTAAAAGCATAAAAGGTATTTCCTTAGTTTATGTATACGCAGTGAGACTAGATCCGTGGAGAGTACTCTGTTTGTCTGTGTCTCAGGTGTGCGCCCAGCTGAAGGGCAGGATGATGCAATCCGGCACGCTGATGGTTGGATACCAGCCGGACGACCGCCATCCTAATTTCTTCAGGTAATTGTTATCTCAAAAACTGATCTACGATCATATACCTATTGTTTCTAAAGAGTTAATATGTTTGTACATAACGAATTGCTTGATTCGTAGGTACTTTAGAATTTAAAGTTTTTTTTTTTTTTATGTAATACAGTTACGGAACGAGCCGACGGCCCACCTGGTGTTAAGTGGTAACCTCGGCCCATAACAACTGATGCAACTTCGGTCCTCCCCTACTAGGTACGACAAGACCCAAGTCGCATCGTATGCGTCCGCAACTCTGAGACGTGAAGGCGGAATGTCTCGTGTGCCTGTAATTTCACCGGCAACCACACCTTTCAAACCGGAACACAGTAATGCGAATGCGTTACTGCTTGGCGGCAGAAATGGGCATGGTGGCAGTACTTCCCCGGACGAACTTGGCGAGAGTTCTACTGCTCTTAAAGATTGTGGGATCCAGAATAAGAATAATAATGAACATTGTATTATATGTGTTGGTACCTAATGTTATATATATAAAAGTCATAGCTTCATAGCGGTTACGTTAACACTATATCATTCTGCGCGAAGTAATTATTGTAATGCTCACACAGAATCACATAAAAGTTACATAAACTGTAATTCTGTAATGTATACCTACAATGATAATGGTCGTACAAGTAGTTGAGTACCTACTATAATATGTATTCAATTATTATTCAGGAACATCATCTCGTCGGCCGCTGTCACTGAGAAGGACGTGGACTTCCTTTTGTCCGAAATGGACCGCCTCGGTCACGACATCATCGTCGATTAGATATTTTTAAAGTTTTTGAAAAGTGTATCTGTCGTCATCTTCAATGTTGCCTATGTGTATTGTAGAATAGATATAGATGTCATTTGTTCACGACCTCTTGGTAATTTATACTCTAGCAGAAATATATTATGGTAAACATTTTTATAAACGCTTCAATTAACGCCATCTATTGATGAGTAGCGTGACTAGGTTTTTAATGTTACAGACGATGTAACCTTCACAGTCGTAGGTATGACGCATATAGATAAAAAAAAGGTATATAAAAATTGACCATTTAATGATATCCCTACATTATATTAATTTTAGTATTTGTTACATTATAAATAAATATTATATTGATGTGAACAGCGGTTCATAGTTTTTATATTTAATTCAGGTATTATTTTAGATATCACGTTGAAACGTGCTTTTAAAATTATCTTTGAGGTCCACTTAATTATTATTAAAAAAATAGCTCTATATCCTCTATGTAACAACTGTTTTCTAAAATAAAAAGTTTATGAGCCGTCTATGTGACTAAATAAATAATATCGTTACTTGATTATGATAAATATATTACCTATACTGTTTGACACTGAAAATATATTTCATTATATAAGGTAGAAAAAGAAACAAAAATTTCTTCATCAATCAAGTTCTGCTGCGCATGTTTCTGTTGATATGAGCTAGTGAGTGATTGGGTGAGTGGGTGAGTGGCAGGGAGTCGATGATACCGTCAGCGTCAGTGAGAGATACAGTTGGTGTGATGGATTGAGTGAGTGAATGAATGTGCAGGGCATTATATTATGGCTACGTAGTGTTTGATGTTCATACTTTAATGTTAAAAGCATTTAAAATAAAACTAAGTCATAATTATTCAAGTAGAGAGCGAGATTCTATTTTAATAAAAAAATAGCATATGATTTTCTTTCAAGGTCTGTTGTTTAGTATTACTTTTCATAGAACTACGAAGTTAACTATTTGAGTGATATTTTTTGGTTTATAATTAACTAGGTTTATACTTCAAATTAACTTTAAGGTATTTTTAAATTATGGTTAGTAAAATTATATATAAGAACTAATAAATAAAAGATCACATTAAATAAAACATATCTCCCGTTTTGCCAATTAAAAGTATGAAATTGTTATATGTTGTAAACGCAAAGTAGTCGGTGCTTCCTAGAAAAAAAGGGTTTTCAAAGGTCTTTGAGACAAAATATTTTAAATCTACGAATGGATTCTATGGATTGCTATAGTTTGGTGGTAAAACTAAATCAACTTAAATATTCTGCTTTATGAAAAAAAAAACGTCATATTATAATTCACTTTACAAAAAAAATTTCAATATGTATAAAAAAATTACCATTATCTACTTATTATATACACGCATCATTTCCAAAATATTAATGGAAAACCTTGCATACAAAATTTAAAAATTTTAGAAGATAGTCAATTGCGGAAATTTTGAGTTCGTTTTGAACAAATTATATTGTAATAAAGATGTAGTAGTCAGATCAGCTGAGTTTACTTATGTGACAAATGTGTGCATAATTTATAGATTATCTTTAAAAATTGAGAAAACTTTAAATGTATAGAAGTATAAGTAAGTATAAGTTGTATCTCTCTCTCTCTCTTATTTATATATTGATATATTTCAGAAAACCCCTCAAAAGATGTTTTTAACGAAATTATCATTTGATCCAAGCATTTACCTCATGCAGTGCGTCAGTCTTCATTTATAACAACTTTTATTAAACTATATCCTAACATCATTTTGTATCATGTATAATTGTTGAATTATTAGTTTAAAAAATAGTCATTTACTACATATTATATTTAAATATTATGATGAATATTATCCACAATTTATATTGTCTTATGTTAGGGGTGATTAAATTCGTTTTCTTCTTGATTTCTAATTATAATATCATTAGTGATAAAGCACTTACTATATATAAAAAACTTGATGTGACAATGACAATAAATAACTTAGAATTAGTATAATTATTAAATTTGATGTGTTAATTATTGTGAATGTGTAAACAGCGCTCGAGATGAGAAATCGTACTTGAGGTTATGTTTTCGCTTCTAGTCCAACTGAGTTGCTGACGCCATTAAGCATTCATTCCTTAGAATTTTCATATTAAATTTTTTGTTATTTTTAATATACTTGTGATGTGAATGATAACGAAATTATAAAACTATGAGTCAAATTATGAAGTAAATGTAAATATGGTTATGTAGGATGTGAATGTCTGACAATTGCGTATTTAGCGGAAGAAAAACTGTTAATTTATTTAAGCACTTTAAGCAATGTATATTTTAGTTTTATTTTACATTTTGTTCTTAGAACTAAGAGTAAAAATACGATAGCTTGTAGAACAAGCTGCTCAGTAACGTAATAAAATTCATTTATTTGATGCCAGTAGGTATCACACATGGCATGCCGAAAATATACGTGAAAGTTCCACTACTCGACAACAGGTGGCAGTGCTTATAAAACACTGTAAATGTGTGAACATATTTTATCGTAATTATTATATTACCTGTAATGAAAACAACAAATCGAAGTTCTTCCATTACGTCTAAGAAATAAAATATATTTTCAATGTCAAATGACGCTCATTCGTACTCGTGTCTTCCAGTCTTCCGAACATTTGTTGTGTTCAGAATGTTTGACAATATTGTATCCTGTTGTAATACTTATAGTGTTTAGTAGATTATATATGTTGTTTAGTCATCAGCTATGGTGGGTAGTCAGTTGTTGCTATTCGTACCAACATACGTACGCATGTATGTATGAAGCTGTGTACCCAAATACAATGTATCGTTGTTAGTTCTTGGTCGTTTTATTTTAATGTCCACATACATATACCGACCGCGCAGCACCGCACACCACACTTGCTATACAAAACAAAACTGATCATAGCAGACCGCCTCTGGTGTGTACCATCCTGATACCTATAGGACCTAGATAGGACTGGTGGAGTCCTACTGTTCACATTCGATACCCGATTATAAGTGATGCCACGTGCAAGACACAGGATAAACATCTGTTTGCACACAAATGTTTGACCTGGGTGGGAATCGAACCCACGACCTAAGCCGCAGACGGTATGGTTACTACCGCCTGAGCTGTGAGGCCAGTCGTGTGATCGATACATGTGACAAAACACCTGATTGGTGCAAGCCTGAATTTGAACCAACACTTACTATTATATCCCCGCTGGTGATACTTTTATTCAAAACTTGCCAATTCGGGGGTTTCCGTCTTATTACCGATCAAGAAACTATCTAGGTACCTACATAGGTATATGTCTTTCTACAATATAAGTACGTACAATATTTTTCTTAACTTAATGGAAGTTTTTTATGTCATTTAAGTGACGGAACGAGCTGACGGCCCACCTGATGTTAAGTGGTAGGTAACTGCCGCCCATAGACAACAGCAATACCACTCAAGATAAACATTAATCGGTCTCTTTCCCTTCTGTATGGACAGAAAGAGATAGGTGAATATAAAATTAGTGTCATCGGAACAGGGAAACATTCAAAGAAAATACAATAATCCGATTTTCAATACTTTTATTGGAAACAAAATAATAATTATGCTATTATATTGCACGTGACTACACACACTCTTGAGCAAAACCCACTTTCGCTTACAATAATGCATTAGGTACACACTCTGATACGTACAACACAACGCAGGCGCAGGTACATACTGCAAAACTAAGTTTATACCAAAATAACCATAACAATGAGTTACGACGAGATTCAAGCGTTCACTTGTGAGACGGTTGGTTCACTTGAGTTTCCGTAGCTGCTCGCTTACTAACTGTACGCTCTCTCTCTCTCTCACTCACTCTCACACTCGCTCGACAGACGCGTCGCGAGCACGCATCACGTAATTATAAATGCATTTACATACTATTTCATTAATCCATTTATCGCAACGATTTGTGTTATTAAAACATATTTTTTTACAGTGATATTATGTTGTCATGCATCATTTATGTAAAGTATGTCGTTTCGGATATCAGCAAGTTATTTAATTATAACTCTGTTATCCGTAAACATACACGAAATATTGCAAAGAGCATGCAGAAACGCTCAACTTTAATATAAATATAAAGTAGACCACTTTTAATACACTTTCCATAAAAGTATTGTACAATTCAACAAAATAAAGTTGTCTAAACGATATCTTTAGACGTTACAGAAAGTCAGGAATATATCATGGAATTGAAGACGTCTCAAATCAAATAACAAAAAAAGATAGGTTTTGTGAAAAACTAAAACAATAACTTGGACCCTTTACCGGTCGGGATTGTTTGATTAACACATTTTTCAACTTTTCTACTAATTTGGGCAAATGATAGAAATTTATTGGGAACTATGATGGCGACACTTTCAAAATGGCCGCCTTTATGCAACTATATATTTTCTTCATAGCGTAAAAAAGTTGGAACACAACACATTTCTATCAATAAGCACATATTAGGTAGATTGTTTTTCTTCAAGTTAAACTTAAATAAATTCCCGGAACCTCCCGAACAATATGTTTCCAAACATGATTTCATTCAACAAAATGCAATATAATCAAAAACTACAATTCTAACTAGTGGAATGCCTGGCAGCTCTTGAAAATGTTGCCCGCTACTTATAAATACTACCGCAATGGTAGAAAACGTTTAACAATTCCCTACATAAAGTATAAACAATATGCGGGGAAACTATTATGTATGCTGACAATACCTTCGTCGAGCGGCGAACATTAACAAGACAGGTATTTCCTCGTTAAATAATATCATTGGTAATAACTGGATATGATATGGGGGATATTATAATAAAATAAATGTTTTTCCAACGAAAAACTTTTATAAATCCTTAAAGATATAATGAATAAACACTTACCTTCGGATAAGTTATAGATAGTACTACTCCTTTACAATCCGAAGATAGATGCTAACAAGTAATTACCAATAAAAGTATATATATTCTTGAATATATTAACGTTAATAGTATATAAGCACAGTCTGGCAACACAGTGGCTGACCTGCAACTGAGGAGATGGCAGGTGCACGCGGCGACACCACTTACTTGCAAACCATCTTATCACAATGGAATCCATTGAATATTGCTAATGAAACATAACACATTACTGTTAATAGTAAAATTACTGATGTTACACAAAAATAAAATACAAATACTTTGATTTACAATTTTGTATATAAAAACTGAGATTCTTATTAGTATTAACATTTTGATATAATTGCTCATTTTATTATTGAAATTGCAAATGTGTCGTTTAAAATATTGTTTAGTTCATCTGAGAAACACTATGCCAACATTGTTTTTTTTTTTAAATATAATATATATATAGTTGTGATGTGTTTCACACTGGCAAGACTGAGTTCAATGGTGTTGCAATTAATTACGTTTAATATACATTTCAAAAAATGACTTCTCAACTCTTAATACATCGTGTACGTGTCCGTGTATACGTACACATCTTACATAACAAAATCATTCATTCATTCATTCATTCAACGCAACTGTCACGCACAACCGTTATATATATAATATAATAATTATATATAACTAAGTACATGTGGGTTCTTAACACTGTACAAAAAATGATTTTAAGCGCCCCACTATTAGGCTATTGTTTCCGTGCGACACGTGGGCGTGGGCGTGGGCGTGGGCGGGTAACTCGAGTGTGCCCATTCTAATTCACAGATCACAGTAGGGGCATCCTATAACTTCAAAGTAAATTACAATTGACACTGTTACTGTACGTTTGAACCATGTACATGTTATTATATTTGCGTATGAAATATATCTCCCTACTTGTCTCGTCACGTATTACGACAGCACTCCACAGACCAGGGTAAATCAGTTCCGAAACATTTCTAGTATCGTTGGCGGCTACGTTCGCACCGATCAAAACATGTACACAGTCCACACAATGTTACACAATAAACTTGTCATACTGTGTTTGTTTTCAAATTGTCACAGTGATGCGTGAAGCGTTATTCAGTTGGAAAACATGTTTTAAATTGTATATACTAAATCTAAATATGTGATACTTAGTTGAACCATTGTACGCATATACATGTTGTGTGAAAATGGGAACGCGGTTCGATAAATCGACGGATAACATAAGTTTACAACGTGTACCTTGTAAATGTTTCGTCAGTGCCAACACACAGTGACCGTCAGACCAAACGTGTGTATTTGTGTTATTTGCGAGTCGCGTACTAGCCGCACACTGACCCGCTTCCGAGTATAGCACGCACGCACGCACACACGCACGCACGCACGCACGCACGCACGCACGCACGCACGCACGCACGCACGCACGTTATGTTGAGACGGAGCTGTGGACTCGCAACGTGCAACATTACGCTCACATTTGGCCACACAAGTTATTTTAATTCGTTATAATATATAAGGAACCACCCTTACTTAGGTACCGCACATGACACAGTAACCAGACAATGGATATGATTATATAATATAAAGGCAGTTGTTAAGAACTCACGTGTACCACCTCTCCTACACGGAACTAGTGTCGAGTGGTGACGTTGTCTGTCTGTCTGTCACACACGCACACACGCACACACACTCGCACACTATAATACTAGGCAGGTTGGATTAGTGTTCACTCTATACATACTATACTGCACGGATGTAGCAAACCCTTAAATATCATTATAACAAGATAAGGGACAGTCCCGCCCTCTGCCCGTAACAACAGCAATACTATTGAAGTGTTTAAAGAGATGTAAACGGCATCGCGTTATGCCCCTCCAATAATGAACGGACCATTTATTTATAAAGTGATGTTGAAATTAGAGAGCAGCAACTTTATATTCAAAGTTATGTCAAGTAACACATAGTTATATCAATTTAAAACGTTATTTAATTCATGTAAATGTACGAGAAAACAATATATATTATATTTTGTCGGTTAATCTCACGTTGCTGGATCCAATCTCAGCTAAACACAAACATTATCAATTAATATAATTTGACGGCAACATTGAAAGCTACAGAATGGTGTTGCCATCACCGTTCACACTAATCCAACGATATAAACACATCACAGTCAATAATAGGGCTAAGATATACACACCGACCGACACGACCGTTCGATAAACATTACACTACGATACAGTTTATCAGCATTTTATATGAAAAATATATTCACAGACTTCTGTACTGCCTTACAATGATATATTATATGCTACCACTTCACCATTCCATTATGTATAATATGTTTCAAGTAGGTAGTCGGATATGTGGCACAGAATTACATCCAAAACACAAATTACTACATAAAAACATCCGATTCACATGCCACATACAATATTACATCATAATGTTACCAGTTGAGAAAATCCGCCCTTAATTTTGTTTAACATGTATTATTCCCGGGTATCTCCATCGCTACGGGCAACACACGCTCGGTTAGCTCTGCATATAACAGTGATAGGGAAAGTACCACATGTAGCCCCTGTGTTCTGTACGTTGAACAGTTTACCCAGACACCGGGCATCAAACTCACCCCACCTGCCTCGAATGCCCCATACATACACTTGTTACACAAGTTATCATACAAAACAGATAATGCTACGGAAAAATGCTCCACAGAACAGTACTACTGGTGATAACAAAATAGATTTTTAAAGAGATCCCAAAGATAACCTCTACATGTGAATATGTAATATAGTCACAGTCCACAGATATTATACGGATGTAATGTTTCACTTAAGGAATAATAGATAATAGCCACACACACACACACACACACACACACACACACACACACACACACACACACACATCATATAAGTATAGGGATTAGCTTTCATACAAATGTGTGAAAAATTGTCTGAAACTATATGAGATAAGAAGGTAAGAGAAGGAGCTGACTATTGGTGAGTAGATGCGGGGGGAGGGGAGGGGGGGGGGAGTCAGTGCTGCGTGTGTGTGTTGAGATGTGCAGCGCAGCGCGGTGACTGTGTTGCTGCCTATCCGTATAGTATCCGTGGCACTGTGTGTAGACTACTGTGTGTGTGTGGGGGGGGGGGAGGGGGGTCGCAGCCGGTGTGCACCAGTTACCCACCACACGTTAACGCCACCTGCAACAAAACACACAATTATATAGTACCTGGATGGCCGAGCTTTGCTCGGTTTTTTCAGATTCAGATTCAGATTCAAACAAATTTATTGCGAAAATGGGTGTATACCTAGATGTATATCTAGTTCACAATTAATAATAAGCTCCTCCATAGTCCGCATTACAGCATGCAACATTAAAAGTACACACAATATACATTTAAACTAAAATATTATGATCCATTATAAATATTGCAAAATTAGTTAAGAATATATACACTACAAAAAAAATAAAAAAATGTCATACAGTAAAATCGATAGTAGCATCATTTAGGTAGTCATCAACACTATAGTACACTTTTTTTAACAATACTTTTTTTACACTATATTTAAAAATATTATTGGAGGTACTCTCTTTTATACATCTTGGCAGGTGATTATAAATTTTAGGCGCCATACAAAAAATACTATTGTTAAGCAATGATGTTCTATTGAAAGGGCAACGAATCAAATGATTCAGACGCCTTGATTTAAAGTATTCATACTGTTCTAAATTATTCCTTACAAACTGAACCACTTCAAATATATAAATGCATGGGAGAGTCAGAATACCTAAACTACTAAAATATGGTTTACAGCTGTCAGTCTGTTTAAGCTTACAGATAGCCCTAATGCATTTCTTTTGTGCCTTGAATACTGCTTCTCGATCGACAGAGTTTCCCCAAAATAAGACCCCATACCTCAAAAGGGACGCAACGTATCCATGATAAGCGGTTAAGATTGTAGACGTACTAACAGTTTTTGATAGCATGAATAAAGCGTAAGAACATTGGTTAATTTTAGAACACAGGCTTTCGATGTGAGATTTCCACCTTAAGTCAGAGTCAATATTTAAACCTAAAAATTGAGTTGTGTCAGTTGCTTCTATTTGATGTCCGCAATAATTTATGTCAATATTATTCGTATTAATTTTTATTTTTGATATATTGTGTTTTTTAGAAATTATATTTAAGTACGAATTACATACTGATAAAATGATGAAATATGAATAATATTTTTCGATCTTACTGACAGAATAAACGCCACCATTTTGTTATTTTCTTTCAATAAAAAAAAAAGTTTATGTTTAAGTTGATTTTCTGAAAATGAATCCTATCTAGATCGATTAATCGCCCCCGAAATCCCCTGTATACTAAATTTTATGAAAATCGTTGGAGCCGTTTCCGAGATTCAGATTATATATGTATATATATATATATATATAAAGAATTGCTCGTTTAAATAAGTAAGATATATATAAAAATTTGTTTCAGCACATATTGTACATAAAATAAGATAACAGGGGTTGACTCAGCGTGTGAGGAGCAATTTATTACTCTTCACATGTATGTATATGTATACATATAGCATAGTGTTCTGTCTGTGCAAGTGTGTTGGTGTGTGAGTACGTTTGATTGTGTGTGTGTGTGTATGATCGTGTGTTAGGATACGTACAGCACTTGGTGGGGCTGCAGCGCGAGGTGCGCGGGGGAGGGCGGCACGCCGGGCGGCGCGGGGGGCAGCAGCGTCTGCGCGAGCCCCTCGAACCTGCCGCTACCCTCGAACCCACCCTGCTGCACCGGGGGGGGGGGGGAGGGGGCACACACACACACACGGGTTAATAATGCGTCTCAACATATATCAATGCTAGCTGGCTTATGATTAATTATGTCAATTAAACAATTTCATTGTCAATTCTACCAGCAATATGTTTCATGTTTCGCGTACCGACACTATCAGACTGCCTTTATATACAACTTGAATATGTGTTGCATGACACCGATCAAAGTAGTCCCAACGCCTGCTATGTATTGCGATTCATATCACTCTTGCAATACATAAATGTGTCACAGCTGAAATATCCATTATTATTCTCAACACTTATTACTGAGATAAGCAGCAAACAGAATCGGAACCGATCTGGACATCCGTTATTATTCTCAACACTTATTACTGAGATAAGCAGCAAACAGAATCAGAACCGATCTGGACATCCGTTATTATTCTCAACACTTATTACTGAGATAAGCAGCAAACAGAATCAGAACCGATCTGGACATCCGTTATTATTCTCAACACTTATTACTGAGATAAGCAGCAAACAGAATCAGAACCGATCTGGACATCCGTTATTATTCTCAACACTTATTATTGAGATAAGCAGCAAACAGAATCAGAACCGATCTGGACATCCGTTATTATTCTCAACACTTATTACTGAGATAAGCAGCAAACAGAATCAGAACCGATCTGCACCCGACAAGCAGTTATGTTGCGAACGCTACTTTGTGTATTGCTGTGTGTGTGGTTGTACGTAGTTACCGGTATCATAATGGTGGGTCGCAGGGGTTGTATGGAGGGCTGCATCGCCGTGGGGTAGTACGGGTAGTACTGGACTGGGTAGCCGATGTAGCCGGGGTAGCCGGCCGCCGCCGCGTACATCGCCGCCGGGCTGTACATCTGCTGTAATTGTAATGTGACACGTTATACAGGTTACACTGGGCATATCCGTGGTGTGCCGGCGCGGGGCGTACGTACCGGCAGCTGCTGGCTGAGCGCCGGGATGGCCTGGTGGTGTTGCAGCTGCTCGTAGGGCGGCGGCGCGTACACCCCGCCCGCGCCCGCGCCCGCCCCGGCGGCGCCGAACGTCACGCCGTACGGAGACCCGCCCGCCACTGCAAGTATACATATACAATACATTACATTACATTACATACGAGAGCGTGGTGATCTAGTGACAGTACTGACCCCGAGTTTCAATCCGGAGGTCGCCGATTTAAATCCCCGACGTGTACCTATGAGTTTTTCGATAGAAAGATTTATGTGCGCAATACCACGTTCTCAAAACGGTGAAGCAAAACATCGTGAGGTAACCGACATGTCCTAGAACAAAAAAATTCGAAGACATGTGTCACGTGCACGAAAGGAGCCTCTTTGAGGCGCACCTAAAATCCTTCACCACGCTGGAATAGAATTACATTACATGTTATACATTACAGATATAATATGTATCAAGTAGTAAGTAGCCACTGAACCTACCTCCATACTCCGGCGAGGGTAGAAATGACCTCTGCAACTGTAGCGCTTGGCTGGACACTGGAACAGTATTACAGAATGATCTGGTATCATCACTTACATTTTTTGCAACATATATTAAACACCCCGCTTTGTCAACCATTTACTATTTACACAGTCTTAATGTTAGTCTAAGAGTTTTAGCCTCAGTTCATTTTAACACATCCCCCCCCCCTTACTGCTACTGTACTCCCCGTACACCCCCCCGGTGTGTGTGTGTGTACGCACCTCCATACTGCGGCGCGGGCGGGTGCGGCGGCGCCGGCAGGAAGGGCCCCTGCGGCGGCTGCGGCTGCGGGTACGCGCCCAGCGGCGGAGTCACTGCAACAACTACACGCTACAACCACCGGCTTGCGGTGTCACCGGTGCACTGTATGTATGGCGATGCGATATGCCCTGTCTACATATATTATCTTACCTCTCGAACATACGAGAAGGTTTTTTATTTAATATCATCCTAATAGTTTATAGTTAGTGAATCCTACACGTGAAGTCAACTATACCAGCCATTCCGCTTACAATTATTTTTGATTACAGCTCCTGACTAATATTGTCCTAAATATATATTTTTATTCTAGTTGTAAGTGTAGCCTGTATTTAAAGACCGAAAATTTTAAGAAAGTTTCTTCACGAAATTTATATTCTCAGGACTTTTATAGTAGTTTGCATTCGGGAAGATTATCTCTGTCAACTTTTCGCAATTTTTATATACGTGTAAATAGCGTTATATGTGTTTCTTTTAATAACTACAAATCAGAATTACACAAGACAAATGTATTTAAAAAATACATAACCAAAAAAAAGTAATAGATAATTTGCAAATACGAAACTGATTCAAAGTTACGAAAAACAAGCAACATTTTATTTTAGTCGCATACACAACGATATCAGTGAATATGCGCAAACGATTGCTTAAATACGACAGAGATCATACATCGGAATCGAACGCTATACCATGTTTAAGGTAAAAAAAAACTACACCTATGTCAAATATAAATTGTTGTAATATTGATTGAATGGAATTTCAACAAAACAGGGAACATCACATCGCCAGTAGGTTGTAGCGGTAGGAGCGCGTGCGCAACCCAAGCCCGAGCATTCACGCTTGGCGCCGTGTGTGTGTGCTGCTGCCCACTGCTGCTGTCACTGAACACAGTTGCTACACTTACACGTATTGTGAGAGCAAAATACAGAGACGTTTAACATTCATCTCCGTATAAAAATGTTGCCAGACTAGTTAGGCCTAGCAACAGATTCAGTGATGCTGCGAGGATGAAAAATCGTAAAAATGCCAATAGGATTGAAAAAATAAATGAAGAATTTGGAAGCATTTCATCCTCGCGTTTCAACACAGGCGCCAGTGTTAACGACAAGCGATAATCATACAATGCGCCACTATTCAGAGTCGCTCAAATATGTGAACAACTCCAAATAGGCCATATCCACCTTCAGACCAGAAAAGTGCTTTTCTGAAGTTCGAAGGCGGAAAATACACTGATTTGGTAAAGGTAAAGTTAAAAATCAACACGATGTGAGGGTGCCGAGACCCTGTGCTGACCACATTATTTACAGAGCAGAGCATTCACACAATGGTCACACCGACTTGGTGACTTGTGAGTGTATATTTGAGTTACGTTGGGTGAAACATAAAAACAGTCGGAATTTAGTGAAGCTTTGTGCAGTACTGAAGTCGGTATGACCATTTTAAGTCGAAAAAGTATATTTAACATAACAATCATCACACGGAACCTCCTGAAAAAACATTAATTAATTAATTTTTAATCATAGCTCGGCTTTCAACTCGGGTTTTTTATGTTTCTGTTTTTATTTGAAGTCAACAATTATTCAAGTATTTTGTACACACCAAGGCTTCTGTTAGATGTAATCCCGAGTTCAGAACCTGATCAACAACCGCCGGAACAGCGGCAGCGGCCAACGTGTTTACATGTGAACATTCCTTTAAAATAAAAAATAAAACGTTATTCAAGTCTCTATCCAAGTCTAACTAAAACACGTGTACCAACATTTGAAGTCATCTAGAAATCTTAATAATCTCATATGATATTTTGCTGTTCAAATCCGGAAGCGTTCAGTATGCGGAAAAGCATAAAAAAAGAAAAACTATGATATGAGTGCAGTTTGAAGGACATAGAAACATGCTGGTGCAACGTCACAAATAAAAACAGCATAAAAATCAACAAACACGCGTCTAAATTGTTAACCAAAAAATCTACACAACAAACAGAAATATACATACAGCGTGCCTGAAGAAGCGCCTCGAGCTGCCAACCAAATACAAATCATCTACAAGACATGCCGGTTCTCCGAACAAATAATATAAATAGCCGCTTCAAACAGCAAAATTCTATATGAATATCCCGCGTTATATCCACAAAAATCCAGGTGGTTACACTTAGTACTGAATGTATCGCTAGTGAAGTTATAAATGTGGCAACAACTCCACGGACACACACTCGTATCTATTGGAAGCTGTTCAAAGTTGAACGTCACTGTAGCAATAAACAATACCTCAATTAGCAAACACTATATAAATGCTGGACCCCTCACAAACATGTTGCACGAACACACGTAACAATATGTATTAAGTCAATACAATAATAGTGGATTCCAGTGATAATGGTGTGGGAGCGACCCCCAACCCCCAATGTATGTGACGCGTGGCACAGTTCCCTGTCCTTCCAAGCTTAACTAGCATGCGCCGCCGTCTGTGTCACACGACAGGGAGTCGCAGACAGCGCACAAAAACAGACTTCGCCACATAGATGGCCAACAGACCATTGCCTGGAAGAGGCTACAATATATTCATAATATGACCTCTATGAGCTCTTTGCTAGTCTGTCTTTGTTGTAACTTAAAACTATTCAATCACACACACACACACACACACATTCTAACTTAATCATTCCTAAAGTCCTTTCAGGTGTTGACAGAAACTCTTTCGTTTTAGTCCTGCAAGTACCACGTAATGTATGTTTTAAGAGTAGAATGAATTAAAATATCCCCAAATTTCCAATACATATTTTCGTGTAAAACAAACAAACGATTGAACAAAAGGAAAGAGTTATCATCTGCTTGTATGGGGGTTGATCCAAATCAACCCCCATACAAAACTACACCTAAGTGTGAATTACACATACAATTAGAAAATTAACAATTTTGAACAGTTTCACAAATCGTACTGTTTAGTCAAAAGTGCCAACTTTCCCTTCACCTTATAATAATATGTGGATGAAAATATTTAGTAAAGAAAAACAAAACAGAAAAAAATATCGAAAAGCAAAAACAATGTAAAAAGATTTTTCTTAAGTTTCGCTAAGTGTTAGAGGGTAGGTCTCGACTATCGACTGTTTTGTTTTTAACTGTTAGCAATACACACACTTAAAACTAAGATGAAAATTCAAAGGATTTTCAAAAATATACCTTTGAAAATTCTAATTGACACAAAATATCTAACCATATACATTTTGTGTCGGTATTATCAAACTGGAGTAATAAATGTCAAAAAACATGCCAAAATCGTGTACTATATATTATGTTATTTAAATATATACAATATTTCAAGTAATTTAAAAAATGTATTCGGAATATATCTCGATAATGTATTTACAAGACAGGTACACAGGTGGGATGGCATGTGTTTTCACCAAACTATGGGTTAGTTTATATTTATTTAATAAGGAAACCCGTTCAAACTAACATTATGAATGTGACAAAACCAATATCATTTCAATTCAATGAGACTTCATTAACTGAGCTGAGCATTATCTGAGTCTCACTGAAGATGGTGCAAAAATACTAGCAATAAAAACTAAGTACTGATATACATTACATTGAATGCAATTAGAATAACCATCAAGATATATCAGTACTGAATTTTTTCACTTCTTATATTAGTGTTAAAAAGATAAAACAAATATAAAAAATAAGCTGTGAACGAAAAAATTAAAGAAAAAGTAATTAAAATAATTGTAGCTTTGTTTAATACATTGATTTAAAAAGTGCTGACTCCTTTTACTTTGTAGCAAAGAGGCAGGTCTTTATATGTAAGAACAACTTATTTTTTTAAGTGATTAAGTAAGATCTTTGGAGTTACATGTATCTTTTGATATCTGCAAGAATGCTTCAATACACTATACAATTGAAAGCCCACAACAACTACTGTACAGCCAACCATATAGCCTCTTCAAAGCTCCTTGCAGAACAAACAAACATACACAAATACATTTCAAATCAAACTTATACCTCAAACACATCAACTCCAAAGATATTTCAATAAAAAATTATGATGATTTGATTGCTATAGTTTTTCAATTACCTCTTAGTATTCCCAATAATGGTCAGCCTACTTTTGTTTCCTACAATTTTATGGGCAGTATTTAGTCATGTTGATATTGAGACCGGCACGACTTCCTATTATCAAAGTTACGCTCAGGGCTTAGAACTTGAGAATGCTGACTTGATACAACCTGAGGTGAGAAGTCGTCTTTGTATTTTATAAATGATTATATTTTGTGTACACAGAAATTGTTCACATGCTGGGTTCGGTGCGTGTCGACACCCCTTGGGATCGACTGAGGTCCACAACGTGTGGCTTTCTGGACGGGCCTCTTGCCATGTTGAGCTGATTCGGGCAACCAGAAACATGTATCAGACAATGTTCAGCGGAAACTATTCCATTTGCTTTTGTCATGAATATGATGACAATTAACAATACATTTGATTTACTTACTATATTATACTAGGAAACAACGTAGGTTCTTTCTATAGTTATTGAATGATACAACTAGTGGCCACAGCCATACTGTCTGGTCTGTAATGTCATCTGTTTATTGTTATAGCAATCAATCCATCCCCATGTTACAATCCAATAACAACGATGGACCACTCCGATACGCACATATCAATGTCTTTCTATCCAAAAGTATAAAGAGTAAGTTAATGATTACATGATGTTGACCGGCGGCTGCGTCACCGAGGGCTCCTGTGGGGATCTGGGAGTGGATGAGGGGGAGTTATCATCTGTCCATTAAGAGGGGCCGTGTTGTTTGTGTTGGCTTCAACTACCCAACTACCACACCGCACTACTACCAGTACTCTGTTCTTTATATTGTTTAATGCACCTAAACCTAGTTTTACACCATTTAATGTAGTGTAAATAAAGCCACAAGGCAAGTGGCCCTTTTGTTCCACACATACATTGCAGTTGGAAAAATCTATTCTGTCTCAACACTGTGTGGTGATTTGTTTAAACAGTGGAGGAAGTAAGTTAATCAGATTGAGATGAAACTGATACAATTTACTTTCTTAAGTTAGTGAAAAGAAAATAATTTATACTTAAGATCTGTTGTTCTCTCGTCAACGGTAGAGTTAAGAACAGGCCTCAGTCAATAACTTATACCTACAATTGTCATTTTTGATCTTACTGGTAGATTTCAAGTATGTATTGTTTAGTATTAGAATGAAAAATACAAAGTTGTGCTCGCAGCAAGATATCCTTCGATAAATTAATATTCTCGGGAATGAGCTTGAAGAACAAGTAGTCAACAAGTCATTTTGAAGCCAACATTCAACACAAAACTCAACATTGCCCCTGATCTTATAACTATAATACATTATTTTCCATAAGAAACAGCAAACTGAATGTTAAAGGGGCCGATACTGGGCCGACTGACACTTCAGTGTCACGATGGCTTTTTGCATTATTGGCTTTTGCCATATGCAAGTAAAACTGGAGGTAGACAGAGCACTTTGAAAAGTGAAGATAAACATACTGCAAAGCAGATTATTAGAAAAAATTTAAGAATAAAAATGTTGCTTAAGGCACACTTTATATTTACTCACTATGCAGTACTTTTGTTGACACATTTCAAAATGTATAATATCTAGGTCCTATGCTAACATGTGTAACGTCAAGGTTGAATTTTAATTAGTTATTTGACATGTCGGAATATTATTGTTCTAATGGTTTTACACATAATAAAATACCATTGTAGTCCTCAATTCTTTTTTAGCCTTCTACTGACCACTGTGATATATATCTGACAAAATATGTGTCCAGCAATATACAACAAAATGTATGTTGAATTTTTTGTGTGGACATGGAATATCTCGGCCTTCTCGGCCTCGGACTCCTATATGCAACTTGATTAAGCTAATTCATTGTGGCACAATTCATGGTGTTGTAACAGAATGAAATATATTCTTACATTGTCATAATTTAGAAATACCCACTCTTTCTTGTTGAGAATATGTGTGTATGACCTTGCAGTGTTCATATTTTATGCTGGTATAGTACTCGGAGGTAATGTCCAGCATGGTCATGTACCTAGTGCATGCTATTACTTACACATTTTTCAACAACTTACAGCAAGTGACAAAATGCGGTATTACTTAATTGGAAGATTTATATTCTGTACGAATGGATTTCGAAGGAAAAACGATGAAGGACCGGTGGAAACAAATTTAACTGTAAATAAACTGAAATGAGATCTAGTTAACGTCCCGTCCCACCTTCGTATCATCTCCTAGCTCCCAGTTGAGCCGAGAGCAACCATCTTGGAATTTTGATTATCGATCGATGTCGCCGTACCTACTTCAAATGCAAAAATTCAAACGAAATAGCAACAATTCACGGGATTTCTTCCGTGTAATGTATTCACACTGACAAATATTCATAAATAACAACCAAAACATAGATATTCAAGGCCTAAAAATGACGTTACACATGTCAACTAAGAATCGAAACGAAACAAAGAAATTACAGAATAACATGCATAAATACCTTTTTTGTCTGCCATTTAGATAACTATTGTTTTTTTAATAATAAAAAGCTATTAATTATCCTAATTAAGCACTCTTGAAATTCAATTTCACAAAGACAAAACAACGCAGTCGCACAAAGCGGTCGCTCCCTAGCTGAGATATTAGTGATGTGCTGGTGCTGGGTTGGGGTTAAGTGGTGATTTGACGTTACAGAATGATATAGTCGATCGACTAATGTTCGAAAGTTCCGCAATCACGAATGGGTAAAATGGGTTTTGTGATTTTATTTTAATTTTTATTAGTATATTATGGCATTGTTTATTTAGAATAAGTATGTGTGTGTATGGGTCCATTGTTGCCTGAAATAAATGATTTAATTTAATTTAATTTATGAGTTATGGATGGATCTTTTATCATTACGATGAAGAAATCCAATTTTTTAACACTCCATTTTCCAATTTTTTTTTTTGCTATGATATTGCAACAATGCCTAGATCGGCTCTCAAGTGAGGCTACCGGAAAACGCTGAAGGGTGGTAGCTAGTCAACTGACCATTTGCTCTAAAACCATATTATAGTTTCCCCGCGATGCTTGCCTTCATCAAAAGTTCGAGCTCATTATCAGATTCAAAATGATGCCCTTTAGATTGTAAGCTGCGTGATTACACACTGAGCCGTCATCGTTTCGTATAGCGTGCTGTATACTGAATCATGTAATAGGTGTTTCTTGTCATTTCGAGTAAATTGGCAATTAAATTACATTATGCGCAATAAACTGGTGAACTGTACATTACTTGGCCGAACATCCTGAGCGGTTGTTTTGAACAAATTTTAAGGAATTCCTTACCCGCAAGTCGGTATTGACTGGAATTAGTGCACTGTCAACACGACTGTCACTGTCAAACTATAGACAAGTAATTGCCTTATTTTGAAATTTGTTTTTAATGTCAGTTAACCAGTAAATTAATGGTAAAACGAGCAAATAAAACTCAAAATCTGACAAATAAAACTATCTCATACTTTATTATAAAATTATTAAATAAATAACAATATAATTATTCATTAATTAGATCATTAAACTTAATCCAAGGTTTTTAGGTTTACAATCAGATATTCGAGACTAAGGTCCATTTTCCGCCGCACCTGCAATTAATAAAAATAATGAATTAGTGTAAATGAGCAGCTGAAACCAATACATGGCAAATAAACAGTTTCAAATAGAATAAATTTAAATACAGAGCGTGTTGGCCAAGTGGTATGGTACGGTTCTTTGCAGTAAAAATTATGTAATTTGAAGAATTCCTAACAAGAACAATTCAGAGTTACTCTTATCATATATAGTTAGTGCGAGTGTATTGCACGGATAATGTTTAGGCTCTATTCGAGAGCTCGTGGTGATATGCTGCGCACATCCTTGCTACGATACGCTAACGCTAACGGTAGGCGATACTCTCGTGTTATAATTATGAATCCCTGACTGTTAAAATCTGGAGTAGCTATGCGTCACTCTGTGTCAGTTTAAAATAACATAAATTATTGTAGGGATAAATAATGTTAACCTGCAATTGTATATGAATCTAGAGTCGTAGGCGCGCTGCAACGGGTGTCGCGCGGTGTGCGCGGCGGGCAGCGCGCGCACTCCGCAGCGGCCGCACGCGCGCCACCGCGCCGCCCGCCGGCCCCCGCCCAGGTACATGTACCTGCACAAACACATCATAAATACACTGAACACATACTGTGCAATAACCTTTACGCTCACCAAACAAGTTTGCCCTGGCCGGGATCGAACCGGAACCCGCGCATCTCAAGTAGGGTCTCCGCCAACTTGCTATGCAGTCGTCAGGTTTTTAGATAACACCAAGACTGCTGCACATTTTAAATACCGTAAAATACAAACCGTATAGAATCCATGGCCAGAGAGGGTGTAGTTTCACACTGAGCAGCGTACGCGGGAGCCTCAGGCGTGTACCGCAGCGCTTCCGGTTCCACTCCGAATTCAAACTGACAAATTATTATATCACAGTAAAGCATTACATTCAATATTATTACAAACAGAATGGAATTATGGTATGGGTGAATATTTTTGCATTTTTTATTTATTGAGCAGCCACATCCAGTTGACAAAAACAAAATGTCATGTTCACACTTGACAAACATTCGTTCACGCGTACTAATTGCGGTATCGCAGATGAATCAAACAATTAGTTTTCAGCCCTTTGTTTGTACGCTTATTCATCCACTCTTGTGGGTTTATTTATATTTACATCGTTCCTTTACTAGTAGTTGAAAGTGTGGAATCAATCGGGATAATAGCATCACGTATCTATTTCATAGTCGATCGACTACAACATCGACACAAAGGCAGCACTATACACATTCTTTCGGAGAAACGTCAATCAATATCTTGTACCAAGGCCAAGTATAACATTTCAAGCATGTTGTAAGAATGAGTGACACATTGTATAAAAACATCACAAGTGAGACTGAGATGGCACATTAGTAACAAATTGTATATATGCTATGTTATACGACTTGGAATAGGAAGATTAATGTTTTTGTTGGCGGGAAACGAGCTTGTCATCCAAGTATGCAAGTAATAATGAAATATCCATGAGATAATATTAAAAGTAAATGTCAAATTAGAAGTTATTTTTGATTATAACATGCATTAGATCATATCAGACGTAGACGATAATTAAGACCATATTTCATCAACCTTAAAATTCTCACATAACTTTATATCCAAGATATGGAGTAGAGGAAGGAGGAGGTACTGAATTTGTATAAGTAACAGAAATACACAAAAATAGGTTGATTAGGAGCTAGAATACAAATGCTAGGCGAAGTCCATATTACATGGAAGTTCAAATTTATAATAGATTCCAATTGGGATTAAATAAATGAGACAAAAGTTAAAAATATAGTAAAATGTATACTTTTCATGTTAAGAAATAATTTTAGTTCTATAAATGAATACTTTGAAAATGAAAAAGTTAAAATTAACGTAGTTTTTTTTTATAAATTTAGTTGCTTAATTGGTATTTAAATAGTGTATAAAAAATGTGAACCACCTACATAAGTATAGTGAGCAGTGTGTGTGTGAGAATGTGTGTGCGTGGTGTATGTATGTGTGTGTGCTTGAGTGTGTGTGTGTGTGTGTGTGTGTGTGTGTGTGTGACTCGTGACTCACGTGCAGCGGGTGGGGGTGGCCGTGCGGGGCGGAGACGCAGCACCGCGGCAGGGACTCCCACACGCGCGGGGACGGGGACTGCGCCGCTAGCGCCGCGCACTCGTCTGTGCGTGAGGAGCGTATAGCGAGTGTTAAACCATTACTACTGTCCAATTAATACGTCACGCGTACTAGAATAATATCTAAACACACATTATAACACTTTTTGTTTAGACATTTAGTTCCTACTGTAGGCAATAGTCGCCTCTGCAGCGTAGGGCTCCCCTAAACCCCTCCATAGTACTAATCCCTGCCGAAGGGTAAAGTTGAATTCAATAACTAGCGTCCTGTCCGCGCGGGTATGACTGGACATTTAATCATGGACAACTTGTAATTTATACAAGGGGTACAAGTGACGCGGGCCAATGATGGGTGACTTACCAATGAGCTCCTGCTTGTAGAGCGGCGGCGCGTGCAGCCGCGCCAGCAGCCGCGACAGCACCTCGGCGGCGCCGCCCCCGCCCGCGACCGCAGCGCCGCCCCCACCCCCGCCGGCCCCCGCGCCGCCCCCGCCCCCGCTCCCGCGAGCGCACGCGCGGCACGCCACTATCAAACGACGTAATACGTTCAGGGCGTTCGGTTCCGTCCAGATCTCATACCTGATAAATAAAATAGTTTAATATACCTGTACAATGTATTTAATCGTGTTCCTCCTCACTGTTACATAAGAACATGAACAGGATGAAACCTCGCCATGCAACTTCAAACAAGTGTGTGTCGCGTCGCAAGGTGGTGAGGTGGTGAGGGGTGGGTGACTCACCCGTGTGAGTGATGCGGCTGGGCGGGGCGCGGCTGCTGCGCGATGGCGGTGATGGCGACGTCGAGCGCGCGCTGCAGCCCGAGCCGCAGCGCTGAGAGCGGCGCCGTGTCCGCTATCAGCTCCGGCTTGCTCTCCAGCGCGCATATACTCTGCACAACACAACAACAATCTTACATATAATACCCATCACCGTTCATTAACTATTATGATCAACATTGACAACCCTCACAGGTCAGTCGGTAGTAACCGGGTAGACCGGGTGATTCATGCACCACGATTTAAAATATTCATGCGCATAAGTGCGTCAGAGGAGTGCTGGGTACGTCACACGTTTATAACGTGCACATGGATATAACAGTTTTTCTCAGGATAAACGTTTCTTTGAAAAGCAGCGCTGAGGTCTCCTCGAGTGTTGGATACAGACCGGCTGAGCGACCGTCCCGAGCAGCGCGGCCGAGCGGCCCCCACGCACTTGAATTCTCTCACTACATCGCGGTGCAACTGATATGATGATACGTTTAAGAGCAGTAGACCTCTCGCCAAGTTAGTCCGGGGAAGTACTGCCACCATGCACATTTCTGCCGCCAAGCAGTGACGCATTCGCGTTACTGTGTTCCGGTGTGAAAGGTGTGGTTGCCGGTGATATTACAGGCACATGAGACATTCCACCTGCACGTGTATTTGGTACGATTGGTTGTTGTCAGTGAGCAGTGAGCAGTGAGCAGTGAGCAGTGCACACCTTCTCGGTGTCGTCATCGAGCAGCGGCAGCGCGATGTCGGGCCGCAGCGCAGCGCTGCAAGCCGCCAGCACCGCGCTGCACATCTGTATGCACGTCAGCGAGGACGCGCTCGCCTGCAGGTGTGGACTCATCCTGACGACACAATGTACACACATACACACACACACACACACACACACACACCAATAAATAACATGACCAATATTTCCAAATACAGCGCCATCTAGTTTCGAATTTACGAAAGTTTCTACTAAGACGATATACTTATATGTGCATTACAAATCCAAGGAAGTATACCATACCATACCAAGTCTATCAAATATTACATGTAGATAATTTCAGAATGGATAGCAAATCAGTACATTTACTTCGATGGTCTGTTGCTACCATTCCTTTATTCTTTCTTTATACAATAATTCTTTATTCTTTATTTAATAAGGAGAGAAAATATCATCAGAACAATAACTTCATAAAAGCCATCGTACACGCTGACTGCTAAAGTTACCTGCACAGAGCTATCCTCAGCTTCAGCCAACTGTGGTAGTAGTATTGTTGAAACGGCGCCGGCTGTCTCTGGAACGAGTCTGTTATCCTGGTAAACCAAAGTTACACATTTTTTACTTTCGTCATATTAAATGGAAACTAATCTTTCTTCTAACACGGGACACGCGGGCGTCAATGAGATTTGTATCATAAACAGTTACGTGCAATACATCACGATGTTAACACGGTAAACAGATGGCAACATTTAGTACCATTGAATTCATAAATAAACATCACGTATTGGTAAATTTGGCACTAGTTCGGACCCTTTTCGACCCACCATAGAGTAGAATAGAACAACCCCCAAAGGGGGGTATATTTTCAGGAGATGTTACCTCTCGTACAGGTGTTCGATGGCGGGCGGTTTGAGGGTGAGCAGCAGGTCGGTGCAGTCCGCGCCCGACACCAGGCTGTACTCCAGCACCGAGTGCGCGTGCGCGTGCGCCTGCGCCTGCGCCTGCTGCAGCACCACCACTGCAGCTGGAATACAATTATCAACTCATAACTGAGTATTTATTTACATTATAATAAACACTGGTAAATGTAGCACGGCGCCGTCTAGTTTCGTACGCTTACTATATTATTACAACACTATAATATATAATAACGAACAAAAAAGACGTGTGGCACTCGGATACTGCCGCGGTAAAGCTATTGCGCGTGATATTTCAAAAAGTCATTAAAAGTTCTGGTATTTATCGATAGATGGAAAAACTAAAAAGCTGTGGCGGTCGGAGTGGGGGGGTGTTAGGTTTTTTTCATTACGGAATTTCTGGATTCGGTCTCCACGCTCAAGGCCCGCGATAAAAGCTATGCAATAGCTTAATATCAATGTAAGCTAAGCACAGCTTGTATCATGGGAACCAGGCAACTGGCATAATACTTATACACTGTTGTTGTCAATAAATACATATTAACATCCAACCACAGAACAAACATCTATGTAACCGACGAGACAGAATGCAACACAGAAGGCATTGTGAGGTGTGGTGAGTGTGTTCGCAAAGTAGTATGGTGCGAGCGGGTACGTACGCGTGTCGAGATGCGCGGCGGGCGGCGGCAGCTTGTGCACGCACAGCGCGCGCGCCGACACGCTCGCGCACGCGCCGCCCGCGCCCCCGCCCGACACGCACCACGCACCCCCGCACGCGCCGCCCCCCACACCCGCGCCGCCGCCCCCCGCGCCGCCGCCCCCGCCTACACCCACGCCGCTCTGCGCAAAAGGACACATACACAAATGACTGGATATTCGTCCACCACAGAGGTGTAGAGTTCCACCACCATTGATCGTTTATCAATCACTTTAAGAAAACGTTTTACATATCGGACAAAATGTTTGGCGATATCACATCAAAACTGCCAAAACTTGTCTCCAGAGCTGTCAGAATAATTGATAATTCCGCGATGTTATTTGAGGAAGGACCTCTGATGGAGAAAAACTTTAACGAATGGAACGCGAGGAATGTGAGTCAAGTATGTATAATCACACCTGTTTCCCGGAGGAGTAGGCAGACACAGAGCACAGTTTTCCACATGGTCTGATCCTAGGATACCACTCTCATCACACTGTTAATGTATCAGGAGGATATAGCTACATACAATGAAAACTGACCGGTAAACGATCATGCCAACACTTCTCCGAACGAACTCTGCTCATAAAAACTGATTCTGCCTCCACAGAAATATTGAAACATATAACGATAATTTATATCTCAAAAATGAAAAATGAATTATAAGTCAACTAATATCGATTACAATTGAATAACTCACAGATCCAGATCCAGGGCCGTATTTAGGCTTCTTGGGAGGCGACGCCGAGGGGGCAGCTTCGGGGGCAACGCCGGACGTGTCGTTCAATTGGCGACTGGACACCTGATAACATAAACAGTTTTAGTACACATAAACAGATTTATTGACAAAAAAAAATGTGAGCCGTCCCGGGACGCCTGGCAGATGTGAAACATCGACATTATTTTGTAAGAAACTAAGTACCCCATCACTAATAATGTTTATGATTTGTCGGAACCTTGAACGGACCAATCAGCGCTCATGCCGTGGCGACGCGCCGCCAAGCCAGAAATCGGTTTTACGTGCGGCTATAGATGTTTCACATCAAAAATCATGGCGCAGCACACAGTAGTATCGGTGCATCCTTTTATAATGAAAATGTAGTGTTCTGTAAGGTAATAGGTAAGCGACACACGGTGGAGTGTGGATGTGAGTGGTTAGCGTGTGAGGCAGTATAGTTACCACGTGCAGAGTGTCGGAGAGCAGCAGCAGGTGCGTGTGCGTGGCGAGCAGCACCTGCGGGTGCGGCGCGTGCGGCGCGCGCGTCGCGGCGACGCACACCGCGCGCCCCTCCGCGCCGCCCGCCCACACGCACCCGCGCACCCACGCCTACACACACCAACAACAACATTATATGTTTCATGTACGTACCATAAACACAACAACCAGCCGGTAAAGTCAAAGTTAAAACTTTTATTTCCATAGAATTCATAAAGAAATGGCTTGGAAACGTCAATATTATTCAAAACATAAGGTCACGCGTACTTATCGATAAGTTTGATGCCTGTTCAAACCCTATACGACCCTCCATGGGGAAGAACAGACAACACAGGTATACATATACATATTACATTTAAAATTATAGGACGTAGAGTAAACAGTCAAAATAATCCAGGGGCAGACTGTGATAAATACAAAACATGTATATTTTAATTTTACTTTTAAAATAGTAAAATTCTTTAAACTTATGATTAAATTGAATTTCAATATGTGATTGTTTAACTGTAGTCACACTAAATAATAAGTTTACTTACAACAGTGTTGAAAGTGTCCGTGGCTGGTTTCTGTCCGCCCCCGGGGGTAGTGTTGCCTTGCACCGGCCCTGTACAAATTTACAAAATACAAATACTGAAACGAAGACGCTTATGAGTAATGTAGGGTCCATCCACTGTATATAACGGTGCAATTTGGGGGGCCACGTTGCTCGCGTCCGTAGTAACCCTTTGAATCCCTACACGTGTCCCCCGGGTGGTGCAAAAGGAGCAACCCAAAGTAGCAGTAAAACTTACTGGCAGTACTACCCCAGACGTAAAAGGCGTGATTTCTGGTGCTCTTAAAACATATAGATAACAATATTTTGTTAAGAATACTGATTATGTTGGTCTCGAAGTAATTAAGAAATTAAACTTTACATTTAACTCTGTTTTTTCCGGTACATGTTTGGCAAACATTTTAGGTGACCTGTGAAAATATGTATTAGTTTAAGACAACCCCCTTACCTTGTACTTATTTTTATGAGTAATAAACAGGTGTGTACAGTACAAGCTGTGGTTAGTACGGGGCTAGATGGCGCTGTGTCACCACCAGCATAGTGAGTATGTGGTTGCTTCCCCATGGAGGATCAGATAGGGTTTGAACAGGCATCAAACTTATCGATAAGTACGCGTGACCTTATGTATTGAATATTGACGTTTCCAAGCCATTTCTTTATGAATTCTATGGAAATAAAGTTTTTGACTTTGACTTTGACTTTGACTACCTTTGGCGAGCAGCTTGTGGAGGGGATGCGCGCGCTCCGTGCACTTCCAGAGCGTGAGGGCGGCGCCGCCCACCAGCAGCGCGTCCGGTTCCTCGCGCTGCAACCACGACACCGTCGCTGCAAACACATCACACACCAATATACTACATCATCATCATATCAGCGGGTACAACTCCACTGCTGGACATAGGCCTCCCACAAAGATTACCATTTGGAACGGTGTTGAGCCATCTGCATCCACCGACTTCCTGCGATCCTGACTATGTCATCAGTCCATCGGGTAGGTGGCCGCCCTACACCGCGTCTGCCGGTTCGTGCTCGCCGTTCGAGAAGCCTTAATTCCCCAACGGTATATAACGATACCAATATACATACTATTGTTATATTTATACATATACCTTTTTTTTTTTTTTTTTTACCTGGCAGGTCGTTGTCTCTGAGGTAGATGGCCGGCAGCGCCTGCGCGGTGAGGGCGGGCGGCGACCGCGACACCGCGCACAGGAACACGCGCACGCACCCGCGCCCCGCGGCCGCCGCACGCGACACCACGCGGCTCGCGCACACCGCCGCCACCAATACACTGCCGCCTAAACCAAACACATTCTATATATATATTATGCTTCAATTGATTCATTCAATTCGACTGACCTCATAGCTCAGTTGGTTAGTAACCCTACCTTCTGCGCTGTAGGTCGTGGGTTCGATCCCCACTCAGAACAAACATTTATGTGACATTTGTAACATTGATGTTTGTTCTGTGTCTGGGTGTTAATATGCATTATATGTATGTATGCACAAAGGAAAAGTATATAAGTATGTATATCAGTTGTCAGGTTACCATGATACAAGCTATGCTTAGCTTACTTTGGGGCTAGATGGAGCTGTGTGAAATGTCCACCATTATTATTATTTGTAAATAAACAAATTTGTATTTGTATACACAGATTATCATTTACGGCAGTATGTTACATTGTATTTTATGTATAATCATAAATTTTCTTCCCTAATTGTTATAGTATTAGGGTGCAACTTCCCACTGAATGTTACAGATAGGAACAGCATCACGACTGCATGACTGATTGATCATAACGGCTTTAGGAATTATTGCATATGATTGGATTTTATTAGGTTAACTGTTGGTAGTTGCAAATAAATCTAAATTCAATCCGGAGGTCGCCGGTTCAAATCCCGACGTGCACCTATGAGTTTTTTCGATTAAAAGATTTATGTGCGCAATACCACGTTCTCAAAACGGTGAAGGAAAACATCGTGGGGAAACCGACATGTTCTAGAACTAAAAATTCGAAGACATGTGTCGAGTGCACGAAAGGTGCCTCTTTGAGGCGCACTTACAATCCTTTCACCACACTGGTTCGACAGAACTGGTGACTCGAAGAAGAAGAAGAATAAATGTATTTGCTTTTGATGTCAACAGTGTCGTATTCTTTGGGACACAACACAAGCTGCTATTAATCGTGGAACCACTTAAACGGTGGATGAAGCCAGTAGATAATCACAAATATATTACTTTTAAAAGCGATGCTGGCTGCGGTCACGTGGTCTCTGGTGGGGCGGAGGCTGTCCGTTGTGGTGGTCACGGGTTCAGTGTCCGTCGGCGGCAGAACCGTCCCGATCAGACCCGTCGCTGTTATTATAAAGGCGCCTTCGCAAGCCACACCGCTGAAATCAATATTGGAAGCTACAACAAAAATACCTAAAAACAGACTATAGACACAATTCTGTTTATATTTGACATATTCCTGCATATGATGTGGCCAAAGGATTAATAATAGTAATAATAATGGTGGACATTTCACACAGCGCCATCTAGCCCCAAAGTAAGCTAAGCATAGCTTGTATCATGGGAACCAGACAACTGATATACATACTTATATACTTTTCTTTTGTAAATACATACATTTAATACATATTAACACCCAGACACAGAACAAACATCAATGTTACAAATGTCACATAAATGTTTGTCCTTAGTGGGGATCGAATCCACGGCCTACAGCGCAGAAGGTAGGGTTACTAACCAACTGAGCTATGAGGCCAGTCAAAGGATTGTAGCTAACAAATAGAGGAGAGATTCACATCAAGACAGATACAATACTACAGTCAACCTAATGCACTAACTTCTACATTTCCTAATGACAGATATGAAAATATATGAAACCTATATGACAGATATGAAACCTATATGAAAAATTGTCACTAACAAATGTATATGGTTGCATAAGTTATTGATGTGAGTAGATACAGCACTAACCCGAATCCCTTCAGTGTGGGGGTGCACCGCAGCACTTGTATGCGCTCTGTGATGGGAGCATCCGGCTTCTTCTCCAGCACCACCAGCCTCCGACCATTGTGGAAGAATGCTGCCTTTATTATGTGCTCCCCTGGAGACACACAAACAATAAACAAACAAATCTATATCCTGTCACCAAATTTAAATATTGTTCTATGTACCCGATATGGGCAGATTGGTAGGGACTTTCATTTCAAATGTTTAATATTTCCACATGAAAGTATTATTTGTTTGCTATATATTACAACACAAATATTCATAAATAATAGCAGCTGTGTGGCAGCGGGACATTTGGCTTGGTATATCATTACCTGGAAAATTAGCAGTATACAGACACTGCCACTCATTGAGTAGAAAATCCTTCTGCGTGTGAATGGAGACCTCCCCGACTGTAGTCCCTATGAGCAGCTGCCTCCCTTCCTGATCCCATTCTAGTGCTGACACCTGGAAAGTAAGTAAGTTTGTAAGTTAGCGAGGTTACTCGGTGGAGGACCTCCGGTGGTACGGACACACGGTAGTCTGCCTCGTGAAGGCGAACAACGGGTCCTAGGACTGTGCGAAGCCAGGCTGCTTGGTTGTATGTTAAGCGCTGTGCTTCTGGCTGTAATGGTGGTACATACATCATTTTGTCACTGTTTGGGTGTCACTTGAAACCATTTGGTAGCAGTAGAACAATGTATATGCAAAGTCTATCCTATATCTCTCCGTATATGTATATTACATGCAATAATTTGTCAAAGGCCCACGTCCAAGCAGTGGGAACACTGCAGGCTTAAAAAAATAAGTAACAACTCGGTTACAATGGAAGGCTCAGCTGATTATTGACTGGTGCGCTTCAGTGACAGTCCAATTAATATTTTGAGGTCTCGTTCAAGTATTAGCAACAGCCGGTGCTGGTGGTGCTTACAGGATACGCAGTGCTGGCAACTTTATGGCAGTCCCACGGAGTGTCCATGTCACACACATACACATGCCCGCCCCAGGTGTCTCCTTCCACGTCGCTCAGCTCCGTCGGTGACGAGAAAGCTATTATATTGGCGATGGATACTGTGCAAATAGGCCGAACTGTTTCCGGTTCTGATGCGCTGGAAAGTGCACAACATTTATGTTTAGGAGAATTAAGTGGGTTGTTAAATTGTTTTGTTGTTTTTTAAGGAATTGATAAATTACCTGTCGAAGCGAGGCGGTTCGCATTTTAGAGTCTTACGCCTCACGGAATATATCAACTCCATAGCTGGTTGGCTCTTTAAGTTCTATTGCTGCCTTCGGAATGAAATGAATTTTCGACCCTGTATAACCAATGGAAGTAATTACGAAAGAAACACAAAATCTGTTTAGCATCAAAACGAAAACACTCAGCTTTGTTCCAGAGAAAATACATATTAAAAGCGTAACATTTTGTCTTTGCAGAAAGAGATAGCAAAACACAATTCGAGTATATTGAAAAAAGATAAGTAGATAGTCAATCAAGTCATCTGATTAATGGCTCTATAATAGACGTCGTGAATGGATATTTATTATACAATGAAATTAAATGAAACATTAAACTGCAAACAATAAAGATAGTTCACAAAGTCTAGCGTTTATAAAAAAGTCCACACTCCATCGACTTCAAACTACTTTTTTTATAATCTATTGATTTCATGTAGTGGCAACACTGGAAACAACATTTTGCTTCCGGTGCTTTGGCATTTGACGTCTCACAACTATCTTCAGTCGGAACAACACTCCGGGCATTGCCCTTTGTCATTATTGAGCAGTGTTTCTGTGCGCGCCGGTTCTCGCCTCCAAAAATGGCGGATCTTCCCACATCGCTACAAAAAGCTGTGTGAATAGTTCGCGCAAAATTGTTATTTTTATGTGAAAATGTGATAACGATGAATTAAAAAATCCTCCGCAGTGTATTTAGAGTGCGATCGACAATGTGCCGGAGTGGGTTGTGCCGTTTCGGTATTAAAAACTGGATTTTCTTGTTGGTGTCGCTACAATTGTTTACATACGCTCAAGGTAAGCTCGTTGTTGTAAATATCGTGGTTTTATCGATCGTGAGAGAGAAGTAGATGCTTTAATTGGAATGTTTTAATTTGATGCAAATTGCTGCGGTCTGAGAAGAATTTAAATGTGGGGTGTTTGATAGTTATTCTGTAATTTACGTGCGTGGGCCGATTTTAGAAACTTTAGGGCCCTTTCGAATGCGATTAGGATGTATGTAGCTGGAGTGCGTTGCCGGATTTGCTGGCATTCATGTGCCGTTTACTGGCGCGTTGGCGCTGCGCTTGTGATAAACTTCAGTATTTTATTGGTGCTAAATGCGTGTTATTTAGGTACGTTTAATTATGGCCGTAAGTTGAATGGAATGTTCCAATTAGTTAAGTTTTCTCGATGGGTATTCAGGTTGAATTTTTTAAATTCGCAGTGATCAGTAGCTGGTCAAGGAAGTGGCAGAATTCAAATATATTTATTTATTATAATATTTTTTAATTCCCTAAACCTATTAAAATATACATTGTAAACAAATACAAAATATGTTCAAAATGACAAAACTCTTAACATAAACAAAATATTTATTACCATTATATCATTTATCTATTTGTCAGTATACATTAAAAATAAAAAAATTAACTACAATGACTTTTTCTAAATATAAATTTTCATAGGTACCATATTATACCTACCTAATACTTAAAATATAGATTTTTCTGGTCTATTCACTTCATGCTAATTGCAAATTATAGGTAAGGCCACTGTTTTTCTGTCTAGAGAAACCACATATTAGTGCAATACTAATCAAATTAAGTAATAATAATAATAAGTATATATTGAAACACAAGCCAACGAATATGGATAATGTTTTTGTAGCTTCAACTAATTTATGTATCAAAAGGTGATCTTATTTTACAATCTTAAGTAATTTATGTAACATTTAATTTGAAATAATTTCTTTCAATACATGTACATATCAAACCATACAAAATAATGCAGTTTAACTGTGTCTTGATTTTATGATGATTTTAATGTGTTTAATGCAAGCTGAGGTCTGCCATTAGACTTTCTCAGAAATTAAACTTAAAAACGTGAGATTACTGAGACTAATTAAGTACAAATCCATTCCTCCCATACCCAAAAGTGACATTGACACTTTCCATGTGTTAAGACAGTAGGCAAAACTTTATAAGTTTAGCCCTTAAGGTTGACAGTAGGTAGGGGTAGTTGCAGAAAAATTTCATTATATAACTTTTTTAAGGTATACCTTTTTTTATGTATTTCAAAAAATAGTAAGTTAGGCTGTAGGTATTTTATTGTTACCTAATTTCAGCTTGTTATGCTGAAACATATTGTAATAAAAAAGAAATAATAGACTTTATTATTATTATTATTTTTAAACCATCAAACACAACATAATATCCTCCTCTGTATACCTGTGTGTCAGTACCCAGTATTTTGTTATAAATCGTAAATCATTTCAAGATTTCTTATAGCCTGGTTACCAATTGCTAGAATTGTTCTGTCAGGCTGATTTAATTTAAAATATCGCCAAATATAATCTATACAAATAAATAAAATTGGAGTGTCTGTTTGTAATATTAAAATAACCGCTTTTTACTGAGTGCATATGGATGTATACACGGTACATATACCAAAACAATTTTTTGATGTGAAACATCTATAGCCGCACGTTAAACCGATTTCTGGCGTGGCGACGCGTCGCCACGGCATGCGTTGCATATTACTTTTACAAAATAATGTCGATGTTTCACATCTGCCAGGCGTCCCGTGACGGCTTACATTTTTTAAAAGTTTTTGCCTGTCTGTCTGTTTGTTCCGGCTAATCTCTGAAACGGCTGGACCGATTTTGACGGGACTTTCACTGGCAGATAGCTGATGTAACAAGGAGTAACTTAGGCTACTTTACCGAGGGGTAAAAAAGGGGTGCGTGAAAAAACCGAATTCCGCGCGGATGAAGTCGCGGGCAACAGCTAGTGGAGGTATAAGGCGAGTGAAGCACACAGCATAGTAATAGTATAGCTTGTGGGGCGACATTTTTCCTTACAAATGTGGCGCGACTCCGACTATGCACTAACTATCACCGATCCAGTTAGTGATCATTTATGTGTGGATGTTCTTTAATTGAAATACTCGAGGTTGCACCGAGCAGAGTGCTGACACCCAAAGATGGCCGTGAGCCATCTACACCAGACTGCTTACGCTACAGAAGCGTAGAGCATAGAGGTTACAAAACCTGTGACAATCCAAATGCAGGTGTTTGCCATAGTTTATTTAACTGTCCTAATAAACCATAAAACACATTTGACTCGCTCGTTTCCCGCGCGCACCTGTCCTATGTGGCATGAACTACCGCTGGAAGTATCTATAACAACCAACGGTCGATATGGGAAATCTATACACAAATAAATAAAATTGGAGTGTCTGTTTGTAATATTAAAATAATAAAAGGCCGTGTAAACGCTGTCAAAGCCATCTGCGGCCAACAGTATAATGTCCAGTCTTAAAAAAAAAAGTAACTGCTTTTTACAAAGTGCATATGGATGTATGTCGTCCCGTCCCGTCGCATTCAGAGTACAATCTTTAACAATGAAAAAAAGTATGTTTCGGAATATTTAATGCAAAATTTCAACTATTAAGTCGTATGTTGTATACTATGACACTATCACTAGCGGACATTGGCAGACTGGTGGGCTCGCATAGCATCTGTAGCCGTCGACTAAGAAGAAGACAGTTTAAGTTTGCGTTTAACCAAATATCACCGTTAAGCGACTATAATATCTATACAAGCGAAAATGATAATACGTAATATATAGGTGAGTGAGTACATATTTGTACACATTTTAAGAGCAGTAGAACTCTCGCCAAGTTCGTCCGGGGAAGTACTGCCACCATGCCCATTTCTGCCGCCAAGCAGTGAAGCATTCGCGTTACTGTGTTTCGGTTTGAAAGGTGTGGTTGCCGGTGAAATTACAGGCACATGAGACATTCCACCTGCACGTCTCATAGTTACGGGCGCATACGATGCGACTTGGGTGTTGTCGTACCTAGTATGGGAGGACCGAAGTCGCATCAGTTGTTATGGGCCGAGGTTACCACTTAACACCAGGTGGGCCGTCGGCTCGTTCCGTAACTGTCCTACATAAAAAAAAACACATATGTCGTAGTGTTCCATCGTCAGTTGTTCACACCTCCCCGCAAACTCATTACTCGGCGACTGACAGCTTTTTATCAAACCAAGATGGCGCACAAAAAGCTGATATCACATGATGGATGGCTCTGGTTTTTGTGATTCTCAACTCGGACTCGGATATACATTTATACAGGGTGTACGGTAATGAACGGATAACCTTGAAATGGATCTTAGTAGACTTATTGGGCATTCAAAAAAATATCAAATAAAAAAAACACGTAGTATTTAAAAAACTAAAACAAAACAAAAAAAACAAAACATCGATATTATTTAAAAAATACATATCTTTGATACTACTTGTTTTTTTTTTATTTGATATTTCTTTCCGAATGCCCAATAGTTCTACTAAGACCCATTTTAAGGTTATCCATTCATTACCGGACACCCTGTATATACAATGTATCTACATTATGGTGATTTTTTTTCATCCTCAAATTCTGGGAACTTCAGTTTAGGGTTGGTTGATATTAATGTATTTATTAGTTAGCGATTCCTTAACAATCTATTCTAGTCTATATATAATAACAAATAGATTAAGTGTCCAATTGTTTTAAACTCTTCCAGTAGAGAGATCAAAGATCGAGTCAGTCGATCGGCTGGGGATATCGAGTCACCCGTCTCGCGGGAGGAAGAAATTGTTGACATAATCGATTAGGTTAGGCAAAGCATTTTTTCTAGCGATTTATAATTTCTTCATGATTTTCCTTGTAGAAACAGTTAAGTTAGGTTGCAAGTTGTTGCGCTTAAGCTGTGATGAGTAACGTTATGGGGACACTAACATGCCCCATAACAAGAACCGAAAGCATTTTTTTTTTTAATGTTATGTAGTTACGGAACGAGCCGTCGGCCCACCTGGTGTTAAGTGGTAACCTCGGCCCATTACAACCGTTGCGACTTGGGTCCTCCTCTATAGGTACGACAATACCCAAGTCGCATCGTATGCGCCCGTAACTATGAGACGTGTAGGTGGACGTCTCGTGTGCCTGTAATTTCACCGGCAACCACACCTTTCAAACCGGAACACAGCAACGCGAACGCGTTACTGCTTGGCGGCAGAAATGGGCATGGTGGCAGTACTTCCCCGGATGAACTTGACGAGAGTTCTACTGCTCTTAAAGTGGGTAGTGTACCCGCTGTGTGGCGTCGTACTCAAGTCGCGGTCGCCGGGAATATAAACAGCCGTAAGCTAATGCTTCCCCCATTATGTATTCTATCTATATCAGTTCTACATAGTATAAAGCTTTCCGCTATCTGTACAATCTTATTTTATCTCAAAGATGCGGTGATATGCACACGAGAATACACCGGTCTGTATGTGTTCCAGCTCTTTGAGATATCTCGTACGTGAAGACCAGTAAAACATTAAGAACAGAAATAAAAGAATTGTTGACAAAGTTATATTAAGTTGACAGACAGTGTATCACAGACTTCATTGCGTTTGTAGGGTTTTTTTTTAAATATTGATGGACATTTCACACAGCGCCATCTAGCCCTAAAGTAAGCTAAGCTTAGCTTGTGTCATGGGTACCAGACAACTGATATACATACTTATATACTTTTCTTTTGTAAATACATACATATAATACATATTAACACCCAGACACAGAACAAACATCAATGTTACAAATGTCACATAAATGTTTGTCCTGAGTGGGGATCGAACCCACGACCTACAGCGCAGAAGGTAGGCTTACTAACCAACTGAGCTATGAGACCAGTCAAATATGTGTATGGTACGGCACTCAAAGTTAATGAAAATCTTTATCAATTTAAATGTCAACCAAATCAAGGTATCCTTTTCAACCGGCTTCAAGACTTTTTTGTTTGTTACCTCATATGTCCGTCATTTATGAACTTTTGAATTAGTTTTTTATTGAAAAGGATTTACTTTCAGATTGTTTCCTTAAAAACTACATCAAAATCTGTTCAGTAGTTTGGTTTTCAAATTAATATAACTGGAAAAATATGGTATCCAAGTTCTCGACAAAGAGGAATGATTCTCGTTCATAACCGATGGAGTCGGTTCTGCGTTTTGCTGCTCAAAGTAATTTTTAAATATTCTTTTCAAGTCTCAAGTATAAAAATGAATCCTACAAACCTTGAACCCACTGCCCTTGCTAATTTCCTGAATCCCTGACAGTCCCGCTACGCAACCCACGTCCCATGTCCTCTCTGAAATCCTAAAGCCGAGGCAGTCTTTCCTGAATTCCAAGAATTCTTACCCACTTTTTGGAAATAAAGTTTTACAACCGAAAATCGTAACCGAGTTTTATTGCTAAACCGGTTTACTGTGTTTTAAAATTTCCAAATAGCGGCCATTACTATTTGAATTTCAATGGCCGTCGTCTGCAACGTTTCAGAAGTGATATAAAATGGTTGTAACAGCCTTCATTGTACTGCATTTATACCAACCATCTAATTACGTCAGTAATCAGTAAATAAATATTAAATATTTGTGGATATTTCACACAGCGCCATCTAGCCCCAAAGTAAGCTAAGCATAACTTGTATCATGGGAACCAGACAACTGATATACATACTTGTATACTTTTTGAAAATACATACATATAATACACATCAACACCCAGACACAGAACAAACGTGTATGTCAATATAAAATCGAACCTACGACCTACAGCGCAAAAGGCTGGGTTACTACTAACAGCTACCTGCCAATGAAAGTCACGTCAAAATCGGTCCAACCATTTCATAGATTAGCCGGAACAGACAGACAAAAATAGTAAAAAATGTTGTTTTGGTATATGTACCGTGTATACATCCATATGTACTTAGTAAAAAGCGGTTATTTTAATATTACAAACAGACACTCCAATTTTATATATTTGTATAGATTACACGTTCTTCACTGTCTGATATAAAATATGCGTCACTTACTTGCATTACTAAAATGTAAGACCACCGGCCGGCGTTTGGAATGATGCTTTCAGATTCATTCTTCAGTTTTTCCGCAAGTAACATCTCCACAAAACAATTTCCTAATAACGACAGACGGACAGACGGACAGACGGACGGACTGACGCATGACGTATCGAATCGAATGCATTAGTTAGGCTTTCCTACCGCTACGGAACGGCTGTACCCTAAAATAAAACTTCCGGCCACCGTAAAACGGCGTAAAAGGTTTATTTCGGTCGCCGCCCCGCCCCGCCCCGCCCCGCACCGCCCCGCCCCGCCGCTCGCTACACTGTACGTTACTTTAGTTTTTAAACCCTTTGTTCCAATTTAAGTCCATCGAGTCTTTTAATGTTCGGATACTGTTACGTTTCGCTCGTAAAACTTACAAAAACCTTGGGTGTGCCTGATAGTGAGGATAATGTAATTTCCTTGTCTTACGAACGAAAAAGTGGTCAATGTCTGAGCTTACACTGTGATTGCCCGGACATCAAACCCGTGGACAGATGATACAGAATGTTGAAATACATAAGATATACTTGTTACTAGTACCGGGTACCGTGTACCGGGTACCGCGTAATGGATAAGGGCCAGCTGTGATCTGCCGGCTCGAGGTCAGACCGCAGAGGTTTTTGTGAAATGCATACGATTAATATTTGTTTATAGTTTAGGTACAATATCACTTAACAATACATATTATACTATATATGCTGATGCTGACTTAGTTACTAAGTCTGCTGCCACTAATATTGTGCACAACATTTGTATAAACATTATCGGTATATATATCGAGTCTGTGTGTCGTCACGCCTAAGAAAAACTTACATTACATAAAATTATATATGTATTACCGTTGCTCTAGTAATTGTCACACCGACTTTCTCCAACCAGTATGATGAAAGTATGACTGGAAGTTTGACTGGCCTCATAGCTCAGTTGGTTAGTAACCCTACCTTCTGCGCTGTTGGTCGTGGGTTCGATCCCCACTCAGGACAAACATTTATGTGACATTTGTAACATTGATGTTTGTTCTGTGCCTGGGTGTTAATATGTATTATATGTATGTATTTACAAAAGAAAAGTATATAAGTATGTGTATCAGTTGTCTGGTTCCCATGATACAAGCTATGCTTAGCTTACTTTGGGGCTAGATGGCGCTGTATAAAAAAATATGTTTAGTAATGTTCCCGGGTACTCTGTAAGATTCCAGGAATTCAAACAAATTGGTCAAAAAACCTTAATACACAGAACAAACACCTATATTCGTCACACAATGTTTGCCTTGGGTGGGAATCTAACCGACGACCAACAGCGCAGAAGGGAGGATTACTACCAACTGAGCTGTGAGGTGAGTCGAAGTAATATGATAACTGTCAAACACGGTCAACTGACATGCTGTTTCACCCGTCCACTACAAGACAAACAAGGACAACATGTCACTGCTCCCGATACACATGTCAGAGATAATGATTCGACGGCTTGATTGCAATGTAATTGCACCGGTCAATACAACCTTACTACTGGTGTTTGTATGAAGTTATATGCAGATGACCCACCTTACATTTAACAGTACCCTGCCCCGAACAAACGCAATACAGCACGGATCGTATAGCCAGCGCATAACATGAGACGTGTAATCTTATGCAATATCACCTGGTTCACATTCAATCTATTTGAATTGGAGATTACTAAACAAATGTCATGTTCCCACACTGATAACTGTATCAATATACTACTACTCATAAGTAATACTTATAGGGGGGCAAACGTCGCGTGTCGGCTGGACGGTGTATGCGCAACGAGCATACACAGTCACACAGGACCTTCATAAGTAGTGTAGATACATTTTGTAGGTGGAGATCTCGTTCGGGGAAGTAACCATTGGCGCCGCTAAGTATGATCTAGACATTGTAATGTCCCTGTTTATATGATGTATGGCTCCCGATCAAATTACTTGGGTGGGGGTAAATACTAACTTTGTAATGTTGATGCTGCAATGCCGACTGGCACTAAGTGTTGACCCTGCTATCTACTTACTACAAATTTGTCATTTTTAACGGACTGTTTTTTTTTTATGTACTTAATAATAATGTTATTATTTCCTTATTTTAATATTAACCAAAATAACACAGTTGAGTACTCTATTGCATTGGGTGTGCCTGTAAGAATGGATGTACATATACAGGGTGTCCGGTAATGAATGGATAACCTTGAAATGGGTCTTAGTAGAACTATTGGGCATTCGGAAAAAAATATTAAATAAAAAAAACCAAGTAGTATAAAAAAAAAACAAAACATCGATATTATTTAAAAAAATACATATCTTTGATACTACTTGGTTTTCTTTTATTTGATATTTTTTTCCGAATGCCCAATAGTTCTACTAAGACCCATTTCAAGGTTATCCATTAATTACCGGACACCCTGTATATTAATAAATAAATATGTTAGCCACAGATACTAATATACGTTTAAAGTCACAGAATACAACACCACGTATGTGCTTTAAATTAGGCAATTTTACTTCTACAGTAAACGCAGTATGTTACCCACATATACATGAAAGTCAAAATTCATCACCTACCCACAAAATAAACTGCAACTTAATAATTCAACCCACTTATCCTAATTTCTGTGCCGGAACGTTTCTTGCTAATCATTAAGATACCTCTCTCCATTTCCCCACTCCGCTAAACAAGACGTGTTCTGGGTGTAAAGTAGGCCCAGTATTTGCAAGCTGATCGAATTATTGTGGCCGCCCCGCCCCGCCCCGCCGCACAGCGCCGCCCCGCCGACGTTTTCAACGTTCGACAGTGCCTTAGTTAGAATAAGAAGCATTTTTATTGGAAATTTGTTAATAGATGTTTAGCGCTCAGTAATAAAACTTGTCACTGGCTCACTTAAGATAATCTATTCTATACATAGTATAAAGTCGCTCCCGCTGTCTGTACGCTTAGATCTTTTAAACTACGCGACGGATTTTAATGCAGTTTTCAGCAATAGATAGTTATTCAAGAGGAAGGTTTATACGTAAAGTATAATATTGTTATTTATTATTGTTTTGATATATGATGGTAATTGTTCAAGATGTCGGAGGAAATGAAGTCGACTGGGAGCTTTACTGGCGCACACCGCGTACACCAAACATAAACCAATACAGTTATATATCCTTATTATATTATATAAGACTATTGCTTCTTTTGTTAGGCGTATAATGTTCTGGTACCCGTTCGAAGTCCGGTTGGGTCGTATTTAATAAGACATTTTGTGGAAAATCTAACTTTTAATGAATAATTCATTAGGAAGACACGTTGTGAAGCCTGCATTGCGTAAATACAGGAATCTATTGCTTAGATATGCTACAAGAAAAATGATAGCGCTAGAGCAATCGGAAGCTAGTCAAGTGATTGGTCGAGTGAAGTTATCAAGTTACAAGTGATTTTTATATACATATTATGCTTTACAACACTATCGAGTCCATTATTCTATACTAGCTGCGCTTCTACCCCGCGGTACTCTCCGCGGTCTTCTTCTTCTTCTTCGAGTCACCGGTTCTGTCGAACCAGTGCGGTGAAAGGATTGTAAGTGCGCCTCAAAGAGGCTCCTTTCCTGCACTCGACACATGTCTTTGAATTTTAGTTCTAGGACATGTCGGTTTCCTCACGATGTTTTCCTTCACCGTTTTGAGAACGTGGTATTGCGCACATAAATCTTTCCAGCGAAAAACTCATAGGTGCACGTCGGGATTTGAACCGGCGACCTCCGGATTGAAACTCGGGGGTCAGTACCGCTAGACCACCACGCTCTAAGCAGCTCTCCGCGGTCAACCCACGGGAACGCGATCAAAGTATAGCGTATGCGTTAATCCAACATATAAACTATCTTGATGCCAAATTTCATCCAAATTCATTAAGCCGTTCGAGCGTGAAAGAGTAACAAACATCCATACATCCTCACAAACTTTCGCTTTTATAATATTAAGTAGGATTTGATGATAAATCTACATTATACTATACTTCGGCGGCAATATAGCAACTCTACATATTTATAATATGCTTTAAAGGTATTAATTGGTTCGTATTGTATGCACCTGTGAGGTATCTGTGGAACTACCCACTGAACATTTACAAATTCATTCACTAGTAGAAAGCTTCATTATTCCACAGTAGTACAGTTTGAACTTTGTTCATTGATTTTAGATACTTGGTCTACGCTACGCAGGCGAGTATGCGTTGACAGCGGACATATTACGAAATAAAATGATAATTTCAGACCCTGCACAAAAACAGCTGAAACAGAAAGCTAGTCTAGCTGAAAAGATCAGTCTTTGTAGTTATCACTTACGCGTATATCCTGAAATGAAATAACTATATATTTCCATAGGTACTATGTATTTCCTTCACATTTGATACTAATTCCAATAGGTTCCCCCGCTGGACAGACAATACGTGTCCTAAGTACCGATCACTTGCGGGACAAGAACTCCCTCCCTTATCAATAAGCACAGCGGCCGGTGGAATAATGATGCCGTCCTCAGCCGCAGGTGTTTTTTTTCTTTTGACAGTGACATTGGCGAAGCGATAAATAAACGTTATGTTTATCTGTGGTCTGTAGGTTTTTTTATTAATTTCTGATGTCACAGGTACTTTAATATTTGTTCTACCGTTAGGTGAAAAACGAACCTACTAGCATGTACTTAGATATTCTTTTTCGGATAAAAAGTTGTCTTATATCACTCTCTAACCTATTATAATGTATTTGTTCCTTTGTTGCGTGAAAGGAAATATATGCATTTATAAATTAAGTATTGGTGTTGGTTCTTAGTTTGAAACCTACCCATAAACTGTCTCGGTATAAATTTAACTTAACATTAATTATAAAGTTAGTTTAACTTAACTTAAGATAACTGTTATATACTTACTACTAAACGTAATCTCGATTACTAATTGCTTAAGTACCGTACAGTAAACGGAATAAAGACGAAATTACGTTGACAATGTAATAAGAGTTTATAGCTCAAAAAATTCAGTTGAATTTGCGATGTATCCCAAATTAGTAAAGTTAAAAATGTATTGTATTTAGTGAAAGGGTAAAGTACTCGGGGGGGCAAAATTATTGAATGCAATCCCTTTGGTGCCTCGTTAAATAACTATATTGGAGGTACTGGTACGTACTGTGTTTAACAGATTATATTCCGCTGTCCCTTTTTTTTATGTTATACATTTACGGAACGAGCCGACGGCCCACCTGGTGTTAAGTGGTAACCTCGGCCCATAACAGCCGATGAGACTTGGGTCCTCCCATACTAGGTATTACAAGACCCAAGTCGCATCGTATGCCCCGTAAATGTGAGACGTGTAGGTGGAATGTCTCATGTGCCTGTAATTTCACCGGCAACCACACCTTTCAAACCGGAACACAGTAACGCGAACGCGTTACTGCTTGGCGGCAGAAACGGGCATGGTGGCAGTACTTCCCCGGACGAACTTGGCGAGAGTTCTACTGCTCTTAAACTCCCATCCCTTCATTATGCTATTTAGCAGTAACTACTTATGTGAGCAGTAACTTATGTGAAGACCTGTAGGTCTTCACATAAGTTTTTATGTGAACAAATTTAATAAAATAACATAATTTACAAATTAAAATCCAAATGACACATACTTAAACAGGACGAGATAAATTTAAACGCATTTAATAGTAGTACTTGTTTATGTTATCCAACTAAATAGTTTAGTTTTGGTAATGTATTTTGTAAGTCTGTCTGCAAAGCTAGGGGTCACAGGTTCGATCGGCGCCCGGTATATTTGTGTGGTGACCATAGTTTGTTCTCGGGTCTCGGTTTTTCGTGTCATTTATCTGTGTTTATAATGCCAACTGCTACACAGGGAATCAGGTGCAGGGGGGTATAAGTGTGTAATCATTACAATCGGTACCAATATTGGTATAAAAATGAGATTTAGGGTTAAAATCAGGTTAAAATTATATATACGCATTCAAAAAAGTATATTATATCAGTTATCTGGTTCCCGTGATACAAGCTATGCTTAGTTTGTGACTAGATTGGCCATGAGTTAAAAGTCCCTAAAATGAAAAAAATTGTAAGTCCTTAAGTAATACATTATTATCCTGAAATATTAAAATTAAATGTTGCCGTACAATTAAGGAAATCGAAGCCCCTCGATATGGGGATACTCTAATTAAAAGTTCAGTCGCTCTCAAACGCAAGCCCTCGTATCGCCCACAGTACAGTCGAGTGGAAAACTGCGCGCGGGGCTACCGAGTGGGCATACATTGTGGGCCGAATAAGAGATTTTTTATGGTCCAGTCCGCCTTGTAATGAAAGCTCGGGTAGCGGTGACTTTGCTGTCTTCATCTGTGAGGTTGATTGCATTCAATTGCTTTTTTTTTATGTAATACAGTTACAGAACGAGCTGACGGCCCACCTGGTGTTAAGTGGTAACCTAAGCTCATAACAAGCGATCCGGCTTGGGTCCTCCCTTACTAGGTACGACAAGACCCTAGTCGCAACGTATGCGCCCGTAACTCTTGAGACGTGTAGGTGGAATGTCTCATGTGACTGTAATTTCACCGGCAACCACACCTTTCAAACCGGAACACAGTAACGCGAACGCATTACTGCTTGACGGCAGAAATGGGCATGGTGGCAGTACTTCCCCGGACGAACTTGGCGAGAGTTCTACTGCTCTTTAATATGTATTATATGTATGTATTTACAAAATAAAAGTATATAAGTATGTATATCAATGTCTGGTTCCCGTGATACAAGCTATACTTAGCTTACTTTGGGGCTAGATGGCCCTGTGTGAAATGTCCACCATTATTATTATTATATTTGTCCCTTTATCGTTGAGATAACGTGTAGTGCACAAATTTCATTAACGAGGGATCAAAATCTGTTGCTTTTTCAAATTGTAAGCAAACTTCTAATTGAATGTATCTAGACTGCTCGATCGCGTTGCAAAATGTTTCTGTAAGAAAATTCAAATTCATATATTTGCGATACATAGGTATATCGTCATTCGTATGTCTGTTTTTTTTTTTTTGTTGCGTGTTTTTTTTTTAATTGTGTTGCGGTGTACATTTTGTATTTGTATAAATAAATTTATTCTCTCTCTCTTCTCTTCTCTATATTAAAATAGAATATGGTACAGCCATGTTTCTGCTAACAGCATGCACATTATTTAACTTATAACTAAACACAACGATACAGTTTCAATAATATATTTAAAAAGCACTTCGCTGTGTGTCTGTACATGTAAACGTTTGCAAATATGTTGTACTAAATAACGAGTTATTAGGGCGCGGGCGAGACCCGAGGTCCGGGGGCGCTCTCGTTTGATGTACCCTAATTAATTCGAAAAATGACGTTGAGTTCCGTATGTTCACATATCTGATTTTGCTAAACGCCCGCGGCGATGTTTGCAAATGCTAGAGATATGTTCCGTACGATGCCGACAAATAATAGTTATATTGGTGGACGTTTCACACAGCGCCATCTAGCCCCAAAGTAAGCGAAGCATAGCTTGTATCATGCGAACCAGACAACTGATATACATACATTTTTTTTGTAAATTCGTACTTGTAATACATATCAACACCCAGACACAGAACAAACATCTGTGTTCGTCACACAAATGTAGTCGTGGGTTCACTTATCTTTAACATAACTGAGTGACACTTGTGTGCTGATCTTTCAATGTATAAAAATATGTAAATAACGGACAGATCGAGAAAAACGCACCTAAAATATTACCTACATTTAAATGGTCAGCTTTTGATATAACATTGAGGAAGGTATAAAAATGGACGTCAGTTAATTGGGTATTGGTTTTATACGTTTTACTTTTGCTTTTGGATGGTACAGCTAATGAGGCGCCTATTGTTTGGAAGAGCACTTTTTATTTTATTTCAAGTCCGGTCCGTGGTTCGCTGGCCGTTGTGTCTACTGTAGAAAGAGAAGGTAGGAGGTGATCTCCGAAACTACAAATAAATACAGTACATTTAATGATTAACCGACTTCACGAAAATAAGGTTACTGTTAATACTATTGTATTTTTTTTATGTTTGTATCTCAGATCTTCGTCATTTATTTACCAATTCGTTTTTTTATATTTGAAGGATATAATTTCAGGTTAGTAGAAATGTTATTAAAGTCGGATCTGTCGTTTCGTTTTTAAATCTAAACTCTTTAAAAAAGTGAAAAAATCATTCTCTTTCACAGGCGATGAATTAAATTCTTACTAAAGTGAAATACTTGAACACAAAACAATATTAGTATATACCAGATATGTGTTATGATTCACATGTAGTTACCTACCCTGTGTATATATCCCGAATATAAATAATAAATAAATAAATAATATAATAAATATTCACAATATACAGAGTTTAAAATGGAAGTCGCTTTAGATGATATAATCTGACAAAAGATTTCTATAATCGGATGGGAGTCACGATCCAGATTTAGCGTCGTTTGATCCTACAACATGGTTTGTTTGTCTGTCTGTATTTATATACAGAGTGGATTTTTGAGACGGGCGTTATGGCTAAATTGAAACACTAAGTCTTAACTAAGCTTAGTCTGTGGGTCCGGTCACTAAACTACGAAAGCGAAAACCTTTTAAGAGCAGTAGAACTCTCGCCAAGTTCGTCCGGGGAAGTACTGCCACCATGCCCATTTCTGCCGCCAAGCAGTAACGCGTTCGCGTTACTGTGTTCCGGTTTGAAAGGTGTGGTTGCCGGTGATATTACAGGCACATGAGACATTCCACCTACACGTCTCACATTTACGGACGCATACGATGCGACTTGGGTCTTGTCTTGTCTTTCTTCTTTATCGGAGGACCCAAGTCGCATCGGTTGTTATGGGCCGAGGTTACCACTTAACACCAGGTGGGCCGTCGGCTCGTTCCGTAAATGTATTACATAAAAATAAAAAAAACCGAACCACAACACCGAAATTCGAATATTGTTGGTCTAAATGACATATGATTATATGACTTTAATTAGACGCATTGTCCAAAATTATTTTAAGGCAAGTATTTGTAGCTATTTGAATACGTGGTGACGGGAAATTGTTCTACAAAAGGTAAAAAATAATTTTTATGTGAAACCTCTATAGCCGCACGTAAAACCGATTTCTGGCGTGGCGACGCGTCGCCATGACATGCGTTGCATATTACTTTTACAAAAAAAAAAATGTGAGTCGTCACGGGGCGCCTGGCAGATCTGAAACATCGACATTATTTTGTCGACGCGTCGCCACGACAGAAATCGGTTTTACGTGCGGCTATAGATGTTTCACATCAAAAATGTCGATGTTTCACATCTGCCAGGCGTCCCGTGACGGCTCGCATATTTTTTTAAAAATTAAATTTGCTTGATGCAAATATTGATTTCCTCTCGAAACGGCGCGGGCGGCGGGCGGCGGGCGGCGGGCGGCGGGCGGCCCCCTTGCACTAAACACATGTCTACGATTTTTGTTGTTGTAGGACTTGACTATTTGCTGACGACACGACGTTTTCCTCAGTGTCCCCACTCTTCTGAAAACTCATCTGATTTCCAATTAATTCTACTTGAACAAGATTTTAGACTCTTTGTCTCACTTTACGAGATATTACTTGAATAATAAAATAAATAATTCCGTTAGGGAAGTCTGTAACTCATTTAATTTCTGTTGATCTTGTTTCACGTAATAAATTAGTTTTTTCTCATAATTAAAAGAAGCCCTGAAATAGCTCGCTTGTTAATTAAGCAAATTAATATTTTATGTAAAGGAACATTAAACGTTACTTAGGTTTCAATTAAATAAAGTGGAGGTACATATTTATATCAGCATTTTAGTCTTAATTCTAATATTTACTAGGGGTGACAGAGACCCGCGCTGACAAGCCGCTTAGGTGTGTTTTGTGGATTGGGCCTCGAAGACTGACCCAACCCCATTTCCATGTTACGAGTAAGGGAAGGGGGTAGAGGGAAGGTACGGCACTTAGGGTTGTTAACAGCACTGGCTCAGTGTCTGCTGTGTAGTCACAGACGATCAGCTTTTGAAGTCCTGTAACCATTCTTGAAGCAAATATACTAAATATGTTATTTATTGTAGTTTTGTCTGATTTTCAACATAATACAAGTTCGTCTTTCGACAAAAATGTTGCAGATATACTGAATGCGTGAATTTTTTTGAAACTCTGGTTACAAATTAAATTAAAGTAACGACTCACCTTAAGGTAACGGTAAGGTAACTCGCTGATTAGCAAGTACCTAACAGTAGATAGTTCACACGGCTTTCATTGGCTCGTGCTAATTGCACGCTAAATGAACGGGCTTGCATATCTTAAACGCGACTTCATTTTATTTGTGTGTTGTACCAGGTACTATTACCACCTTTTAGCGTTTTGGCGCCTCGGGAATAATAAAACCAAAGAGTAACACAAATATTCGTATATATAATTATTAATTGGCCACAGATCATCCTTTATGAAAGACGACAGATGTATGCTTGTATCTCACACTTCAAATAACTTAAAACTCGCTTTGTGCGCTGCCCCGACTCCAGCCGGCCGAGCTTCAGGAAATATATTAATTCTATAGGTTTCATGTGGATAAGTCCAAAAGTAAGAAAACACTTTATATACATAAAATTCATATAGAAATGTCTTGGAAACGTCAATAAGTATTCGCGGTCACGCGTACCTATCGCTAAGCCCCATCCGACCCGGAAGAACAGCCAAGAAACCCCTAAAGGAGGTATTCCTTTTTTTTATCGTGGCGCAGAGTTTGCACCAGACCATGGGGGATTAATCATGTAAGTAATAATGTAGTGTAATAAGCTTTATTTACTAAACCATTCTTAATTTACGATTGAATTTTGGTTGACGATTATTATTATTATTGGTTTATGTAAAATGTACTTGTTGATCCAGACTGGGGTTAAATGTGTCCGCCACAGATGGAGATGCAGTTAAATATAGAAGTGGGGTGGTAGCCGCTAGCGGTGGTGCTGTCGGCGGGTCTTCTCACTCTCTCTCTTCTTGATCTTGACGACTGGCATCGGATAAACCTTACGTTTAAACTATGCTTGTCATCTTGTACTTATTATATGTAAAATTGTTGTCAATCTTGACTTATTTAGTAAAAAAAAACTTACAAAATAATTTATATAATTAAAAATGCATATAGCTGCCGTATTTTCTAGTCATACCTCAGGCGCTTTGAATATTAAAGGTTGTAAGAGGCTATGATGATTTTTTGGACATCTGTCACAGTTTGTAGAATAAATATTAAGTAAGTACAGACACATTATCATATAAAAACTTTGGTATATATAAAAGAGAAAAAGACACACGCTGACACAACACAAAATCTGAAATGACGTGGCCTTCTAACCTGTAATATTGTACGCGAGTTCCTTTCAGGACTCAGACACACGCTAAGACTTAGCGAGTCTAAAATGTAGTCTTAAGGAAATGTGGTGTCAAACTTTGTACGGAAAATATTATTTCATCGTTGGTACCTACTACAGAAATGTGGGCGGTTGAAGTGGCGACGGGTGCGTCCGCGATGTATATCAATCAATCAATCAATTTTACTTCAGCTTTCACACATTAATATTACAGCCATATAACTTAAAATTAAAGTAAAAATAAAAATAAAATCAAAATTAAAATACACACGAAAATAACCAATATTGGCTATAAAAATATATAATAATATATATATAAATAAAAAAATAATAAATATGTAGTCGCGAACAGTCGCACCACGCCTTTCGTCACATGATGAATTTATGACGTGCCTCGTAACTCGCTCACTCGCACGTGTCCCTTATGCGACATGTCGCTCTAGCCGTAGCTGTAGCTGTAGCTGTAGCTGTAGCTGTAGCTGTAGCTGTAGCTGTACAGCTGATATACGACGTGAGATTGCCGCGCTTCATTAAATGTCTGTCTGGAAATGTAACCCTTTCGGATACAGTTGTGAGAAAAATTGCGTGGAACATTGTGGTGGGTGTGTAATGTCATGTTCTACTTTACAAGGAAAACGAATGGATTTCTTTTGAAGTTGTCGTGTTTTATTTATTCACTCAAAACATGATAAATAAATAAATATTGGTGGACATTTCACACAGCTCCATTTAGCCCCAAAGTAAGCTAAGCATAGCTTGTATCATGGGAACCAGACAACTGATATACATACATATTTACTTTTCTTTTGTAAATACATACATATAATACATTATCACCCAGACACAGAACAAACATCAATGTTACAAATGTCACATAAATGTTTGTCCTGGGTGGGGCTCGAACCCACGACCTACAGTGCAGAAGGTAGGGTTACTAACCAACTGAGCTATGAGGCCAGTCATATGCCACAAGACTATTGATGAGATTGTTTTGAGTCTGACAATTCGCAGCCGACTACTGTACCTTCCAACCTAATACTCCCACTCCCACTCGCCACTGCGGAGACACATAAACATACTATCGCTAAGCGAGACTGAATGGGCTTTCTACGACCGAGACGGATTGGTAGATGTTACTAATGTTCCATTTTTGGTTCAGCCAGCATGCCGTTTGACGAAATGTTTGTTCTGTGTCTGGGTGTTCATAATTTTATAACAGAAAAGTATCAGTATTGACTCTACGACTTATTTATGGTTTCCATAGTGCATGCTAAGCTTACTTTGGATTAGATATATCTGAGTGCAATGTCCAAATAAAATAAATAAAAAGATTCTTATAAAAAATCTTACATTTACCTAAAAACATTTTCTCTTTGGCTGTAACTACCATGCTGTACCTAATTTTGTACAGATCACAGATGTAGGCATAAAACTGTCGTTAAAACTGTGCATAACTCTAGAAGGGCAGAGTCATTTCATTTTACCTCTAAAAAGGGTTACAACGTAAAAAACTTATAAACTCTGTCTGAACTCAATCCATTTCACCCCGGGCGTGGGCGCGGGCGCGGGCGCGGGCGCGGGCGCGGGCGCGGGCGCGGGCGGGGCGCCAATTTTGAAACCAACTAATTAACCTAAGAGCCGCCGCGATTGCTCCAAGCTTGATGGACAATTTTTATGAAACTCAAACTTTACCCAACAAATGATTGGTTTCAACTTGTGCACGCGGTACTTTTTGGTAATACTTCGGGTAAAAAGTAAGTAAAGTCAGTTCTGATTTGGGTAAAAAAAGTAATTTAACCGCGTAAGTCCCATGCTAATGTTCGTAAATTGTAGTTAAAATAGAGTCGAGTTTACTCGGCTGGAGATCAAATCTTTGACCCCTCGCTTTGAAGGAATAGTCAGTACCAACTACCAACTAGTAGTTGATTGGCCTTATAGCTCAGTTGGTTAGTAACCCTACCTTCTGCGCTGTAGGTCGTGGGTTCGATCCCCACTCAGGACAAACATTTATGTGACATTTGTAACATTGATGTTTGTTCTGTGTCTGGGTGTTAATATGTATTATATGTATGTATTTACAAAAGAAAAGTATATAGGTATTATATCAGTTTTCTGGTTACCATGATACAAGCTATGCTTAGCTTACTTTGGGGCTAGATGGCGCTGTGTGAAATGTCCACCATTATTTATTTATTTTATAGTTACCGCCGCTGGAACTACACATTTCAGTGGGAATAACTATAAATAATGGTTGAAATAACAGTCACGAGTCTGAATGCACCCGAGCGCGCGCGCGCGAGAGATGAATGCCCTGCATGCATCTGATGATAATATCTTCACAATGAATCCATTACGTGGTATAATTAGATTCCGTCCATTGAGGTGCGCGCAGTCTCCGCGCTTCGCTGGACCGAAATATATCAATGGATCGAACGTATGAGCGCCGGGCGTCCGTCGACTCCAGTGACACTCCACACTAGAACAGCGCTTGTCTTTGTGAGTTTGATGTTTCATTAAAGACTGACGGGTTTTATTACTACAGGACACATTTTAATTGTTAATTATCAAAGTCAAAGTCAAAGTCAAAAACTTTATTTTCATAGAATTCATAAAGAAATTTCTTGGAAACGTCAATATTCAAAACATAAGGTCATGCGTACTTATCGATAAGTTTGATGCCTGTTCAAACCCTATCCGACCCTCCATGGGGAAGAATCACATACAAATGTATTTATTCCGGAAACATTATATGGTTACCTGCTGGTGTTCCCCGCGCTAGGACTATCCTGTGTCGCAGGTCGCCGAATTTACAAAGTGTAGGGTAAATATGCGAGATAATACTTAACAAATAACAATACCACTAATTAAAACATAAAAATAATATTTTATTTTATTTTTACAATTTAAGGAAATCTTACAGCTAGCTTAAGGCTTAGGGCTAATTAAAAGATTCCACAGATAAGTAAATAAGAAAAAAAAAAAGACGTGTGGCACTCGGAGACTGCCGCGGTAAAGCTATTGCGCGTGATATTTCAAAAAGTCATTAAAAGTTCTGGTATTTATCGATAGATGGAAAAACTAAAAAGTATCACCGCTGTGCCGGTCGGAGTGGGGGGTGTTAGGTTTTTTTCGTTACGGAATATCTGGATTCGGTCTCCACGCTCAAGGCCCGCGATAGAAGCTATGAAATAGTTAAAGTTGTAGATACAAAGCTAAGTTAAATTAAATTAAATATAGTGATAAATATAACAGAACTAATACATATTGTGCAAGCGAGTGTATTAGTTTCATTTAGTTTGGCCGGCTGACCTTGCGTAGTTTGTTGACAAACGACGGAGCCGTGTTGACGCTCTGCCGGCTGCGGAACAAACATTTGTGCCTGACCATAACATTTGTTCTCTGCATTTTTGGATTGACAATCTGTATTTGTCTTTTTGCGGATCATGTCATGACATTGTATTCAATATTTTTGTTTGTCAAATTTTTCATTAATATTGGTGGATGGGATATTTTGTAGCAGTATAACTTGTGCAAACTTCGTCCGGGGAAGTACTGCCACCATACCCATGTCTGCCGCCAAGCAGTAATGTATTCACATTAAGTATTCCGATTTTAAAGCTATAAAAATGTTGGCGGTTAAATTACAGGCACATGAGATATTACACCTTCATGGTCTCAGAGTTACGGGCGCATACGATGCGACTTGGGTCTTGTGGTACCTAGGTAAGACATAGATATATTTACATAATATACATATATAATTATTTTATGATTTTTTCAATAGTATAATAATTACACATATTGTCAATACGTATAGATACATACATACATACATACATACATACATACATACATTAGAACCCTACTGCAATCTTCACGAACTCGGAACTCTCAGATAGCAAGTACCATAATGATAAATATATATTGAAAGACACTTTAATGGCCTTTTGCTCGTCATAATAGCATTCAATAATTTTGTAATTTGAGGACAGTATGTAAACATATATTTACTAATGATTTTTAAAATAAACCGTGTTCACCATAGTTTTGGATACAGTGTCCTGAAGGAACAGACATACATACATACACCAGAAATACATAATCCTCTGTGCTGCTGGATAAATACTAACTTCTCGCGATTTTTGCCTCCTAGAAACTGATAGAAACTTTTTTGACTGGACATTGTGGCTGTTGGCCGCAGATGGCCTTAACAGACATACAAACTTTCGCATATTCATAAACTATGATTCCCTTTGTCGTAAGTGGTATGGATACACACACAGATTCACAGCATCCTGCATCGCCTTAGATTCAATCCTAGACCTGATAACGAACTTTCCAATCCACCCTTTGCACAATTGTCTCGTATGGGAATCAAATCCGGGACCCCTCGCTTTTCATGCAGTGATGCTACTGACTTGCAGAGCCTTCAAAATCATTAGGATTAAAGCACATAAATTCCAGGAACTTATATGATTGGCACTCGAGACTTCAAAGCGATGTGGAGTGTGTATGTAGGTGGGGCGGGGCGGGGCGGGGCGATGATAACATTCTATCCACAAATAAAATTCTACGAATATTTTGTTCTATTTATATTCTTCTACAACTTCTACTACTCACAGGATTTCTCGAGCCAGTGTTAAAGGATTAACGGCTTTGTGTCTGACCAAGTTTAAAAGTTATAGGTATTGATAAGACCTTAATAAATACAATCCTTCAACACAATATTCTCGAAACATACTCATGATACGTTATCTATTAATTAATTCGTGTTTTGACTTCTCTGTTTTGAATTCGTTCGAAAAAATAAAAACGATGATTAGTTACGCAAAATCATTTAATACATAATAATAATAATGGTGGACATTACACACAGCGCCATCTAGCCCCAAAGTAAGCTAAGCATAGCTTGTATCATGGGAACCACACAACTGATATACATACTTATATACTTTTCTTTTGTAAATACATACATATAATACATATTAACAAACAGACACAGAACAAACATCAATGTTACAAATATCACATAAATGTTTGTCCTGAGTGGGGAGCGAACCCACGACCTACAGCGCAGAAGGTAGGGTTACTAACCAACTGAGTTATGAGGCCAGTCATAATAATATATAATAATATAAATAATTGGTTGTGCAATTAATCTGAATTATACAATTTATAAGTTGTGTCTTGTAAACTGTACATGTAATATTGTAACAATCGTTGGTATACCTAATAAATAAAATAAAATAAAAAAAACTGCATTGAAAATGAAATGGACCAAATTCTGTCTTCGTAACGCATACTTATTAAGTACTATCATTAATATTCAACCCTATTTATATTAATTTAAGACATAAAATCCATTACTCAGTCTTCCCTACAATTTTAAATAACATAATTACTCCGGATTTCTCCAATGGAATTTGAGACTTATTTCTTCATACTAAATGTTATTATTCTCTGGTAATCACTTACACCTTTCAGCCTTTTGAAGGTTTAGGCAAAGGATTTTCAGGCTTCTTGCAAATGGTATAGTGTTCAGTTTTAAATGATGTGTGTTTTAGGGGATTTGTGTAAACATACCAACTCATGGGAAAGAGTAATTAACTACATACGTGTTAAAAGAATATCAGATAAGTCGTTGCGTTGGTTTAATGGCGTTGTTAAGTGACCGTGTGTCGGGGCTCATATCATTATTTATGTATTACATAAACTAAACTTGGAAAGTACATAAAGTTAGGAGTTATGTTCGTGGTGTGGTCGAGGCCCGTTTGGAAATTTTAAGTTATTTATTCTTTTCGTTTTAAGTTAATTATTCATTTGCTTGCAATTATGTTTTTTGTTTCAAATTTGGTTCTGGAACGTGTCGGTTTCCTCACGATGATATCCATAGTAATAGATTCAAGAACGTGGTATTGCGTACATAAATGTCGCATACTATGCTACTCGGGTGTTCTTATACCTTACGTATAGTAGGGGGAGGACCCAAGTTGTACTGCATGATATGGGCACGAGTTACCGCCTGCTCAGTAACTTAAAACATTACAAAAATTACCTGTATGACCTACAAAAAATAAACGAAAATTATTTTCTAGCGAAATACAAATAACAAAATTCTTTTGAGGTCACTGCGGCCTTCTTCTTCTTCTTCGAGTCACCGGTTCTGTCGAACCAGTGTGGTGAAAGGATTGTAAGTGCGCCTCAAAGAGGCTCCTTTCGTGCGGCCTGAAATGTGGGTATGCCCATTAGTTGGTCATAACTCTCCGCCGGACATTACCGGAGGGTGTCGATAACTATTACGGATAGGCACGGGGGGAGGGGGGAGGGGGAGGGGGCGTGGGGGGACTCTATCTACACTTTCGGAATGTCAATACCTTGAGTATATTTCTGACAACAGACATAATATTACTCCACTGAATTCACAATTTCAATAAGTCTAATTCAAAATTGCAAGGCAACGTGTACATACTGCTAAGGTTGAACTTATCCGAACCGCCGCGCCGTGGGGAGGAATACATGAAAAACCCATAAAATGAGGGTATCTTTCAGTTTAGCGAGCATGTTCATATGTAGCAGTTAAATATGTGGTACAGTTCAGTACGCTGATGCTAGCATACTTTGAAAACTATTTGAATACTACAGATAATATTAGGTTTTTTTTTTATGTGATACAGTTACGGAACGAGCTGACGGCCCACCTGGTGTTAAGTGGTAACCTCTGCCCATAACAACCGATGCTACTTGGGTCCTCCCCTACTAGGTACGACAAGACCCAAGTCGCATCGTATGCGCCCGTAACTCTGAGACGTGCAGGTGGAATGTCTCGTGTGCCTGTAATTTCACCGGCAACCACACCTTTCAAACCGGAATACAGTAACGCGAACGCGTTACTGCTTGGCGGCAGAAATGGGCATGGTGGCAGTACTTCCCCGTACGAACTTGGCGAGAGTTCTACTGCTCTTGTAGTAGTAGGATGTAAGTAAAGGAACCAGCAGACGGCACGTCTGATACTATCCTCGATCAAACAGTAACCTGTGACTTCCATGATAAAGTATGACGCGTTGGAGACGAGTGGTAGGTACCCTACTTTCAATATGATGGTCGCTGGTTCAAACACGGGCAGGCTCAAGTAAGATATTTCGCTTGAAAAATAGTATGCGTCCGTACCACGTTCTCAAAACAGTGAAGGACTGAGCATCGTGAGGAAACCGGCACACCATAGAACCAAATAAATGTGAATATTTCCCTGTTACATTTGCGTCGCCGCGTGAATACGTGTGTAATATTATCCTACAAAATATATAACATTTAGTATTTTGCGTGATTTAATATCCGCTCTTAGAATGTTACCACGATGCCTCAAAGTGTTATGAAACACAATAACATATTAAAATTATATTTAGTGACATTACATATCTATATATCTATACAAATAAATAAAATTGGAGTGTCTATTTCTAATATTAAGATAACCGCTTTTTACTAAGTGCATATGGATGTATACACGGTACATATACCAACACAACATTTTTTCAATTTTTGTCTGTCTGTCTGTTTGTTCCGGCTAATCTCTGAAACGGCTGGATCGATTTTGACGGGACGTTCACTGGCAGATAGCTGATGTAACAAGGAGTAACTTAGGCTTAGGCTTTCCGAGGGGTAAAAGTCAGTCAAAAGTATTGGCACCATTTCAGTACTTGGTTTCTCCGCAATACGCCTATTTTCACCACAATATCATTTAATTTTTATACCAAAATTGTTCAAAAAATCATTTCCTTTCCTCCTAAGTAAAATTTACAGCATATTAAATTCCAAACTCATATTTGCTCACAAAATTATTGCATATTAGTCAAAAAAGATAAAAAAGTGAGTTGATACGTGGGATGAATCAAAACGGTAGATTCGTAATGTTTTTCCTTAAAAATGTACAAACATCTGCCTCTTTAATATTTTATCCGAAACATCTGTATATAGGGAACAATAAAGTCCAAATTTGTTTGAACGAATACAGGATTGTATGTTGTGTGGACAAATGGAATTAAGATAAAGTGATCTCTATATGTAGGGGACTAAGATTGAAATTGAAATGGAGACTGTGTGTGCGGGTGGGTGTTGAGCGCACTTAGTACGAATTTCATAAATGTATGCTAATTTGTAAATGTATTTTATATAAAGGTATTTTTGCGAATGCTCTTTCGATGGGTTTAACTTAATTTCGTATATAATTCGTGTAAATTTATTTGATGTTTGAATGCGAAATGTTTTACATTTTCAAGCAATTTCACGCTTAATCCGATTTTAATGGAATTTATGTTTCACTGCTCAAAGGTTTTTTTCGTGAATATTTTATTTTTTCGAATCTGTCTCGTAATAATATAATTTGGTGGTGATCCCGTAGGCAATAAGATATTTATCTTACTTACTTATACATGTATTTCTGTATAAATAGTTGTAAAGTAAATAAAAAATATAAATATTAATTATTCTAAAAACAAATTAATACTCATTTCAAGCATCTATTTCTTTCACAATGTTCTTTTTAATGTTTCCCTTTTCGTAGTATTTTTTTTATTGTATCATACACTTATATATGATGCCGTAGCCTTGAATTAGATATACATATGATTATACAGGGTGTCCGGTAATGAATGGATAACCTTGAAATGGGTCTTAGTAGAACTATTGGGCATTCGGAAAAAATATCAAATAAAAAAAAACCAAGTAGTATCAAAGATGTGTATTTTTTAAATAATATCGATGTTTTGTTTTTTTTTTGTTTTTTTTTGTTTTGTTTTGTTGTTTTTTTTTAAACTACTTGGTTTTTTTATTTGATATTTTTTCCGAATGCCCAATAGTTCTACTAAGACCCATTTCAAGGTTATCCATTCACTACCGGACATCCTGTATATCACATTAGATTTAATCTTGACTTTTTTCACGTTACAATCATGTTATGTCACACAAAAATAAACCATATCATGTCGGCAGACTGTCCTTGGTTCCTTAACAGTCCCCTGGCCTAATTAACTATGCTCTTAAATAAGTCAAAATAAGGGCTATCGTCTAAAATTCCCGTCACTGTGACGGGTAATTATCTAATTCCCTGGCGGAGGTACGCGCCATCATATGATGACTGGCATTTCGTTAATTACATATTGTACAGTAATATGACATCATGACACATTACAAGTCATCAGGTCACGTAGCTTCTGGCTTATTGTGTTTGCTGTGGTCGTCAGGGGAAGACCTGACAACATACCTATTCCTGCATCAAGCAGGGCACTCACATAACATTGTCCGATTTGGCGGGTGTGGGTATTTTTTTTCATGTGATGCAGTTACGAATCGAGCCGACGGCCCACCTGGTGTTAAGTGGTATCCTCTGCCCGTAACAACCGATGCGACTTGGGTCCTCCGCTACTAAGTACGACAAGACCCAAGTCGCATCGTATGCGCCCGTAACTGTGAGACGTGCAGGTGGAATGTCTCTTGTGCCTGTAATTTCACCGGCAACCACACCTTTCAAACCGGAACACAGTAACGCGAATGTGTTACTTCTTGGCGGCAGAAATGGGCATGGTGGCAGTACTTCCCCGGACGAACTTGGCGAGAATTCTACTGCTACTATATTGCTGATATATTGCAGGAACTTTAAATATTTATTCCTCAAGTGACTGGTGCCTCATTCGGGAGGTATGCAAATATCCGGTTGAGTACGGTTAGGTAACCGTGCAGTCCAACCCTAACGAATCCTACGTCTACAATAACGCGTACGCTGCGCCGTAGCGTAGTCACGTAGCGAGTGCTACGGCGTAGCGCTACGAATCACGTATGATTTGTCTACTTCTTTTTGTCTGTAGAGATGTGAGACAAACTTGGAACTACATAGTTAGGTCTTGCGGTTCTGTGACAGTTTTTATCGAACCTAAAAAGATTCGATAAAAACTGTTCGTTCTATTAAATTTCGGGACAGCAGTACATATATATTATATACATTATTCAAAATACATATATATACAGGGTTACAGGAAAAGTCGTGCTAGATCCGTTAAGGGCGTGGAGTACCCATCATTTCTGACTTATTTCACTATGAAACACCCTACCCTAAACTTAACCCTTTTCGAGATATTCGACTTTTAATTTTTTATTGAATAATGCCGATTTTTAGGCTACGAAATTTATTTTTGTTTATTTTGTGTATCTTATTATTATTATTATTGCATTTTTACATGTGTAATAAGATGCTTTAGGACATCAATCATTAAAATAGTGCATAAGTTAATTGAATAGACCGTAGTAGACAAGTGAAAGTAAAAAAATAAAAAATATATTAGCAAGCTTATTTTTCTCTAAGGGATATCTAAAAAAAATATTATGACACTTGTTCGGCAGATATTTTTTAAAATATCTACGTTTCATCAGCTATCTAACGAGGTCTAACAATCTAGGGTTTGTATTACATTTCGTGGAAAAAAGTAGTTGTGTCTGCGCAAGCTCGTAACGAATACATAACTCGCTACCCCGGTCGTCGAGTGCCGGATGTGGCCTGTTTTGACAGAGTTTATCGAAGACTTAAAGAAACTGGCTCTGTTTTGAGACGAAATACAGACATGGGAAGACCACGAATTGACGACGAAGAACAGGACAATGAGATAGTGCAACGCTTTCGAGCGGATCCGACTACTTCCACTAATATTGTTGCCCGTGATCTGGGACTTTCGCAATGGAGAGTGTGGTTTACAGTGCATACTGCTGGCCTATACCCGTACCATTACACGCCGGTACACGTTATTGAAGAAGGAGACCCCGCGAGAAGATTGGACTTTTGCAGATTTATGCTAAATGCTGACGTAGAAGACCCAGATTTTCTAAGAAATATCTTGTGGACGGATGAGTCCAAATTTGATAAAGATGGCATAACCAACTATCACAACGTCCATTACTGGGCCCCAAAAGAACTAAGGAATCCCAATAAGAAAAGAGTGAAAGGGTCCCAACGAAGATTCAGCGTGAATGTGTGGATGGGCATTATCTCTAATCATTTGATTGGACCTTACTTTCTCCCGGATAATCTAAATGGGGAAAGCTACGAAAATTTCCTGAGAGCAGACTTGAGTGATTTGCTGGATGATCTGCCACTCAACCTGATCAGGGACATGTGGTTCCAACACGATGGCTGCCCTGCCCATTTCAGGAGAAGTGTCAGAGACTGGCTGGACACAAATTATCCAAACAAATGGATAGGACGAGGTGGGCCGTTGCCATGGCCAGCAAGAAGTCCGGACCTAACTCCCATGGATTTTCATGTATGGGGGTGCATGAAAAGTCTTGTGTACAGCGAGCCGAATCCAGTTTTGTCTGTGGAAGACTTAAGAGAAAGGATTGTGGATGCAGCAAATAAAATGAGGACCACGTTGACCACTGGAGTAGTGAAGACTGGTCTCCGTAGAAGGATGCGACAATGTTTCAGAAATAGAGGCGGCCATGTTGAACATGAACTGTAGAATAAGAAAAAGTTGTGTGAAAACCTTTAATAAATGACATTTCATGCATACCTAATGTTTTATTTTACTTTTTAGGGCTAAGTATAAATTTTCTTCTCCACTGTCGCCTATGAAACTAATTTTTTTCCAATGCATTTGAATAAAACCCTAGATTATTATACCTCGTTAGATAGCTGATGAAACGTAGATATTTTAAAAAATATCTGCCGAACAAGTGTCATAATATTTTTTTTAGATATCCCTTAGAGAAAAATAAGCTTGCTAATATATTTTTTATTTTTTTACTTTCACTTGTCTACTACGGTCTATTCAATTAACTTATGCACTATTTTAATGATTGATGTCCTAAAGCATCTTATTACACATGTAAAAATGCAATAATAATAATAATAAGATACACAAAATAAACAAAAATAAATTTCGTAGCCTAAAAATCGGCATTATTCAATAAAAAATTAAAAGTCGAATATCTCGAAAAGGGTTAAGTTTAGGGTAGGGTGTTTCATAGTGAAATAAGTCAGAAATGATGGGTACTCCACGCCCTTAACGGATCTAGCACGACTTTTCCTGTAACCCTGTATATTATATATTTAGTAAATTACTATAAACAGTAGATACTGTAAAAAAATAACTATATCTGTGTGTCCTAGTCTTATTGTTCCGATTAATATCCGAAACGCTTGCATCGATTCTGACGGGACTTTCACTTGATAGTTGATGTAATAACGAGTTACTTAGACTATTTTTATTGCGATTAATTCACAAACTGTTCAAAATGACTAATCAACGTATTATATTATATATATTTATATATTATATTCTTTTTCACAAATTTCAACGCGGCGGGCACAGCTAGTCAGATATATTTATTAATTTATTTATTTATAGATCACCAACATAGTGTACACTGAATACATTTAAGGAATGACACATAAAAAAGGAAACAATACAAGTGCCACTACAATTATAGGCGAAGACTACATGCGTTTAAGACAAGAGCGAGTAAGAAAATATAAATAAGATTATACATTTGCAAAATAAGTAAATGTATATTATAATATATAATGAAACTCTTATGTAAATATCTGTAGATAGGTAATGTAATGTTGTGAAGTACAATGTAGTACAATGTCCCGGGCGCGCTAACGAGCTGACAGGGGCCGCCCCGGGCTTAGCGAATATGTCCCTCATCTCCGGTGCCATGCCGCCCCCGGGATACACGGATGCAGCCGTTGTATACTTACTGCCTAACCTTTCATATTTTATTTATTCTTTATAATTTTATACCTTTGAAATCTAATATCTTTTATGACATAATTTGCTAATCCGTTTAAATAAATCATACATCCATAAAATCATAACTGTATCCCTGAGGGGTAGGCAGAGGTCAACGTTTTCCACCTGGTACGATCCTGAGATATCTCGTTTGACTTATCCACTCTCATCACATTTAATATTATCTCTCGCCATTCATTACGCTTCTCCACTCTTTATTACGCTTAGGTTAGGTTGCCAAAATAAATAAATGATGAATAATAAATAATACCACACGTAATTAATATACCCACGGTGACCCTAGTTCGCCGTATTAACTTGACACAAGTTCTAAGTTGGAATCTAGAAAAGGAACCTTTGGGAAGAAGCCTTTGACCGAGGGCAGTCCAACTGATTAGGTAACTTGATTAGGAATTCCACATCTATTGTACAATAGTCAAGTGTATGTATAACTATGCGACGTTATGTGAGCGGAACGGACAGTAGCTTGATAATATTTATGCAGATTGAGCATTGTCTGCTAACACCTGGCGGCCGTCCCCTGCCTGCCTATACATGTGGCATTTCACCGGATACACTTCAATGGTAAGAGAGTAATTGTTACGGTCAAGATTCCTTGCCATTGCTGTCTACACAGTGACAGGTGATAGTTCAAGTTGATACGGATGCTTCAGTGTATTGTACACAATTATAATTAATGCATTACAGCTCGCTGTACGAAACTAAATAAGTACTAGACATCAAGTAAATTGAATATTTTTACCATTCATATAGTTACCATTCAATATGGTACGCGAGTCTTCTTCTTCGAGTCACCGGTTCTGTCGAACCATTGTGGTGAAAGGATTGTAAGTGCGCCTCAAAGAGGCTCCTTTCTTGCACTCGACACATGTCTTCGAATTTTTAGTTCTAGAACATGTCGGTTTCCTCACGATGTTTTCCTTCACCGTTTTGAGAACGTGGTATTGCGCACATAAATCTTTCAATAGAAAAACTCATAGGTGCACGTCGGGATTTGAACCGGCGACCTCCGGATTGAAACTCGGGGGTCAGTACCGCTAGACCACCACGCTCTCTCACGCGAGTGAGACTCACATTTCACCAGTTTGTTTTTGACTATGCCTTGTATTTTTAAACACAACGAAGGTTGCTACTGATTTTATATATCTGTTTTAGATAGAAAAACAAAGTGAATTCCCTTATTATTTTAGTTTATTTGATAGAGTTTGAAATACACATACAATTATAAAAATAAAAGGACAGATAGAAGATACGAGAGAGAGATAGAGAAAGATGCAGACGCACGTTTTATGTGTATCTACGAGGTCCTTTTGTGTGAGGATTTCAAAAACGAATACACCAACGTGACTCTGTTGGTACATATCGTTTATGCTGTTGACAGACGGGTACGGTAGAGACAGATGTGTACGCAGAGTATGCGCCCGCGCACCCGCGCACCCGGCCGGCCGACACTCGGCGCACGTGCGCGCTGCCCGTGCGCGTTGTGACGCAGTGATCGATGTACGGCGGTTATTGTTGATATATGACATGACAAGTGTGAATTATTGATGTCGGCTATATGTGCTGGGATTGTGACAAGCTACACATAAAGGGATTAATGTTTGTCCATGTTTGTGTGTGTGTATGTCTGACTTTACTTTGTAACCGACTTCAAAAAAAGGAGGAGGTACCTAATTAAGCTTGTTTATGTTTATCACCTCAGATATCCGTCATTTATGAACCGATTTGGAAAATTATTTTAGTTTAAAGAATATACTTTCAATTGGTATTTTATTGGAACTTACTTTTTGAATAATAACATACGGAACTAGTTGATGGCCCACCATATATGTAAAGTGGTATACTACTCTGTTGTGTAACAGTGAGCTAAGCGATTTAAGTCATTACTTACTCTGTGTACGTGTAACATTGTGGCTAGGTTTCATGCATTCGGTATAATTATTATGAAGATTGATAATTGAGAACTTTTAAGTAATATCTTTCAGTCTTTAACATTTATGTTGGTTATAAGCTATATATTCTTTGTATATATTTAGCCATTTCTTTATGAATAGTATGTAAAATAAAGTTTTTGACTTGCCTTATACCGATTGTGTGGCACAATTCTGAAGTCACTATAGAAAGGAAAGCCTGAACAGTATTGCATTGCACCGTGTATTCTGTAGTTCCGCGGTAACTCTTGCATTTCTTAAAAACGCAACCCGCACCACCCAACCACAAAAACATTTTATATTAAACTAAACAAAATTTTCCGATATTGAAGACTTATCGCAGCACTATAACTAATCATCGCTAGTTGGTTACTTGAAACCAGTTAAAGATGGACAGGAATTAATAATTTGTTTTGCCACTAACAGAACTTGTACCATCATGGTAACTGGCAGACGAATTTCAAACGATAATTTAACTCCAAACTTTCCAGAACCCGAGGGTCACCGACTAGAATATAACCAACTAATTTGACATGGCCTTGCGGCTGAAGGCTGATCATCTCGAGAACATGTTTTCATTTTCATTTTCAACTGTCACCTCTCTTGACATCCAATCACCACTCGGAACTGTGTGAATGTTGACCAATCACAGGTTGAATATGTCAGCCTCTGATGTAGGCACCGCGCGTAAGAGAATTAAACCTTACAAAATATGGCGCTCGCAACGAGAGCGCGCGCGCGGTTCAAGTGACAGCTGTCAAACCGAAATGACAGATGCGTTCGTGTCAACTATCAGATCTGTGAATGTCGGTCAGTACGATGTATGGTATGTACCTTGTACCAGACTGCACTGAGTAGCTGTGTGATGAAGCCTTGAATGGTGTGACAATTTTCTTTTAACAATTTAATCTGGTTCGGACGGACAAGGTTAAAATCGTCAGTGTATTTATCTCATTATTTATGTTGTAAGTTTTAGGTTCTTACTTTCCATTCTATTCTATTTGACCGAAAAAAATATGTATCTTTAAGTACAAGAGAAAAGTTCAGCGAGTCTACTGTAGTTAAACATTGGGAACATTTATTTGATCGGTCTCCTGCCCATCTAAGACACGCGCCAGTGGGAATTTGTTGAAGTGGGACAATCATTTTTCTGTAATTGTTTTCTTTTATTTTTCATTACACTATACAAATAATCTATCATGTTTTTACAGTTGTACACTATATATGGTGGCTTAGCTTGCCCACAGATTATAAAGCTACCGTCTATCGACGCGTGCCAAAATCGATGATTCCCGCGCCGACCGCGTCCGCGTCCGCGCCACACCACACCACACCACACCACACATTGCAATGTGGGGCTACAGAGATGAGGCACTAGTGAATATAATGAAGACTGATTTACTTCAATCGTTTATTTGCAAATATATTTTGGTTGACAACGTAGCGACGATCAACCAAAATTGGTGGTTCGTCAATAATAATTCAATAATAAACTAGTCATAAATGTAACATAGACCTAAGTACTCAATTGTTACAAGGATCGTGCTCGCGAAAATAAGAAATCCCTCCATTAAGGGTTTCTTTTCTGTTCTTCCCCATGGAGGGTCGGATAGAGTTTGAACAGGCATCAAACTTATCAATAAGTACGCGTGATCTTATGTTTTGAATATTGACGTTTCCAAGCCATTTCTTTATGAATTCTATGGAAATAAAGTTTTTGACTTTGACATCTTCTACTAGCAGAAGAACTTATACCAACTTGATCCGGGGAAGTACTGCCACCACCTTGCTCATTACTGCCGTCAAGTTGAAATGCAATCGTGTTACTGTGTTCTGGTTTGAAAGTTGTGGTTGACGGTGAAGTTACAGGCACATGAGACATTCCATCTACACTCAGAGCTACGAGCGCATTCGATACGACTTGGGTCATCTTTTGAATAAGTAGACCCATTTCGTACTTCTTGTTTTGGGCAGAGGTTACACTTAGCAACAGGTGGGCCATCAGCTCATCCCGTAACTTAATTACATAAAAAAGTTCTTCTTTCTTTCTAGAACGTACCGGTTTCCTCGCGATGTTTTCCTTGACAGTTTTGAGGACGTGGTATGGAGCACGAAAACACATTAGAAGCTTATCGGTACACAGGCCGGCTTTGTACCAACGACCTGCGGGTTGAATTCACATCCCAGTCTTAAGTCTAACAAAAGTGAGGGATATTCTACTCTGCTACTTTGCGATATATTTACTTGACTATAGTATCCCTGTTTCTTTGCTGTGGAACATTTTACGCTGGAACGTACAAATGTCCAGGACTCATATGTTGGTTGCCAAAATCGATGCGGTGAGCGAGGCTCGTGCCATACGATACAATTGCAATGTATAAGCAGGTATGCCGGTGAAATTACAGTCTACTGACACGTTCCAGCGTCAAGTCTTTCTATAGCAGTAGAACTTTTTTGTCCGGAGAAGTACTGCCACCATACTACTTGGCGTTATGATGCCGTAACAAGCATTCTGACTTGGTACTTCCCCTCAGTCAAGTCTCATCGTATACGCCCGCAACTCCGAGACGTGAAGGCGAAATGTCTCCTGGGCCTATTATTTCACCGGCAACCACATCCTTCAAACCGGAACACATTAACATGAATGCTTGTCTATGTATGTAAAAAAATCCTAAATCGTTTCAGTACCTTTGTCCTCTAAATGTTAACATACAAACAGACATGCTTTCGAATTTGCAAATTATAGTTTTTTATTTTTAAAATATTAGTGAGATAGTTGAAAGTTAGGAAATATATTTTAATTAAATGAACGATTTTGAAACAAACATTAATTCGATCGAAAAAACATCGATTGAAAATCAGTTTGGAATCCTAATTAGAACGACCACCACATTCGACATTTAGGAGGACAGGGCGTAATTCATTCCCTAATCTGAACCTTGATTTATGTTATCGGTTCGACAGGGGATGTTACGGGTCGGGGCTATTACACGGGGAGATGTTACAGTGGATTAGCCGTGACGAGGCGCACGGAATTATCGGAAGCCGAGACAAGGGTTTAATCTGTTGAGTTTGAAATTTAGGATTATGGGATAATGTTTCAAAAATCGTGTTTGTGAATAAATTATGAAGCCCTGAATGTTTTAAATAAGGCTGTTTCAAACTCTCAGGGTCAACGGTCTTTAGACACTACGAGTGGAATTTGAGTATTTACGTACCGCCAGAATCAAGGGTAGGGTTATCTGAGTAGAGCTATCTGATACACAAAAAAGCTGAATTCAAATTAAAATCTATATCAATAACGTTGCCTGTTAAGGTAGTAGATATATTGGTGGTCATTACACACAGCGCCATCTAGCCGCAAAGTAAGATAAGCATATCTTGTGTCATGAGAACCAGACAACTGATGTTATACTTTTTTGTAAATACATACATAAATACATATTAACACCCAGACACAGAACAAACATCTATGTTTGTCACACAAACGTTTGTCATGTGTGGGAATCAAACCCACTACCTACAGCGCAGAAGGCAGGGTTACTACCAACTGAGCGGTGAGGCCAGTCAAATACGACGACACGACATTGACAACATCACATGTGACTTTGGTCTTTTTGTACCTGAGTAGGGGACGATCCAAGTCGTATTGATTTGTTATGGGCAGAGGTTACCACTTAAGGTGGGCCAACTGTTCGTTTCGTTACTTTATTACATAAAAAAACAAAAGGAAAGCTTTTTTTCTATCTTCTTATATTTTGTACTTGGACATTTAGTATCTTTTCCGAAATCCTATCACCAGACATCGATACCTATCGAATAAGTTGAAATTATACATAAAATATGTACTATTTATAAAAGCCCTCATTACCGTGGCACATAGCGTGGTTGGCGCCATCACAACACAACACCGCACCGCATCTCCGTAGGAAACAGACTGACGGATGATTGACGGCAGTGTAATGCTATCGGCTTACATCGCATTACCGTGACGATTACATGGAACGTCTACTTACACAAGCGGCGGACTACTTTGTTCTTTCCACATATTCATTGTAGTATGGGATCAACGAAATAAAAACATAGATCGGGTCGCTGTCCCTGCGATCCTGCGACCCTGTTGTCCGGTGTGGCCGCCTGCACTACACTACACTACACTACACTACACTACACTACACTACACTACACTACTACACTACACTACACTACACTACACTACACTACACTACACTACAATACACTACACTACACTACACTACACTAACTACACACCTAAACTAAAAAATATTACATGAGCAATACCACGTTTCCAAAACGGCGAAGGAAAACAAAAATTGCGTGCTACGACAATATTAACGTGAGAAAATACAAAACGAGAACGTAGTGAGAGATAGATACAAAACCCCGGCTTGCATGTGCATGTGTGCGTGCCACCTGCGACACGGAACACCAGCGCTGGGTGCACACATCAGTGTGTATCCAGCGCAATACTGAGCGGAACCCATGTTTGCCTTAAGCTCTGCTACGCACAAATTTTTTAAATCACTCACGTGTATATTTGTATATGTATCATATGTAGTTTTATTTATTGTGTAGTAGTTATTAAGGTAAATAATTTTTTTTTATGCTATTGCATAGCTTCTATCGCGGGCCTTGAGCGTGGAGACCGAATCCAGAAATTCCGTAACGAAAAAAACCTAACACCCCCCACTCCGACCGGCACAGCGGTGATACTTTTTAGTTCCATCTATCGATAAATACCAGAACTTTTAATGACTTTTTGAAATATCACGCGCAATAGCTTTACCGCGGCAGTCTCCGAGTGCCACACGTCTTTTTTTCTTTTTTCTTTCTTTCTCTGTGTAAACGGTACAGTAACCAGAATACTGCAATAGACAACCACAGCCATGCAATATGCACGGTAACATGTCACATGTTACCGCGACTACGCTCTAGCGTGCTAACGGGATAGCAGGCAGCCTACAACTAAAACAAACTCGTTTTGTAGCCTAACATTTTCAGCCAAATTGGTTAAATAGTTTTGTCGAGAAGCAGTGACAGACTACAAACAAACTTTTGTATTTACTAGCTCCTGACCGTGACTTCGCGTGTGTCAAACCACCATACAAAGTGCCCTGTGCGTTATAGCAAATGACCTTTTGATACCGTCCTATTATTCTCCCTAGTCGCCCAGACGATGTCAACATCAAACCGCATAAAAAGCTTGAGATTTTCGCATCATCTAAATCTACCTATATCAATATTTCATTTTTACTTTGGAATACAGTTACTTATTAATTTAAGAGATGAATATTTAAACTGTGTCTGACATGTAAATGATTTGAAGTATTACGCCATGTTTTGGCTCTTAATATATCAGTGGACTAGTTTTTTTAATTTTTTTATGTGATACAGTTACGGAACGAGCCGACGGCGCACCTGGTGTTAAGTGGTAACCTCGCCCCATAACAACCGATGCGACTTGGGTCCTCCCTTACTAGGTACGACAAGACCCAAGTCGCATCGTATGCGCCCGTAACTCTGAGACGTGTAGGTGGAATGTCTCTTGTGTAATTTCACCAGCAACCAAGGTGTGATTGGTGTGGCAAACCGGAACACAGTAACGCGAACGCGTTACTGATTGGCAGCAGAAATGGGCATGGTGGCAGTACTTCCCCGGACGAACTTGGCGAGAGTTTTACTGCTCTTAAGCTCTTAGTGTGACGAATGATATCCATTGAGAACCAGGTACAGTCTAAACATGAATCATAGCAATAAGTAGCATTGCAATAAGTATGCGTAATCCACAAAGTACCTGCTGGGTTTCAGAACTAAATCGTATCCAAATGTTTTTTAACAATTCTAAGGAACTCTCTATTTTGCCTCTAGGCTCATGTTTTACGATTTAATATGATCCTTTAAAAACTGAAGCTTTGCATTTCTTAAGTGTTAATGCACATTAAAACGACTTGCTGCAATATGCAGAAGGCTTCTCCAGTGGTTGTCTTTTTCAAAACTGAGGAATTCAGTAAATACATACATAAATATTGGCGAAAACACGGTACCTTATATAACATAAATATCTATATGGACGTAAAAGAACATCTACGAACAATTACTGAAACATTCATAGAAACACAATGTATTACATCGGGAAAATAAAATGTTTAACTATTGGCCGCACAAATTCTTACGCGAAATTGTTTTTTACCAGCTGATAATATACGAATAACTTGGCACCACATAACTTGGAGAAAGACATTCAGATCACGCCGCACTAATATAATACGAGTACCTCCGTTATTTCCGTATTTCTTTTCTCTTTTCCCATTTTTACTTTGGGTAGTTACGTGGCATCAAACTATGTTAAAGCCTCTTAACGATTATAAATTATCTAAAAACCGGATTATGTTTTTTTAATCATTAAAGTTTATACCTTTCCTCCCTTACAGTCTAGTCAGATATTCTACAGATTTACTAAAGTAATAACAGCAAGTAGATACAATTACCGAGATTATATTCAGAAAAAACGTCTATTCTGTTATGCTAAAGCAAAACATCGTTGCCAATAAATTCACAATAATCAGACCATATCAGAACGATCAACTCATTAGTATAAGTACACACGACGGAAGAGTTGCAATCTTCCCCTGCTTGGGTCAGGACGTCCGCCTGCGCTCACGGCTAGCGCGCGAATGGCTGGCAGCTCGCCAAAACATCGGGTTTGTGGGTAGTCGGAGAATTAATGTCACGTTTTGTCTGTGGTCTAATATTCCTCTCTTTGTAGCAGGTACGGTAGTGGATTGTTTTTAGTGAAGCAGAATGTCCGATACAGGTGACCCAGAATCGTAAAGTTGGCCTACTTTAAGAAATCGATATTTCTGGACTGTAGTCTTGCAAAATTAATTGCCTGGCCTATTTTTGACACGAAGCCGCGTGTCAAAAAGTTAAGTAAGTATTGAACGTAACCATACCATTAAAGTAGTTGAATACTAATAGTCAGGTTTACAGAAACCCAACCTAGGCCGAGTAAAAGGTAGCGCTTGAAATTCGCGCGCTCATAAAGTCTTGAAACACGCTACCTACCATAGACTAATTTAAACTACGCTACAAAATCGTCCCACGTTAACCCCGTCTCTTGAACTTTGGCCTGATGAAATTACAGGCACATGAGACGTACCGTGTGCTGTCTCATGGTGGGGGTTGTCAGGTCAGCCTTTCTGCTCATTCTATCTTTTCAAACATATTTAGAAGACCAATGTCAAATGAAGGTTATTGATTAATTCATATAAAAAAAATGTGAGCCGTCACGGGACGCCTGGCAGATGTGAAACATCGACATTATTTTGTAAAAGTAATATGCAACGCATGCCGTGGCGACGCGTCGCCACACCAGAAATCGGTTTTACGTGCGGCTATAGATGTTTCACATCAAAACTTTTTTGAAGAATTGTTCTATCTTCTCGCAGTCTCTGTTAAGGGAGGCATTTCAGTTTCGAAAGTGATTTCATCGTTGGATTTATTTTAATAATTACACAAGAAACTATTAGATATTTTTTTCATTATAATCTTTTATGTTCAGATTCTTATCTATTAAATCTGAATATAAACTACTAAATTTGATTATTCTGAGCGCGGGAAGTGCGCGCGCTCTGTATTTCGGCGCAAAACGCGAGACTGACAAATTAAATGACTCGCACACATTGCTTGTACACGTCAAGGCAGCTGAATATTGTGTGTAGCGCGTCGTGTCCTATAGAATAACTAAGAAACCACTTAGGATTACGAATGAGAATTTTAAACCCCACTAGGATAATGAAGTAGAGCTTATAAAATTGTGGAATTATCATATTCAATAAGAATAATAATATTTGTTGTTATTTGACGTCCTTTGCAATCAACAATAGCAATGGTGCTTTAGGACGAGGATGTCTACACTCTGCCCGTTCATTTAAATCATAAAAAATTATAACTAGCATACATAATAGCTATAAAAGGCTCTACAATTCTTATCGGTTATAATTTGCTTCTCCGCTCTTATAGAGTTACAGAGTTAGCGTTGGTAAATTAATAAAACAGTTAACTGTTCATTTGCAATAAATATATTTGGATGACGACAGTGACAAGCCAGTACTTGATCGGTTCCTGGACCACGGCAGGGTTTGGCTACAGTGTGGTCGAGTAGCTTTTTGTGTCATTAGTTCTTCTTCTTCTTCTTCGAGTCACCGGTTCTGTCGAACCAGTGTGGTGAAAGGATTGTAAGTGCGCCTCAAAGAGGCTCCTTTCGTGCACTCGACACATGTCTTCGAATTTTTAGTTCTAGGACATGTCGGTTTCCTCACGATGTTTTCCTTCACCGTTTTGAGAACGTGGTATTGCGCACATAAATCTTTCAATCGAAAAACTCATAGGTGCACTTCGGGATTTGAACCGGCGACCTCCGGATTGAAACTCGGAGGTCAGTACCGCTAGACCACCACGCTATCATCATTAGTCATTAATCATTAGTTGACAGACTGTATCCTGACATCTGATATTTGTTGCTAAATGATGGATGAAAATGTAAAAACTTTTACATGAAACTGTGTTGTGCGTGTAACGACATATCACCTCATGTTAAGGATATGGCGCTATGCACGTTGCTGCTTAGGAACTGACTATCCAAGGTATACCAGACTGCCTACATTTTCTACCGATCCGCCCACCGCCCCGTCTTTAGTCCCACTTTCACCGCTTGCGCCATTTCTGTGGCCGCAGCTTCAAACAGCACTCAGATCTAGAAGCACACTTTAGAGTAAATAGTTTTCGACGCAGACAAGACATATTCTAATGCAATCTTAATTGCTTCTAGACCACGAGAGGGTTGGTTTGTGGTGTGAGTGATTTAGCGGAATAAGTGCCGCCCGCAGCATGCCTTCAAATTGTGTAAGTACTAAATATAAACGTTGTACTTTCTATGGCTTTCAGAATTTTGACATCACCTACATTCATTATTTAGTTCTTATTTTTCATTCATTAGTTCTTACATTATTTAGACAGTGTTTTTTAAGTTTTATATGTCATCGGAAAAAGACAAAAATGTATCAATTAAACTGTTTATTTTAGTGCTCTGTTTTTTGATACATATAGACATTTTGGTGAAAGTAGGAAATTATTATTATTATTATTATGTTTACAAAATTTTTACTGCAGTTAGAGCACGAGGTTAGCGCGAAGTCACATATAACTAAAACATTTAACCAAAGTCTAGACATGTTATTACGAAAACATACTCTCATCTAGCTGCTACCTTCGCAACTACCGTTACCAAGGTCATACAATTAATTATTTCACCGAATCAAAAGTTCGCCGACAATCGCCCCGCACCCCACAATTCATCCGCTGTGACTTGTCACTCGAACCTGTACGTTAAATATTCCGTACTGAGGTTGAATTTGCGATGTGGATTGCCAGATACAGTATGTGTCGACTAGGACAATGGAATATAATATGGATGTGTCCTAGTTTAGAGTCGCTTTATGGGTTGGATCGAAAGATCATAGGGGCTTTGTGGGTTATATTGTAGAGATTATGTGACAAAAGCATAATTTATCGTTTGAAACATGCCTAGAATGCTGGCAATGTCATGTGACTTAGCTGAATTAGTAAGGTTTACCCTTGAAAACCTATTAACCCGATAATTTTGACTTACTTTGAGGCTAGATGGCGCTGTTCGAAATACAATACTATTCAAAAATATTAAGAATAATATATTATGGTTACTCGAAAATCAGAAGTTTTTTGGTTTTGGGTCAAGACAGTATCTATGAATATAATAGATCAAAATATGACTTTATAAAATCCTACAATAATAAAACTTCAAAGGGAGAATGTGTGTCACCGGACACAAAGGCCTCGGCGATTCCAAAAAAGAGCATGACCATCAAATGGAACTGATGCCCGCATTTTTCAGCGCTGATTGAAATATGGCGGCTGAGGATATGAAGCGAACGGATTGAACCTTGATGAACAGTAACTACAGCAACAAAACTAGACAGAACTCTAGGGTTCCTAGGTGTTGAATTTTTAGTTGTGTGGTAGGTAAACTTATAGTTGTTGCACAACAATCCATTGTTGTATGACTATGTTGATGTCCTGTCTTGACTCATTTATTGTATTCGTGATATTGTTTCTACATACATACATACTACAGTACACTATACTATGTTTCACCGATGTGTACAAATATTTGCTACGTGTGCGTACTCGCTTCACGCTTTGGAGTTGTAATTAAGTTTGAAGGAATGTGCGTGGGCTAATGGAAGAAGGCTATGGGACTGTGGTGAGCCGATAATGATGACGACGAAATTATATCTTCGCTGTAATATTTCATAATTTTTCTGCCATTTTGCTAATCATTTATGTAGTTCATTTTAAATGCGTTTTCGTAACTAATTAGTCTATTTTTTGTTACAGCCTGGTTACATATTTTTCCTACTTTCATTTTGATACGTTTATTTTAGCGTAAAAGGAATTCGTCCTTCAGCATTTTCCTGCTGTTCTCCATGGAGGGTAGGTTATGGTTTGAAGAGACGTCAGACTTGACCTTAGGCTTTGAATATTACTTATTGACGTTCTCAAGCCATTGCTTTATGAGTATTTTGACTTTCACTTTATATTTTTTATTGATAAATGCGTAACCTAGACGGCAGACGATTACTTAATGGTATCCCTGTTGGCCGTCACACTAGAATAGTATAACGTTTAGGCGCTGACATAAATCTCTCTCTCTTTGTAATCCGACGAAAACACCAAGCTGAGTCAGCATTTCACTGAACGGCTGCAAGGGAACGCTAAACGCCCCGACGCCGACGCCACGCTGACGTGATTGATTGTGCAGCGACTATTGAAATGTAGTGTGCACAGTTACATAGTTCGATAGATTTCGCGTCGCATAGTTCACACTTGACACTCCACACTACACACAGCCGCGCCGGCACTCTACTCTACTCTAATACAATAAAGCTTTTAACCTAATAAGCTAATAAATAAGCTTTTAAGAGCAGTAGAACTCTCGCCAAGTTCGTCCGGGGAAGTACTGCCACCATGCCCATTTCTGCCGCCAAGCAGTGACGCATTCGCGTTACTGTGTTCCGGTTTGAAAGGTGTGGTTGCCGGTGATATTACAGGCACATGAGACATTCCACCTACACGTCTCACAGTTACGGGCGCATACGATGCGACTTTGGTCTTGTCATACCTAGTAAGGGAGGACCCAAGTCGCATCGGCTGTTATGGGCCGAGGTTACCACTTAACACCAGGTGAGCCGTCGGCTCGTTCCGTAAATGTATTACATAAAAAAAAACACAATAATGACAATAATATTATTATTGTCAGCCGCTGACTCACAATGTATACGTTTTTGTTTACCAATTAGGTATAACTCAATGATAACTTCAGAAGAATGTGATACATAATACTTTATTTACAAGGTCAGTCAGAGATAGTTACATTTTCATTCTTCTTTTTATTTTGTTTATTAAGGAAAAACAAACAGCTACATAATATATATTAACACTAGAATTACATAAACTAAGAAAAACTATTAATTACATAGCCCACTACGTTATCCACATGATGTTAAAGGTATACAGGTTATAAGATAAGTGTTACAACTAGAGGGAATACAAACATATTCATTATTTAGAGAAAGGTGTCTAAACAAGTGATGTGTTTATAGAAGGTACAAATAATTTTAAACAAGTAAAATTTAAAGTTAACTGAGAACGTCTATTCCACATTATACAAGTCAAAATCTTTACTGGACAGAATACAATTTAATTTTTTCTTAAATTGGTACGGGGAAAAGAGAAATATATCTATTGTTAGGAAATATTTATTATAGCACTCGACCATACGCCTAATGGGGGCTCGAAGCCCAGAATTGGTACGACAAGTATTTAACGCAAACAGCGTACGGGCACGAGCACGTGTCTCACGTGGAGTACATGTTCTTGGTACAGTGAAGCATAGCTTCCTGACTAGATATATACAATCAAAATTGTTATGAATTATACTATATAGTGTAACTGCTTCTAGGTATTTACGTCTTGATGCGAGGGTTACGAGGTTGTATTTCGTGAGCAACTGGGGATATGAGAGATATCGTCGAAAGCATTTAAAGTGCATAGTACGCAGGTATTTGCGTTGGACTTTTTCTATTGCAGCTATATATTTGTTGTAGAAGGGGTTCCAAATAGGTACTGCATATTCAAGTTGAGAGCGAATCAATGTTTTGTACAGATAAAGATATGTTGAGGGATTTTTAAATTCAGCGGATGACCTAAGTACGAAGCCATACATTTTGAAGGCTCTATTGATTATATTGCCAACGTGGTCATCCAGACATAACTTACAGTCGAGGACTATTCCAAGGTCGCTTAATGAATTTGATTTGTCTAAGGGTGCATTACAGAGATTGTATGGAAAGGAGAAAATATTTCTGTTTTTGGTGAAATTTATGAAATGACATTTAGGTAGGCTCAAACATAATTTATTAATATTACAATAGGCAGTCAATCTATCTAAGTCATCTTGAAACAACCTACAGTCATCTAAAGAGTAGATGTCTTTGTAGGCCTTTAAGTCATCCGCATACAAAAGAAATTGGGAGTTCATGAAACAATTCTTGATATCGTTAATGAAGATTATGAACAAGAGGGGGCCCAAAATTGACCCTTGGGGTACCCCAGAAGTAACACATACGCTGCTCGAATGGTAACCGCTTAGAACTACTTTCTGAGTTCTGTTTAAAATATAGGACAAGAACCAACGCAGAAGATTACCCCTGATACCATTGTACGCGATCTTATAAAGTAGAAGTTCATGGTCTACCTTGTCGAAGGCCTTTTTGAAGTCAGTATATACGGCGTCTACTTGGATACCACCATCAAATTTTTCAAAAAGATTTTCTGTGAAAACTATAAGGTTAGAGGTTGTAGATCGGCGCTTTACAAAGCCATGTTGCTGTTCTATAATAGCACTATGTAAAATAGGATAGATTTTATTATGCACCAGCTTTTCAAAGAGCTTCGACAAGGCAGACAAAATTGAGATCGGACGGTATTGCTCAACATCGTGCTTAGAACCGTTTTTATGTACAGGAGTGATGAATGCCCGTTTCCAGACATCGGGAAAAACTCCAAGAGAAATGCATTTATTGTATATTATGTGCAGTGGTTTGAATATGCTACCAGCAGTATTTTTGAGAAAACTCGGAGGTATTCCGTCTGGCCCAGGACCTTTAGAAGGATTGAGCTGACTAAGCTCTTTAAGGATTTCCCTGTCTTCGAAGTACAAGTCAGTGACAGTGACTTTAGGTACATATAATATATAAACGGCACCCCATAATTGTATGGAGCTGGGGGTGGGGGGCTGATTGAATTACCGTCCCGAGGCGCGAAGGTGACAGGGTGTAACGGGGTACAGGTGACTATTTGATTACATTTCGTCCCACGCTACTCAATTACTCATACAAAGTTGTGTACTATATAGAATGTTCTCTTTATAAGTACGCTAATGGGCTAGTGAGATATTCCAATTTATAGTACTGTTTTGTCGAGAATAAACAAATCGCGTTCTTGGTATCTACAGCCCATATAATTAGTCCATTGATGAGCCCAGAATTGTTCCTGGGCGCAACTGTGTTTCTGGCTGTCGGTATCCAGGTTTAATATCTTATTTGGCTGCCCTCATAGCTCAGTTGGTAGTAACTATGCCTACTGCGCTGTAGGTCGCGTGTTCGAACCTGTAATTCGAAGTTAAGTTAAAGTTCGAATCATAGTTCTAATATGAACATTGAAAAAAAAAATTGTAACTAAATTTAATCAATATTTAAAATTGAAATTGATATATGAAATTATTTTAAATTGAAATTTCCCGGATATTTCTCGGAGTCGTTTGAAAACAAATTGTATGTACCTTCTGCGGAGCCATATTTAATTTGTCGGCCATTTGTCAGCTTCGAGCTGAAGTTACGCAGCACTTCGCCTTTCAATGTGCTATTATACAGGGTGTCCGGTAATGAATGGATAACCTTGAATTGGGTCTTAGTAGAACTATTGGGCATTCGGAAAAAAATATCAAATAACAAAAAAAACAAGTAGTATCAAAGATATGTATTTTTTAAATAATATCGATGCTTTTTTTTGTTTTGTTTTGCTTTGCTAATTTTGCATTTGCTAAATGTCGATCAGATTCGTCATATTTGGATATTCTGCTCTCTAATGTATGTGTTCTCGTAACAAGCTGACACTCTGGTCCCTGGCTCTCTATAGCCGGCGCGGCGCCGTGCAACTATTGAAGTGCGTTTAATTATGAAGTGAGTTTAATTGTGCGTTTAATCAGACCGATGGTTCAAACTACAATATTCATTCCAGAAAGGTCTTCATACATTCCCGTGAAATAGCATTCAAGTAGGATTTTTATTGCGGAAATCGTAACACAGTCCAAAATATCCCGGACGATACGCCGTAAAATGTGTGCCGGGGGTTCGGACGGAAGCTCGGAGCGGTTGGCTCACCCGGGGGGTGTGCGGGGGGGTGTGGGGGTGCGGGAGGATCTGTATCCTGGGATCGTGCATCATCATTGTTTATTAGTGTTGGAAAGCCATCCGTATACGATCGTCCATTCATTAGAACCGCCGCACATGTCCGATGCCTACTACTACTACTACTACTACTATTACTACTACTACTATGACTACTATTACTACTACTACTACTACTACTATTACTACTATTACTACTACTACTATTACTACTACTACTACTACTACTACTACTACTATTACTACTACTACTACTACTACTACTACTACTACTACTACTACTACTACTACTATTACTACTACTACTACAATTACTACTACTACTACTACTACTACTGCTACTACTACTACTACTACTACTGATACTGCTACTACTACTACTACTACTGATACTGCTACTACTACTACTACTGATACTGCTATCACTCGTGTCACTGGCTCTTTCAGTGTTGTGAAATGTATTGAAGTGCGCCTCAAACAGGTTCTGCCCGTGCGCTTGTGACTCTAGGACTTTTCCTCCACATTTAGTGGCCATAACTGGCGTTTACTGAACGTCGTGGCCGAGGGGTACGGACAATCAAGAGTTGCTCTGCCTATATCTAGAGGTATTACTTTCTAGCACTCAAGGGTGCTAAACTCCAGTCCCTTTCAATATTATTTTTCTAATCTTTTACTATCGTTCAGCTTTGCTCTGTTCTTATTTTATACGTTTAATATCTGAAATAATTTCCAGCTACAGGATCCCAAATGTCGATGAATTGATATGAGATTTACATACCTCAGCGTCTGCGGAGTGACGGCAGTGAATGCCAACGCAATTACATGTTTTATCATGTAAATGTTTCACAGCGAGAGGTATAAAAACTCGGTCTAGACGCCAGACAGATGCCCTGGGCGCCGGCTGCCTCGCCCTGCACACTGCAGCCTTATTATCAAGGATTCAAGTATTTTTAGCAACGACTAAATAACCCAATAATGACGGCCATTTTGTGCTCCCTGTAGGGTTATTATTTAACCTTTTATTTTCACTTATATCGTTTACGAGAACCTAAAACTATTTGTATTGCAGTATGTCTAGCACGTAAGGTTAGCAAGAACTATCAAAATTATTCTGATTCCTTTACGAGTGAATGATTGTTCTATCCTATTTCCCGTGGAGGGTTGTATACAGTCTAAACAGGAGTGTCATCTATGCAAATAAATAAAATTGGAGTCTCTGTTTCCAATATTAAAATAACCGCTTTTTACTAAGTGCATATGGATGTATACACGGTACATATACCAAAACAACATTTTTTTCAATTTTTGTCTGTAGTCTGTCTGTCTGTTTGTTTGTTCCGGCTAATCTCTGAAATGGCTGGACCGATTTTGACGAGACTTTCACTGGCAGATAGCTGATGTAACAAGGAGTAAGTTAGGCTACTTTTCCGAGGGGTAAAACAGGGGTGCGTGATAAAACCGAATTCCACGCGGACGAAGTTGCGGGCAACAGCTAGTCTAGAAATAAGAACGCGTGATCTTTTAATTTTTGATTTGATAATTTGAATTTTACTTACAATAAAACTAAGAATTTCTTCCAAACTGATACGAACGAGTCATTTGTAAAGAACACCCTGTAGTCGTAGGAAGGTTAAGGAAGGCTATAGAAAGGAATTTCACCATACGATTACAGGCACGTGAGGTATTTCAACTTCAGAACTATGTTATGGGCATATCTATGTATGTTATATCTGTGTTATGGGCGCGATATGAGACTTCATGCCCAAATACCTTGACTTTGTTTTAGACAAAATCCTACTGCGTAAATTGTAAGATCTTCTGTTCTATAATCATTTAACGGTGAAAGAAATTATCTTGAGGAAACCGGCATATGCCAGAAGCAAGAATTCAGTGTTAAGAGTGGAGTCTCATTGGGGCGCACTTTAATCCTTTTATCATTCATTTCCCTTTAACCCTTAAACGTCATCTCTCAACTCTTCACACCCACAACACGACCCGGTCGCGGGCGCGGGGGCGGCCGTCTCGGACCGGATATCCCGGAAGTGGCACTCTCGGACCGGAAACGCGGGCGTCGCGGGAAATTGCCCGCGTGATGTCACACCGGTTAAACGGTCAGTGGTCAAGCGGGAGTTGTGCCTTTGTTCTTTATACCTTCCGTAAGCTTATTCTATTGTACTGATGAGTTCGTATGACACCATCATCAGTTCGGATTCATGGTACTACCATAGACTCGCATTGTAATTGTAAAGACGAAGCGACGAGTACGAACTTCCAGGCAAGATTTAAACACCTTCGTGCTGAACTACCTCGTGAGCAGCAAACAGCTAGAGAGCCAAGTGTTGCGTACCCTCACATAGTCACATAACAACAAGTCACTTGTAAGTAAACGTAAACCTGTGACCTCATATTAAAACATAAGATGCGATTTCTTAAAAACAAGTGTGTATGGTACAAACAATGATGTTATAAAAACACACACACACGCACAGACACACACACACACACACACACACACCAAATATTAATGCAATCACTAACGTACTCTTCATACAATATTTTCATTCATTTTTGTATTTCTGTATATTTTACTTATAAATTTATGTAATCATGTTAATGGCAGAGCGGTTTCTCCTAACACAAGCAAAACAATTTTGCTTAAAAGGCGATTCCAAACCCAGAATGTTTCATTTGTAAGTTAAGAAATAAAGGTTTTTTTTAAGTGTATATTAATGATCATCGTATTTTCACAAAGACAAAAAGTCAAACAGCCTTAGTCCCACTGATAATAATAAAGCATTTGCGTGTGGAATGGCATTTAAGTGGTGGAAATCTCTTTTGGTACTAAACGGGTGAAGCCGCAGGTCATGCTAGTTGTAACTAAAAGCTCAATTCCACGTGATAACTTAGTTTCAGTTCCGTCTATGAATGTAGGTTCCATGTTAGCGTTAATTAACTTGATGCCTAAGTTACTAACATACTGTTTGCCCAAGTTTAATGCAGGATGTAAGTTCTACTTTGGATCCATAAAGCTTTGTGTTAAGAGGAAAAGTCACGTGTAGAGTTGATTACAGATGATAGTTTAATGTTTTAGTAATCAGTATTATTGTGTGGTTACAGCTTAATATCAGGTGGGCCATCTTGCTTGTTCTGTAACTTATTAAACAACTTAGTGTGGGTAGTTCTACAAGTTTGTATTGAAGTTGTTTCATTTGTATATATTTCTGGTTCAAAGTAATATATTCTGAAGCGGTTGCTGACATGCGCATGAGTGAAAGTTTCGTTCGTTATAAGTTATTTTTTATTTTATTTAAGTATCTGCAGTGTTGTGTTAAAGTCAAAGTCAAAAACTTTATTTCCATAGAATTCATAAAGAAATGGCTTGGAAACGTCAATATTCAAAACATAAGGTCACGCGTACTTATCGATAAGTTTGATGCCTGTTCAAACCCTATCCGACCCTCCATGGGGAAGATTTACACCGCCACGCAATTATAATTATCCCGGATAATTAAAGTGGCTTTAGCATTTGTGTTAATAATGAAACACTTTAAATTTCTTGTGTAAAATTGTAAAATATTTAGTAACAAGTGTGTCATAAGGTCATGCGTACTTATCGATAAGTTTGATGCCTGTTCAAACCCTATCCGACCCTCCATGGGGAAGAAAGTTATATGTTATGTAATTTTTTATAGCTACAAATAAAGTTTTCTTTCTTTCTTTGAAACATGCATGTTCAATTACATGTAGGTATGCCGGAGTAGGTACTTGTAAATGAGAGGCCTATATTGTGTCCCGTCTAGGGAACACAGGGCCCTTCTCTCGCTTAAAACCATACCTAAATTAAATTAGAAATCTCTCTCTAAAAGCTATATAGTTTTACTTCCATAAAATCTCATTGCAATTGCTAACAAAATTCAAGGCGAAGCAAACAGCAGTCTGAGAATTCGTAATAACATCGAGATTTGGGAACTTTTCGCGAACTACAAGCGGGACTGGGGAATATTGTATTAACATATATTTGTGGGGAAAACGAGGGTCTACTACTTGTATATTTTTTTATGTAATACAGTTACAGAACGAGCTGATGGCCCACCTGGTGTTAAGTGGTAACCTCAGCCTATAACAAGCGATGCGGCTTGGGTCTTCCCTTACTAGGTACGACAAGACCAAAGTCGCAACGTACGCCCGTAACTCTGAGACGTGTAGGTGGAATGTCTCATGTGCCTGTAATTTTACCGGCAACCATACCTTTCAAACCGGAACACAGTAACGCGAAAGCGTTACTGCTTGGCGGCAGAAATGGGCATGGTGGCAGTACTACCCCGGACGAACTTGGCGAGAGTTCTACTGCTCTTCCGAATTGGAGTTATGTACTGAGAGTTTAACTTAAGTAACATTCAAATACAGGTGAATCTCTTATGTTGAATCTAATTGATAAGCGATTTAGCTAAAATCGTAAGATTTGGTAAAAAATAATATCATAGGGTTAGTGAAATTACTTTTCAATCAGCAATAAGAGTTAAAAATAAACATAATAGCGTGATTTCTTCCTAAACCCGTTCTTTAAAATATTAATTTAATAATTAGTGATGTACCTACCTGTACTTTGCAGTACTTATATGACACTAGCCGCGCCCCGCGGTGTTACCCGCGGTGAAGCGATCCCACGGGACTGCACTTTTCAGATATACAAAGTACCAGCCAGACTATAATCTATCTGTGTGCCAAACTTCATCCAGATTCATCTGCCGTTACTGAGTAACAAACCTAACATTCGCATTTATAATACTACTAGAATGCTCCACTTTGATAGGGCCGGTAATATTACAGTCACGTGTGACATTACATCTTTAAGTATCGGAGTGACGGCCTAACGTGTATCGACTTGGATCTTATTACAGATTATACGGAAAATTTAATTTTTGTATTTTATTTTAATTATTGTAGTCTTTAATAAATTACTTAGAAAAACTTGAAAATTTCTAGATCATGAGGAAATCGACACATCCTTGCAACAAACACTCAAGGCGACGCCGACGTGTCGTTTGCGCTAAAAGTGATTCGTTGAGGTGTACCTACTGTCTACTATCCATAGTTCATAGTTCATAGTTCATAGTTCATTCATAACTAATGGTGGACATTGTCACACAGCGCCATCTAGCCCCAAAGTAAGCTAAACATAGCTTGTGTCATGGGAACCACACAACTGATATACATACTTATATACTTTTCTTTTGTAAATACATAAACATCAATGTTACAAATGTCACATAAATGTTTGCCCTGAGTGGGGATCGAACCCACGGCCTACAGCGCAGAAGGTAGGGTTACTAACCAACTGAGCTATGAGGCCTGTCAATATATAAAAGAAAAACATAAAATAACAACATCCATCCAGCGTGTTATTGCTGCAAATTGTTACGTGTTTGTTCACCTGGAATTGTTCATGTTCATACCGTTACAACACTAAACCATTTTAACAAGCTTTCATTCCTTCAACAAATTACCGAAAATTCTTATTCCCCCCGATTTCATAAAGACTGTTTGCGCGGCACGTGTCTTCAATATTTAATCACGCCAATCCGGGCCATAAATCTTCATTATCAGGGGCCATAGTCGCTTAACGAGGGGAGCGAACGCCCCAACACAGGGGGTGCACACTGCTTATGGACCAACTCGATGATAATGTTTGGACGAAATGACGGGAATTTTCCTTTTTAGTGCCTCAGTAATTCCCCGCGTTTGTGTGGTTTGCTGTCTCTTTGAGGCGCACTTACAATCCTTCACCACACTGGTTCGACAGAACCAGTGACTCGAAGAAGAAGAAGAAGAAGCTATCGCTGAAGAAATGCTTGCAAACGCATACTCCTGCACTCGGATCCCCTGTGTCCTAGATACAGGGACTATACACCACATATATCCAACACCAAAAGTAACTGGGGGTGTACTGAGACACAACACAGATCTGACACAGTGAAAAGGAAGAAATACGTGCTTTGACTCTACTTAGTTTGGGATAAAGGTAGGCAGAAAGCGGTCGCTTAGCGGCACAGAACCCAAGTTTCAATCCGGAGGTCGTTGGTTGAAATTCCGGACGGCACTAATGTGTTTTAACATGAGATATTTGTGCGCTATTCCAAGTTCTAAAACAGTGGAAGAAAACATCGCGAGGAAACCGTCATGTCCTAGAACCAAACATCCGAAGCTTTGTGTTAAGTGCGCGGGTGGAGCCTCTTTGAGACGAACTCTCAAAAAAATATTTATTATTTATTTATTTATTTTTATTACCATTATTTTATATAGCATTATATTTTGTATATTCCTTAGAACTACATTACAAATCTCTAACTACAGTAGTTAGAGATTTTTACCAATTAATCCAATTTTATTTTTACCTTGCTAACGATTGATGTTACAAGTATTAGGCATTTTTCTAAAAATCCATTAAGGAATTTAAGTGAAAAATGGACTTCCAAATTGAAATTCAGTTGCATTCCCGACGCGAAAAATACCATCATTAGGGACAAATGAAGGCATATTTTTCCCGTAGAGATTGATAGATTGGCTCTGTCACAGCTTAAAAAGTCCAGCTCGCTCACTGAATATAATTGAAGAGCTGGCGACCAAATCAATACAATTACGAAAAATTTTACGGCTGTATTGTGATCGTAATTACAAATATTTTAATCAATTTTAGTACAATCAATCAATCAATCAATCAAATATTTATTTGCTTAAAATAAGGGTAACAAAGGTCTTCAGGTATTATGACTAAAATGGTTCCAACTTATTTTCACCACAGGGGCATGCAAAATTTCCTTTACAATGACAAAATAAAATAATAATTAAATTCAAACAAAAAAGGTCAAAGAATTATAGTAAATTTTATATATAAGTTCAAATTCAGCCGTCAGCTTGAAAAGTAATATCTATTGTAATTGAGCGAACCAAAATCTTTTAAAACATGCATAAATATAAAATTGTTTGTGTGCCAGAGAGTCCCCAGCGTAGCGTACCGTGGCGCCAACTGATTGTCATGTGGCGTCAAAGGCAATCCTGTCGCTTGTAAATAATATAAATATTTATCAATATCATTTAAAATAAAGAAATAAAACTGTGCGTATCAGCATTTAGACAACTTCCAAGCGTAATAAATAGCATATCGTACTAGTGTCCGTGGAACAAATAGTAATAGCGGGGGAACCTTAAGATATTATAGATATACCCTCATTAACAAATAAATATTTTGTTTAGTGTTACACAGCTGTAGTCATGTTTTCCCTGGATGCTGTTCACTCGTCAAGAGTCAAGCTTGCCCGGGGTAATTACAAACGTGTCATAGTGACACAGATGACACGAGGTGAAACTGGTTTATTTCATCGGTAAAATATGTCCTGCTACTCCTAGTAATCGTGTCACTCTCGAACCAGTGGGATGAAAGGACTTTAGCCTCAGCGAGGCTCCTTTCATGCTCTCAATCTGTCTTGCTTTTATAATGATTTACAAGTAGAAAGCTTTGCTTAAGTTGATTGCGATCCCGAAAACATGAGGATTTTGGCCCGCATTATTGCGAAATTTTGCGAAATCCATACTTACATCTAAGAAGAGCTCCATTGCAGAATGTCAGACTCAAAAGCCTCGCACTATAAAAGATGTCTTGATAATTCAGTTCGTACTTTCATCTTATATTTAAGGGGGAGCTGGCTCCCGCTCACGGCTTCACCCCCGTGATACTGGTATTAAAATACCCTATGTGCTATTCTAACCTATTTTTTAAAATTTAACCAAAAGCCGTAGTTCACTAGCGTGAAAGAGTAACATACAGATATACATACATACATACATACATACATACAAACATAGATATTTCACTCAATATTAGTGATTGTGATGTAATTGAACATTTGTCCTGACTGGGTTTGTTGGTTTACTAAAAAGCTCACTTCGTGAACACAATGACGGCGATAATATCTCATTGGAATCGATTTTTATGAAACTACTGTAAATAATTAGAAAAATTGCTAACATTTTCTATGAAATATAACTGACACGGATGTAACGTGTGATACAATAAATGAAATAGAATGTTCCCCATTGGAGAGTGTGACCCGGGGTGGAGACATATGACTCCGGGAGACATGACTCCGCACTACGGGTCGTGGGTGGAGGTAAACTGTAGCTCTTACTTCGCGTCGGTCGGCTCAGTTTCATATGTGAGGACGCATTTAGTGTTAGCTTGTTCTGTCCTTCTTAGACTATTCTAAGCACAACTAATGGTTATGTGCGTACGTAGCTTTGGTTGAGCGCGAGAGGACACTGTGCAATGGTCATATGTGAACGTTAAGAGCAGTAGAACTCACGCCAAGTTCGTCCTGGGAAGTACTGCCACCATGCCCATTTCTGCCGCCAAGCAGTAACGCATTCGCGTTACTGTGTTCCGGTTTGAAAGGTGTGGTTGCCGGTGAAATTACAGGCACATGAGACATTTCACCTACACGTCTCACAGTTACGGGCGCATACGATGCGACTTGAGTCTTGTCATACCAAGTTGGGGAGGACCCAAGTCGTATCGATTGTTATGGGCCGAGGTTACCATTTAACACCAGGTGGGCCGTCGGCTTGTTCCGTATCTCAATAACATAAAAAAAAAAGACGTGTGGCACTCGGAGACTGTCGCGGTAAAGCTATTGCGCGTGATATTTCAAAAAGTCATTAAAATTTCTGGTATTTATCGATAGATGGAAAAACTAAAAAGTATCACCGCTGTGCCGGTCGGAGTGGGGGGTGTTAGGTTTTTTTCGTTACGGAATTTCTGGATTCGGTCTCCACGCTCAAGGCCCGCGATAGAAGCTATGCAATAGCTTAAAAATATAAACATTGGGTGCCCCATCCTACATACATGACCTTACACAAGAAGAATTGTATTCAAGTGAAATCCCCACCCCAGTGGTACGCGACGCGACGCGCCAGACGCGACATAATGCAACTTGACGTGGGTTATACACACACTTGTCGCCGCCCTTGTGTTACACAACAGGGGATGATGACACAGGGTACGTAATTATAGGAGGACTCATCGAACTGCGGGCGTAACTTCTTCAAACATTACACCGCCACCTAACGTTATTAAATGTAAACAATCAATACATTAATCAAACATTTCACGTACAAATGTTTCACAGCTAACATTAAAATAATAACAAATAAAAATTCAAATAATTAATTGATATGAAGTACATTATAGTAAGGTAAATTGTAATGTAATAAGTGTAATTGTAACATTGATGTTTGTTCTGTGTCTGGGTGTTAATATGTATTATATGTATGTATTTACAAAAGAAAAGTTTATAAGTATGTATATCAGTTGTCTGGTTGCCATGACACAAGCTATGCTTAGCTTACTTTAGGGCTAGATGGCGCTGTGTGAAATGTCCACCATTATTTATTTATTATTTAAATGTCCAAAAATGATACCATGTAATGTATTACAAGTCGTCTAAGTATGCTAGTTATGACATATACATAACAACACATGTTGTATCCTCCCCTACTAAAGTACCACATGTACTTCTAGATGGAACGCCCATGCGGTCGCGGCTTCAATTTCCTCTGGTTCCCAATCTGTCTGTCTTCTCAAACCCGCTCAAACTGAAACAGCAAATGTGGAACAAGAGTTCATCCTTATCAGCCTCTCTTACCACCGCTGAACGTAGCCCTCTCGCAGTGAGCACCACTGATGACGGCCATCTACTTTTTTTTTATGTAATACAGTTACGGAACGAGCCGACGGCCCACCTGGTGTTAAGTGGTAACCTCGGCCCATAACAACCGATGCGACTTGGGGCCTCCCCTACTAGGTACGACAAGACCCAAGTCGCATCGTATGCGCCCGTAACTCTGAGACGTGGAGGTGGAATGTCTCTTGTGCCTGTAATTTCACCGGCAACCACACCTTTCAAACCGGAACGCATTACTGCTTGGCGGGAGAAATGGGCATTGTGTCAGTACTTCCCCGGACGAACTTGGCGAAAGTTCTACTGCTCTTCTTTACTTCGTGCCACCTACCTCTTGCAGGCCATCGCTTCACCCGGCTGGCCGGGGCTAGTTCTACTGTATGAGTTCCCTCTATGGTAACCCAATAACACACTGGTATAAATACACCCCGCGGTCTCTCGCGCGTCACATTAATGTAATGTCATCTCGTAATGCAATAAAATGCAATATATTTCAACCCCTCCGGCTAACACCCTAACACAGTTTTCTTCCTAAAGAAAATAACAGACATTTGGCCCAAAATGAGATCAAATCTCATTTACTAATATCGTGACTTGGAAATACAACATATGGTGTACAACAAATATATATTAATAATCTAATACTCATATTTTTATATTAAAAAAATATTCCTGTTCCCATCTTCAGGCCTACACAGTCACACCAGCCCCACGGTCCTGTACTATTACATTGTCGCCGAAGTTACACAGGTGTGTGCACCGTGTCACAGCCAGAGGTTCAACAAGAGCATGAAAATCCCCACAACCCACATACCCCGTTAATATTTCACAATATTATATATCTGCTTTCACTTCCAAGTTAAAAATTAAAACTAAAATAAAAAAGACGTGTGGCACTCGGAGACTGCCGCGGTAAAGCTAAAAGTTCTGGTATTTATCGATAGATGGAACTAAAAAGTATCACCGCTGTGCCGGTCGGAGTGGGGGGGTGTTAGGTTTTTTTCGTTACGGAATTTCTGGCTTCGGTTTCCACGCTCAAGGCCCGCGATAGAAGCTATGCAATAGCTTAAAAATATAAAAAACATATTTAATAATTTGTATCGGATAAGATTCATAGTCAAACACATAATATAATAAACCAAATACTAGAATTATTTGAGATGAACGCACGCAGTTCGGTCGAAGCTATCAAATATGAGACTTGAGTCTTCCTAATCCTAGTTAAGGGAGGATCCAAGACTTCTTACCAATCTTCAGTTGTGGAAGTTTCGTTATGATTACCGCTTAACATCAGGTGGGCCATCTGCTCGTTCCGTAATTTGTCCGCATAAAAAAGTGAAGTCGCTTTGTTGTAGAATGCTGCTTAACATGGCACATATGCTCGTTAAGTAACAATAACAAACAAAAGTAATCGCGTTACAAAGTTAAGTTCTCAAAAAACTAGTAACAATACGAAACGGAATACATATTTACGAGCACAAAGGCTGACCCTTCCAGTTACCCCGAGGCGTGGGGTCGCGGGTTCGAGTCTCGTTACAGCGCACGTGTTGAATAATTGCCTTGCATTGTGCCTGTGGAGAGGACGGAATATAAATTGGGATAGATCATTTGGCCGAGTGCTTTCCTACGTTGAATATTTCATGGTCTTCATTTTAATTTAATTGATTAAACTGGTACTTTGGGCTAGAGTGGCGATTAATCAGATATTTTACTTCTAGGATTATACTAGCCTCTAAAGTTCCTAGAAGATTGATTGATGTCACATTTTTACTAGCTGTTTGCTACATAAATGTATATCATAAACACTGATTAATTTGCAATTATCGAGTACCTAGTACTGAACACTGTAAAGTCTGCAACACTGATTTTAATGGGGTATAAGTAAAAGCATCGATCTAAAATGCATCCTCACTAAAGAATGTGGAAATTTGTTTATTTATTACACTGCTCAACTATAACTTGACTGGCCTCATAGCTCAGTTGGTTAGTAACCCTACCTTCTGTGCTGTAGGTCGTGGGTTCGATCCCCACTCAGGACACACATTTATGTAACATTGATGTTTGTTCTTTGTCCGGGTGTATATATGTACTATATGTATGTATTTACAAAAGAAAAGTATATAAGTATGTATATCAGTTGTCTGGTTCCCATGATACAAGCTATGCTTAGCTTACTTTGGGGCTAGATGGCGCTGTGTGAAATGTCTACCATTATTTATTATTTATAATTACATATAATCAATAATAGTCACCAAAATAATACAATTAATGGATCTGAACCAGTGACCTCTTCATATTGTAAGTCGAGGTGATACGGCCAACGCGCTCTCTGGTAATGCTAGATATCATTTGACTTTGTGTGATATTCAGTGTTGCAAATGTACCCCGGGGCTACATAACGTTGTCTCGGAGCGAGTGCATCATATACTTATCTATACGTATGTAACGGGCGTCTGTCAATACGTACGCCACGCCAGGTACATACAACCCCGCGTACTTGCTCTACCAACATATTATTTTTGTTCAAATATTCGGAACGAGTTTTTTTTAATTAATATAAAATCTGCTTCCAAGAGTCAGTCAAAAATGTTCGCAAAAATCTTGTCAAAAATTATAATATCGTTAAATTCTTACGGTTACTTGATTTTGAAATTATATCTATCGATAGAGTTGAATTATACACAAAGTTTTCTTTTAAAAAATTTGCAAATATATATCATTAAAAACCTGTATAACTCTTATTATAACTTTTTATTTTTTTATGTAATACATTTACGGAACGAGCCGATAGCCCACCTGGTGTTAAGTGGTGACCTCGGCCCATAACAACCAGCGCGACTTGGGTCCTCCCCTACTAGGTACGACAAGACCCAAGTCGCATCGTATGCGCCCGTAACTCTGAGACGTGTAGGTGGAATGTCTCATGTGCCTGTAATATCACCGGAAACCACACCTTTCAAACCGGAATACAGTAACGCGAACGCGTTACTGCTTGGCAGCAGAAATTGGCATGGTGGCAGTACTTCCCCGGACGAACTTGGCGAGAGTTCTACTGCTCTTACTGTTTTGCTATGACTGTTTTATTTTCAGAGCGGGCTCCAACATCAACTTTGGTAAAACATTACCGATATTATATTTATTATTAAGCTAATAACTTAATCAAATATTATTTTAATCTAAATTGTAATGTTGCCACAACAATGGAAGCAGATAATATAAACAATAAGAGCGCCACGTGCACTACACGAGGCCTTGACAGCGAGTGATGAGTCCCGCGTTGGGCGCCAACTAACCCGATGAATCCATTACATAAATAAATTGTTTTGTTTTTAAGTTTGATAAATGTTCTGACAAAATATATTTCCTTTTTGTTTCAGGTAAAAAAACACCTAATGCGATGCTTTACTTGGGTGAGCTAATGCGCCAGACGACGTGAAGTATATACAGGGTGTCCGGTAATGAATGGATAACCTTGAAATGGGTCTTAGTAGAACTATTGGGCATTCGGAAAAACATATTAAACAAAAAAAAAACAAAACATCGATATTATTTAAAAAAATACATATCTTTGATACTACTTGGTTTTTTTTTATTTTTTTTTCTTCTTGCCCAATAGTTCTACTAAGACCCATTTCAAGGTTATCCATTCATTACCGGACACCCTGTATATGCTGCAACTATTTTGCCTTGCCACGTACAACTTAGCGCCAAAAGTATGTTCTAACATTCATCCACTCTCCCAGATCTCACAATGTTATATATTATAACATTTTCATGCATACGTACGAAATATGAAGCCCTCCCGTTGTGATTACTTCCATACTTGTGGCGCCCAACGAGGGGCCCCGTTGTCGAAACATTTGCGAGAAAAACAATATATTCTGATATACACTATAAGCATTTCGTTAATTGTTGCAACCTTCGCCATTTGATAAATAAAATACGATTTATATTTAGATATATTCAAAAAGCTCTACTGAGAGTGCAATACGCGCAGCTTTTTTCTTTTATTATTTTACATAAAGTTACATTTAAGTAATCTACACTCTTAAATCACTAATGGGTTTGTCCTGAGTGCATAAAAGTTGGTTCATATTAACATAATGATAGCTTTCATTATGTTAGCGCCCAACACGGGGCATTCTTAGACTAGACCTCGTAGATTAGACTGGTCTCATAGCTCAGTTGGTTAGTAACCCTACCTTCTGCGCTGTAGGTCGTGGGTTCGATCCCCACTCAGGACAAACATTTATGTGACATTTGTAACATTGATGTTTGTTCTGTGTCTGTGTGTTAATATGTATTATATGTATGTATTTACAAAAGAAAAATATATAAGTATGTATATCAGTTGTCTGGTTCCCATGATACAAGCTTTGCTTAGATTACTTTGGAGCTAGATGGCGCTGTGTGAAATTTCCACCATTATTTATTTATTTTATTTTATGTATTTATTCGCTCAATGTAACTGATGCTTAGCTATTTCATACAAAGCAGACATTTTTGTGATCTCCGTAGTTACCGGCATTACTTGCGGTATTTTTGTATTATACAAATGATTCCCCTATGAAGTGTAAGTTTAGTAGAACTTAGGCAAAGTTCGTCCGGGGAAGCACTATGCTCATTTCTGCCGCCAAGTTTTTCGCGTTACTGTGTTGGTTGCCGGTTAAATTACAGACACGTGAGACATTCCACCTTCACGTCTTAGAGTTACGGGCGGATGCCCTAGGGAAAATTGTAGAGACGCGTTTAAAAAGCTTAAAGATTTTTACCCTGCCTAGCCTCTACATACTTATGATATTGACTGACGTTATGAAAAATAGGTACAAATATGAATCTGGCGAAATGATGTGTGACGGGTACTACAACTTTTGTAATTTTTATATCATCGAAACCCCAAAACTTAGGCTTTTTGGAAACACAATATTAATTTAACGCATGTGTTAACCTTCAAATTGCGTCGCGTCCCTATTCCATCGTCCTTATGACGCAATTAACGATTAAAATAACAAATTATGACCAGTTTGCTCCACTTGTATTCGATGTCAAATTTATCGATGACCGATCGTCCCCTTACACTTTTCTAATTAAAAGGATTGGAATACGCCATCGTGAAGTTTTGAGATTGTTCTTCGGTAACTAATTAAAGAGAACCTTGGAATGTTTAAAGTTAATTAATACCAGAATCCAGAGAAGCGCCGACTTAAAACTCCATGACGGACAAACTTGGGCCGATTTGACATTTATTTTAATGTTTATTTAATCAAATGGAACTGAATGAGATTTTAAGTTGAAAGATGCCTTTATTTTTTATGATTTTTGGTGGCGTAGTCTTAGATAATGAGTCTGATCAACGAGACTAAACGGTAATTTAACATACAAAAAAGGTAATTGTATTGAGTGTCAGAGCCGGCCAAGTTTGAGTCGGAATTGGAGCTAACTGAATAACAAATTTGCTCAGCACTTTGATACGGATGGCTCAGTGTGCGAGGTCTAACTCGCACTTGGCCGGTTAACTTAAGCAAGCTCTACATGTTGGTAATATTACTCTACCTACTACCGTGACCGTGTACTCTCCAATGTCCAATGATAGTGATAGACGGAAGGCATGAAAGTTCGGTAATTGGTAATTAATTAGTGCGGTATCCATAAATAAATATCCTATTTAACTGCTAGTCCCGTCATTTAATAAAATGAACAACTTTCGCTTCCATTTTATTCTTACCTGAGACCCTTCTTAGCACGCCACACTTGATCATTCGTAATTCGAAGTTATTTTAATGGCATTTAGTTTATTTTTTGCGTCGCAATCGTTGCCGTCGGGTCTTATGTGTTTACTGCTATCATGCCAACAAGAGTAGCAGTACATTATTATGTTGTGCAGTGTAGTGTACCTCTTGGGAACTGCTCACTCACAGTGCTGGTTTGGGCCAGTGGTGCAGACACCGAGACTCAATCCAGAGGTTGCTTTTCGAATCTTACATGAACCTATGAGTTTCTTCACTCGAAAAATGTATGTTCGCAAGAGGCTCCTACTCAATGAAATCGCGAGAAAACCAGTGTGTTCTCGACCCAAAAATTCGGAGACATGTGCCAAGTGCAAAAAGCCTCATTGGGGCGCACTCCAATCTTTTCACCGCACTGGTTTTAGAGAGCCGGTAACTCGATTGGTTATAAGGAGTATATCACGGCACAGGAGAGGACTCATTTAAATTTTCCGAGTACAGTTAAATTCCCGCACTGTAATACGAAGCAGTAAATTACTTTCATAGCTGTATTAGCGCACCCATTCAAAGAATCTAAGAAACCTCACGAAAACCAACAAAAATGTCGCCAACTTTTACAATAACTCATAACGAATTCACGTGACCCAATAATGGCGGCGCGGCGGCTTTACATATCTATACAATATATCACACAGCTTGAAAATATAATGTTTCTCTCAGAGTGGAGACGGGAAACGTTACCTTTTTAATATAATAAGTGACACCAAGAAGGCCCACTTTTTTTTTTTACGTGATACAGTTACGGTACGAGCCGACGGCCCACCTGGTGTTAAGTGGTAACCTCTGGCCATAACAACCGTTGCGACTTGGGTCCTCCCTTACTAGGTACGACAAGACCCAAGTCGCATCGTATGCGCCCGTAACTCTGAGACGTGTAGGTGAAATGTCTCATGTGCCTGTAATTTCACCGGCAACCACACCTTTCAAACCGGAACACAGTAACGCGAACGCGTTACTGCTTGGCAGCAGAAATGGGCATGGTGACAGTATTCCCCGGAGGCGAACTTGGCGAGAGTTCTACTGCTCTTAAATTGATGTCGATATAACATAATTACATATTTATACCTCTTTTTGAATAAATAGTTAAATGTATAAGTACGACCGACCTTAGAATAACGTCCACTGTATTTGAACAATAAATTAAATATGAAATATATATTATCTGCTTAGCAGCAACACAGTTAAAGTCCTCCAAAGTCAAGTCAAAGTCAAAACTTTTATTTCCATAGAATTCATAAAGAAATGGCTTGGAAACGTCAATATTATTCAAAACATAAGGTCACGCGTACTTATCGATAAGTTTGATGCCTGTTCAAACCCTATCCGACCCTCCATGGAGAAGAATAGACAAGAAACCCCTACTGAAGTATAGGTCTTTCCTAACCCAAGTCACGCTGCGCCTGTAATTAAATCAGCACTCACACCGTTCAAACAAGAACACATGTGGACGCTTGTTAGCAGTACTAGGTATGGTGGCAGTACGTCCTCCGCTGTACTTGGAACACGTACAAGGTGGCCGCGATACCAGACTTAGCTACGAATGTAAGTACTCGTCATCTTTGATTTTTAAGTTGACTGATGACATTTCCACAAGCCGAGTTTTAGTCTACTGGCTGCCTAGGAACATTAAAAGGGTTAAGAAATATAATTTCACCAGAAATACATCCCGCTCTGGGTCTGGTCGGACAAGGCGGTAAATATGTATAATATGTGTATCTAACAATGTCATACACACCTTTGTACAACCATACTTCTAGCAAAAAAAATTCAATTCATTTCATTTAATTTAGTTTAATTTCATTTATTTTCATTTAATTTAATTTAATTTCATTTCATTTCATTTAATATCATTTAATTTAATTTCATTTCATTTCATTTAATTTCATTTAATTTAATTTAATTTCATTTCATTTAATTTAATTTCATTTCATTTCGTTTAAGTTAATTTCATTTCATTTCATTTCATTTCATTGCATTTCATTTAATTTAATTTCATTTAATTTCATTTCATTTGATTTAATTTAATTTAATTTCAATATTAACGGTCGTGCACGGTACTAGCGGATTTTTGTTTGTTTATTTATTTGTTTGTACTGAGTTCTGAAACAACCTTATCTATTGTAACGTAGTTTTCGTAGCTCCCGTCTGTCTGTAGCAGTGAAAAGGTCGTCGACCTGTTACGCGTGTAATTCGGCGGGCGGCGGGCGGCGCGCGGCGCGGGCGGCCGCTCCTACACAAATAAAAGTGGTTACTGTCACATAACGGAAGCCTTAGTCAGATGGGGCACGGTCAGATATAAAGCGTTAAGCGCGCGCTTACCTCTATGTACATGAATACATATGTTTATATAACCTAGCCTCACAGTTCAGTATAGTCAGCAGTTAATAGTAGTTTTAAGAGCAGTAGAATTCACCAAGTTCGTCCGGGGAAGTACTGCCACCATGCCCATTTCTACCGCCAAGCAGTAACGCTTTTGCGTTACTGTGTTCCGGTTTGAAAGGTGTGATTGCCGGTGAAATTACAGGCACACGAGACATTCCACCTACAGGTCTCAGAGTTACGGGCGCATACGATGCGACTTGGGTATTGTCGGACCTGGTATGGGAGGACCCAAGTCGCATCGGTGGTTATGGGCCGAGGTTACCACTTACCACCAGGTGGGCCTTCGGCTCGTTCCGTAATTACATAACATAAAAAAAAGCGCCATCTAGCCCCAAAGTAAGCTAAGCATAGCTTGTATCATGGCAACCAGACAACTGATATACATACTTATATACTTTTCTTTTGTAAATACATACATATAACACATATTAACACCCAGACACAGAACAAACATCAATGTTACAAATGTCACATAAATGGTTGTCCTGAGTGGGGATCGAACCCACGACCTACAGCGCACAAGGTAGGGTTACTAAGCAACTGAGCTATGAGGCCAGTCAACTGTGCCTTCTGTGCGTGTTAATATGAATTATACGTGTATATTTACAAAGTCAGTATTAAATAGTATTCTATCAGTTTTCTGGTTCCTAAATTAGTCCCAAACTAAAGCAATGTTTACTATAAGGCTAGATGGCGCTGTATAAAATTTCAAAAAATTCATTGACCCTTTTCTCAATGAAGGTGTAATTAATATATTCTCCTTGAAAGGTAGGGCCTTGGTGTGACAGACGTGTGATGTGGACAGACAGACAGACGGCGTAGCATTAGCCTCATGTCCTCTCAGTGTCCTAAAATAAATGCACATATCAGCCAAAATGAAAGTGGATATTACCTCTATAGCTTCTAAAATGCATTTGTGACCATTTCATTCGGGTGATTAGGATGCCAGCCTCCGATTCAAAATATATTTGTACTTGTTCATACCTGGCATTAGTTCATACCCAAGCTAAGCTAAGTAATTTTCACATTGCAGGCGTTAAGTTTACTTAATAACTATTTAGTTGAAATTCGTAATTTGAATTAAAAAAACATTTTTTTTAACAACGGTGGACATTGCACACAGCGCCATCTAGCCCCAAAGTAAGCTAAGCATAGCTTGTATCATGCGAACCATACAACTGATATAATACTTATATACTTCTTTTTTTGGAAATACATAAATATAATACATATTAACATCCGGACACAGAACAAACATCAATGTTACAAATGTCACATAAATGTTTGTCCTGAGTGGGGATCGAACCCACGACCTACAGCGCAGAGAGTCAAAATCAAAGTCAAAAACTTTATTTCCATAGAATTCATAAAGAAATGTCTTGGAAACGTCAATATTCAAAACATAAGGTCACGCGTACTTATCGATAAGTTTGAAGGAAAGTACCCTACTTTACTTTACTTTACTTACTAACCAACTGAGCCATGAGGTCAGTCAAATTTCAAACTCGAGTCTAGCTTGCTTAATCTTGCTCTGCTTCGAAACTTTTCCGCTAAATGCTAAATCACGCATCCTTGCGGTTTGTTTACCAACTTGTATTATATAGTTCATCATAGTCTCAGTCATCTATCATATGAAATAGTCTTTATTTCCAAACTTTATTTTGGCATGCTTGGCATTAAAAACGGTATTTTCCCAAATGTTTCATTAATTAAATTAATTAATTAATTTAATTTTTATTTTCACACACACACACACACACAAAACACAAAATTGTGTTAGTATAAGTTAGTGTTTGACATATTGTCCTTAACAAATAAGTTGTTTTGTCGTAATACTAGTATATATAAAAAAAAAATGAATCTGTTATTGGCTTTAAGAGTAATTTTAAGTGAATAGATACCTAGATTTAAGAGCTGTAGATTCTGTTGAAAAATAAAATAAATAAAATAAAATCATTCCTAAAATGTGCCGAGAACATTAATGTATTGGTAAGCAAACGGCATGTGTTTGAGTCGCATGATGAAAAGATAGTTCAATTCGTTAATTAGTTTTTAAGAGCAGTAGAACTCTCGCCAAGTTCGTTCGGGGAAGTACTGCCACCATGCCCATTTCTGCCGCCAAGCAGTAACGCTTTTGCGTTACTGTGTTCCGGTTTGAAAGGTGTGGTTGCCGGTGAAATTACAGGCACACGAGACATTCCACCTACAGGTCTCAGAGTTACGGGCGCATACGATGCGACTTGGGTCTTGTCGTACCTAGTAGGGGAGGACCCAAGCCGCAGCGCTTGTTATGGGCTGAGGTTACCACTTAACACCAGGTGGGCCGTCAGCTCGTTCTGTAACTTTTTACATAAAAAAAAATATGTAATTAACTAGTTGTGGCTTTGCATTGTTAGCTTATCTATTAGAACAAGCTCTCGGTAGCGGGCGGACAGGTCGCGTGTTCGGTTCCTGGAATGCAACCCTGACTAATGCTTATCTCTGTTTATAAACAACTTTTTGCATGTGACACATTTTGTTGAATTTATTTTATCAATTATGCAGTAAAGCTCAATGTTAGTGAAAGACTTGGATAACTAAGTCAGAATGCAAAACTTGCTTAAAAGTCAAAACAAAAAAGCTTAAGAAAGCCCTTAATAATTGTTTTAATTTATCTTTATTATGTACACGTCCTACCTTTATAAAATCGCCTCTCTCTAGCCTCAAAGGTTTGCTGGAAGAGAACTCTTTGTAAAGTTAAGCTCTCCTTTGTACATGTATCACTTATGACTTTTTGTATATTTTGTTTTTCTGCGTACAATAAAGAATAAAGAAAAAAATTTTGCTCCACACAAAACTAGCATAATTTGTAATAAAGGTTAACATTACCTTTTGGCGCCCAACACGGGACAATTATTGGCGCGCAGCATAGGGCAAGATAGTTCCCCACATAGTCACACCCGTGGGAGCCATCGTCACTTGTACTCGGTTCTTTAATGGAAATTGAGCTTTATATTCATTGGTGGTAGATTTGATTTGGCTCACATTATTTAGGGAACCTAGGAGGGTCTATAATAAAAATATTTTGTAAGAAACTGAACTTTCATACGACATTTGCACATAGATATGTTTGAAAATGTTACACAAATTTGGACAGTGTATAAACAGTCAGAATTTTTGTACTTAAAATCTACTATTTAGGTTAAAATCTGTGTTTGTACTAGTATCTGCCTGTGGTGTGGTTCGACCCCAACGAAAATAAATGTCGGCATTTCAATAAATTATCGGAATGTTCCCTTCGATGTATTAAAATAAAGATGGCCTACTTGATAAATAAAACTGTATTCATAAAACACATAAATAAACAGATTTTTATCATATTGGGATATTGAAGTTTGTCCATTAGCGGATGCCCATTAAGATACAACTCCTTTTTATTGCTTTTAAATAGATAAAAGCATTTTAAGTTTATGAGACATTCCCACATCGACTGTTGTAATCAGTTCAAACACTTACCTTCGTATTCCAGATTGAAAATTGTATGTCTATTAATATCCAACCTTTTTTTGGTAAAGATGAAAGTTTCGCTACTAAATCGTCTTTGCAGAACCATTAAATTCATCCCTATTTTGGTATACTTGAATTTTCTAGATTGAATAATAAATAATACCTCCATCTGTGGCGTAACGTTTGTAGCAGAATGAGAAAGAAATTTTCCTCTTTTAATCCCACATAGGGCAGCACATGATTGTAACAAATGTCGTCAAGGCCAGTAGCAATAAAATAAATGTTAATCGACATTACACACAGCGCCATCTAGCACTAAACTAAACATAACTTGTACCATTGGAGCTGGATAAAGAGGGCCAAAGGTATGTGCAGAGTTTTTCCCGGGAAATACTGCCTCCTATGCCTGCTGTAGTCCAATCGCATAACTGTGTCCTAATACTAGAGAACCCACGTTTTGTGACTATTTTTACTGGCAGAGGAGTTTGTTGTTTATTTATGTTTAGTGGGCCATATGCTTGTTCCGTCACATACAGCTACTGTTTTTGTATGAACATTTTAAATGCAATTTGTGATGTGACATGATAATTCAAAACATCAGCCTTGTCCGAAAACTGAAATAATTCCACTCTCAATTTTCACAAGAGAAATACGGATTGTTGTTCGCTGTAGCGTGAACTATCCCAAACAAAGGGAAGCGTGCGAATCCACAATAAAAGCATTGGCCATTGGATTACTGAGGGTCAGGTGTCCTGAGGGAGTCGGTGTGTACGCGCCTCGTCTCATAAACACACAATAACAAAATACATCTTGTTGTAACGCAATAAAATCCATAACGCAGTGCGCTGTTTAGGCCACAGGTACACGTCATAGTTTCGGCGTTGGCGTATTTTGATTTTGGGTTTAATTTTTACAGTATCTAAGTCCATCCACCCCGGCTTTTGATGAGGTTTACAAATGTTTGGGTCACAATTTGACGCACCATCTGAAGCATGAAAATGCTCTATTGTATATTCAACTTTTTCTGAACGTATGTCAATAAGATTGCAGTATGAAATTGGTGATTTTGTAATACTAAGTCAAATTCAAAGTCAAAAACTTTTATTTCCATAGAATTTATAAAGGAATAGCTTGGAAATGGCTTCTTTAGTAATGTCTAAGCTCTAGCTAAAGGCTCCTTTGTTTTTGTAACCCAGCTGCAAATGCATTTATAATGAAAATGAAGAAACTGGAACAGAGAGAGTCGCGTGTGGTCGCGGTCGCCGATACATAAAGTATCGCGTGTGTTCAGCCCTAAGCCATTCAATTCGTGCTCACATTTCGTGGCAGGATATTGTCCCGTGTTGGGCGCCATACTATCCTATTACTGCGTATGGCCTTACTTATTGCGGAAAGAGGGTACACATACAACAGCATACGTGTTTTACAACGTGTTGGACTTTATATGCGTGCACAGGTACACACACGAGGAGATTTTGTTTGTGTGTGGTCAAAACTAAATTAAAACAGCCTTTTATTATCTAGATATATATCAAGAACCTCCATGTATAACAAAACTCAACATTAATTAAGCAATTCTCATACTTAACTCTTTAGCTAATTGTTGAACTGTGTGAAATGTCCACCAATATTATTATTATTATTACATTATGTATTATATATTATATGTATTATATGTATGTATTATATATTAGTGTATTAGTATAGTTAGTACCCTACCCGGCTGGCACACACGAATAAAAGTCCAACGAAGCGGCAATAGCCAGCCGCCAATCCCAAAAGCTTTTCCAAAGCGTTCCAGCACAATGTAATAAAGCTCATAACAAAACGTTAACAAAAGATAAACCAGAATTGTCCAGACGTTATTGCGTCTAGTCGCAATACAATGAGTTGACAATGATGGGCCTATTCAGCTAGATAAAGTATTTTCTACCCTCAACTACAATGGGACTGATTCAGGCATCAGTAAAGTGTTTCTCACTTCAACCGTCACTTATATGGGGGTTGGGGGGTAAGCATAGCCTGATCTGGGATTTATTTTGATTTATTCCACATTCTGTTAAACCAGCGCCGTGGGACCATTCCTAACTTGTATCATAGAGTCTAGAAAAAAAATTCGGTCTACCTACCAATTGCTATACCTTATACAAAAGGTTCACATGTGAAACCACCAACTGTAATAAATATCCAAATTACCATGTGACAGCAATAAATGTATTGAATTGAATTGAATTGAATTGAGTCTCTTATAAATAATCTAAGTATTTTTATAATTAACCAGTCATCATATCAGCGGGTACAAGTCCACTGCTGAACATAGACCTCCCCCAAAGATTTCCATTGTGAACGGTCCCGAGCCACCTGCATCCACGGATTTCCTGCAATCCTGACTATGTCATCAGTCCATCGGGTAGGTGGCCGCCCTACACCGCGTCTGCCGGTTCCTGGTCGCCATTCCACAACCTATATTCCCCAACGGTTGTCGGTTTTTCTAGCTATAATTAACCAGTAAATGGATGAAATGGAATAACAACTAAATGGACCAAGCACCGACCAGATATGCCTAAAAACATATCACATACCCTAACAAAATTGACACTAAACCAGCTAACGGAATTATACTCTCTATCGTTGCTTTACGAGTGGTGTTGGTAAATAATAGATCCAATCTGGTCGGTGGCTATTGCACGTGTATTGGGGTTTTATGAGAGGGAAACTTAATTGAAGTGTTTTATTCACCTGCTAGATTTCCGATTCGTCTAGTACCTATACTTGAGATAAAATCTAGATTTTTACATAAAGATCACCTGAAATAAATTGATAAATCCTATTTATTGAATTATTGCTTTGTTACTTAGTATCTAATAATAGTTAACAATGATTCTATGCCTGAACTAGGTAATCATTTATCACATGTATACTACAAAGTATAAACAAATCAAAAACTTTGTCTGCGTACCTAAATAATGACTTTATGCTATTTATTAACACTCTGTATGAAAGTGTCACTGACTTCCCATCAAATATTTAACTTTATTTTACTCCCTGGCGTCTCTGGAGGTCAAATAATACTTAAAATACACTAACTTCGTTGTGTAAACGAATGCAAACCTTATCCGTAATTTTCTGCGACTATTTTCGTCATTTGCATTTGGTTTGGGAATCGGGCTCGCTCGTGTTCAAGTTATGTCATAGGTTTGGCGGCCAACACGATAAATAAATAGTGTGAAATGTCCACCAATATTTATGTTTATAGTTACGTTGTAATTGATTCAAGCCAAGTCCATTAAATTATCTCAAAAAGGAAATACGCGAATACATTTTCATGAACAATTAGTGTCGCATTCGCATCACCTCAAAGTGTCACTGAGTTTGGCGCCCAACGTGGAACCTAACGTTTATTGTGTGGTTATACTAAAAGTTATAATTCATTTATTTGCGGAACATAGGTAAACAAAAGATGACAGCAAAGGAAAAAGTACAGCTATGTTCTACTTTACAGCATGCAAATCGATAATATACGTAATAATTAGTAATTTTACTTAATAATAATCAGTTAATTCAAAATCTGAGAGGATGTCATATCTTATGATGTGAGTTGAAACTCAAACAGTTTGGGACTAATATTTGTAGAGATATCATGTAAGTGCCAGTTGGAATGCAAACTTTAAAACTAATTCAGAAGTTTTCCATTGTAAGATAATCTGGGGATTAATTGATTTGTACTCGCTTTTCTTTATTATTATTTACATTTGTTAATTATTATAGTATTTAAATTATTGAGTGTCGGTCAACTAAACAAAGTTAGGTGCTAAATCCTTTCATATTAAAAATACTGTTAAAAATTACTAAAACTATTAAAAATATCAAAGTCAAAGTCAAAACGAGACAATGTGTTTATAAAAATACGTTTGATGTAGTGTCATGTACTGTTATTGGAATTTTGAAACGACGCAGCAGGCCTACGACATGATTTATTGGCTGCAATAGCGTGCACCATCAATTTGACGGAAGCGTTCAGTCGTAACTGCCCCTAACAGTCAGATCCCAACTGTGAAAGTCATTTAACTTCTATCTACCTGTTAAAACTACAAGAATAACCAATCGAGCTAATCAAACTTATAACTTAGAATCATTAAAATGCTAAACAATTTAACGTAAATAAATAACCAAGCCGCCGCGCCCCTTCCATTGTAATAATAATAACATTCACAAAATACAAATTGTGCCTTCAATAAGCAACAGACACAAACAATTTGTAATTGCCCTCACAAACGATTCAAAGGACAATATTTGCTGACCATTACTGCACTATTTCCCTCGAGATCTCCTACCCCTATTCTGACTCTTCAATCTATAACAAACTTTATTACCCGGTCATAAAGTTTGATTTACAATGTAGAACAAGCTCGATTAATATTCCGAATATAAACGTTATGATCGGTGCATGAGGTTTAAAATTGTCTGCCGGAGCTTTTGAAACTAAAACTTGAAAAGATCGCTGTTATTCTATAGTAATGTTCCTCGATATAATAACTTAACTTCATTGGCGTAGAGTTGAATATTGATTGTGTCTTCCTTACTCTGAAATTACAGGCACAAGAGACATTCCACCTACACGTCTCATAGTTACGGGCGCATACGATGCGACTTAGGTCTTGTCGTACCTAGTAAGGGAGGACCCAAGTCGCATCGGTTGTTATGGGCAGAGGTTACCACTTAACACCAGGTGGGCCGTCGGCTCGTTCCGTAACTGTAGCACATAAAAAAAAACTCACTGGAGTAGTAAACATAAATGAAATAAGTTCCCTTGTCTCCCTTGCTTGTGGTTAAGTTAATGCTAATGAATAAGAATGGACCAACGTTTTGGTCGGCAATCACTTACGTGAACTCCACAGCTCTTCTTCCGCCCTGGTGTTACATATACATATGTATGAACTTTGATTTATAAATTATAAATAGGCAAACATAAAATAGTTACCTTTCAGTTTGTGAACTGACTTCTTCGTCTATTTTGTATTGACGAGCTTCAATATGAGTTAGTTTAGTATAAAAAATAGTATTCAGAATATAGCGACTGCAAATTTTATGCTCAGTCAAGTCATATATCAGAATAACATCAAATCACAAAGGGCTCGTACAAGCGCCAAACTTTAACTACGCGGATATTACTAATTTTTAACTGCCTATTTAAAATGTTCAAGACATTTATTTAAAAGTGAATACAGTTTTGTCGATTATCTACTGTATAAAACATTAGAGAAAAGTCTTAGCTGTTATGTATATAAACTCTGGAACCTCCATTCAATATGTGTGAGTGAATATGCAGACTGCTGGCGCGTCTGTCACTGCGCTTACCTAATATTATAGTACGACCACATTGCTTGCCACTATGGCTACCATGACAATTTTATTTTATATATTTTCATAATTCATTGTTCATTTTGAACAATTCTGGAAGAGTTTAGATGGAATTTATAGTATTATCCCTTTAATGGTTATAATCATGCTATTATTATATATTAATTAGTAATAATATTTCTGCTCCCCATATATATATTGATAGGTTGTGTCGTTGATATAATGGGAAGGGGATATCGTTTCGTATCATATGAGAGACCATATTTGCCGTCACCGTCACCGATCAAGAAGAGTACGTGGCTTCCTAGTTTCACTGAAGTCTGAATCAATTAACTAAAGTAATATTTATAGCAAAATTAGATGCTGTGGTTTGCATAAAGTACACCATGCAAAATAAAAAGCGTTATAAATGAGTTCTTATTAACGTTACCGCAAGTTAACACAACTTTTTTTTATGAAAAATATATGTATTTACACAATTTGTTAATTATGCATTCTTACCAAAATTGATAAATAATAATCAATAGTGTTTGAAATATTTTAGCTCACTCGATTAAGGGGAACTATTTCCAAATTAAGTTGCAAGATTTTACCTACACATCTAACTTACAGAATAAATAAGAGTTTGTAAAAAATCTGAACTTGTAACGTTGGCTTACCCGGTGGTAAAAGGCAGCTCTATTGAATCCTTGAAAGTAATATAACGTGGTCGGACTGTTGCAGTGATGAGTTGCCTCGCAAATTAGGTCAATTAGAAATCCATTGACGGGCTGTTGGCCGCTAAGCTAAGCGGGTTATCCACTAATGTTGTTTCTGACTGTATTATTCCCTTGTCACTGTATTAAAAACTATATTAGATTGTATACAAATGAGACAGTACCAAACAAAACCGTTCGCGACAATGCATTCGAACTCGACTAGAAGGAAAGGTTCAAAGTCAAAGTCAAAACTTTTATTTCCACAGAATTCACAAAGAAATGTCTTGGAAACGTCAATATTATTCAATACATAAGGTCACGCGTACTTATCGATAAGTTTGATGCCTGTTCAAACCCTATCCGACCCTCCATGGCGAAGGTTGATTTTAATACTAATTCTTTCTTGCTTCTGGAGTTACATTGGAGTGAGACCTTAATTATTCTATACTAGCGATCCGCGCCGGCTTCGCGCGTGTGCAATTCATGCCCAAATTATATACACAAACTTTCCTCGTTTATCACTATTGTATTAGTGAAAACTGTATCAGTTGTATGGTATAGAAGCTGTTAGCGGAGACAGACAGAGACAAGACTTTTCAGTGATTGTGTCAGTAAGAAGCGCTAGTGGACGGACCGCCATTATCTCGTGTCTGCAAACGAGCTTTTTGTGAAGAGTAGAGTCGAGTGTCGCTGCAATTTGTAAAAGCTGCAGAGTTGAATGAGCCTGTTTGTGATAATTCTGTTTGTCTGTCCTCTGAATATTATATACTTCAGTGGTTTGGCTAGCTGGCTACCATCTATACTTCTATACTAATATTATAAAGAGATAATGTTGGTAAGGTGTATGTATGTTGTATGTATGTCCGAAGTAAACTCAGAAACTACTGAACCGATTTCAAAAATTCTTTCACCAATAGAAAGCTACATTATCGAGGAGTAACATAGGCTACTTTTCCGAGGGGTAAAATAGGGGTGCGTGATAAAACCGAATTCCACGCGGACGAAGTCGCGGGCAATAGCTAGTATTTCATATTGTGGTAGTGGCCATAGTCGATTTCTGCTGTATTTAATAATGAGAAAACCTTACCTATTTTGATAAATGAAGTATTTTTGAGTTAATATAAAATATTTTTATTTTATAAATTAAATAATATTATTCTAAACATTGATGGACATATCACACAGCGCCCCCTAGCCCCAAACTAATCATAGCTTAATACTATAGGAACTAGATGACTAATGGAATACTTAATATTTTTGTATCTACTTAATTAACAACCAGATTCAGAACAAATATCTGCGTTCATAAACTTTTGTACTGGGTGGGAATCGAACTCATGACCTACAGCCCAGAAGGTAGAGTTTACTACGAACGGAGCTGTGAGGCCAACCTTATATAATAATAATAATAAATATTGGTGGACATTGCCACACAGCGCCATCTAGCCCTAAAGTAAGCTAAGCATAACTTGTATCATGGGAACCAGACAACTGATATACATACTTATATACTTTTCTTTTGTAAATACATACATATAATACATATTAACACCCAGACACAGAACAAACATCAATGTTACAAATGTCACATAAATGTTTGTTCTGAGTGGGGATCGAACCCACGACCTACAGCGCAGAAGGTAGGGTTACTAACCAACTGAGCTATGAGGCCAATCATCATCATATGATCATCACATACTAAGTATACAGTACTAAGTTTTAGTTTTGTATTGATTCATTAATAAATAATAGTTGCGACATCTGCATATCGTATTTCCTGTATCAACTCCCATGTGATCGCTATCTGCCTCCCTGTATCTATTTCAAACATGACACGGTCATAAGGCCGCGCGGCCGGTCGGCTCAGATCGATATAAAAACTATCGATATACCATCTGCCCCCTGTCCGTCCGTCCGTCCGTCCGTCCGTCCGTCCGTCCGGTGTGGCCGTTTGTTCATTTGAACAAACAGAGTGACAGCTGCGTGTAACAGATTATATTGGATATCACTACAAGTCAAGCGAACAAACATGCAAACAAGCGACCAGCGAGCTGTCGTTATCTATAACTGTAATCACATATCAGGTATCTTTCATATCTGTTTTCAATTCAACGATTATTTTGGTGTTTACCTATAGATAAGAGTCCGGAGTGAGTTATTAGCACCGACCCAGAATCAAACTCGATACCTCGCTTTACAGACTTACTAACTTGAATTGTATTTCTTATCTTAGGCACGGAGCATTCAGAAAGAAAGAAAGAAGAAAGAAAGAAAGAAAATAACATTTATTTGTAACAACTTATTACAATTCTACACAATAATCACAATAATCAATAAAAATAAGAACAGAAAAGTAATAAATTAGTTACAAAACGGTGTCTACCTCAGCATGTGCTGGTTGTGTGTTACAACCAGCGCTGGTCTTCCGGTCTTCCTATATACTGTACATCCCAAGATGTATCGCAGGTTTAAATACGGTGTGCCATCTGCTCACACATAAACAGGGTAAAGGGCTGTAAAGATGAGTTGTGGCCGCCGCGCCGCGGTCTTGTGTGAGTAGGGCTGTCGCTTCCAAGAGTTCATGACGTCACATACCATGATATGTTCCATGGTTATTTCTATAATCATAATAATTACTTTGATATAAATCACGATATTTTGTTCTTAAAATTTAGATTTTTTTTGTAATCCTAACTATCATACTTTTATGGCGAATACACATTATACACAACAGGGCAGAGATTTGTATGATGTGAGTATAATGTTCTCGATATTTGTGTTTTGTCTATATGTATGTATGTGTATATTTTGTGTTTGTGTATGTTTTAATTTCATTCATTGTCATATTTTCATCATATTTTTAATTGCATGTGTGTTTTTATTTAATTTTATTGGAATTCTTGTATTATTTTAAGCCTAATTTTAATTATTTCAAATACGATTGTTACTATTATTACTGAATAAATGATATGATATGATATGTTCTTGCTCCCTGAGTTACCTGACCTACCTACTACACAGAGATAGCTAGTGCCTAAGATAAGTAATAAGATAAATAATAGTGATAGGATTGTTCAAGCTTCATTAAATAAAAGCTTTCAGTTGACAACCCTATTCACCCGAATTGTAAACGCAAAAGTACTTGTAGTATCCCGTATCGGCGCAATTGATGCTCAGCGGAACCCGTATGTCAATAACGTTTAAGATTTTATTTGCTTGTCGGAATTTTGTCGGTTGACAAATAGTTTAAGTAATCAAACTGATCGATAAACATAAGTCGGTCACCACTGTGTCCTGTTTTACAAGTAACAAAGTTAAATCGATCAATATTGTTTTTATTTTTAATTTGAAATAAATATTTCGGAACTATTACGGATTTTTGGCTTTGAGCAGTAGAACTCTCGCCAAGTTCGTCCGGGGAAGTACTGCCACCATGCCCTTTTCTGCCGCCAAGCAGTAACGCATTCGCGTTACTGTATTCCGGTTTGAAAGGTGTGGTTGCCGGTGAAATTACAGGCACATGAGACATTCCACCTACACGTCTCATAGTTACGGGCGCATACGATGCGACTTGGGTATTGTCGTACCTAGTAGGGGAGGACCTAAGTCGCATCGGTTGTTATGGGCAGAGGTTTCGGCTTCCGACAGTATTCCATTAAGTTGTAACGTTAACTTGGATCGAGACACGATAATCGACTCGTATCAACAAAAGCGCATGGCCATTGAAATATATATATCCCAGTCAATCTAATTTACATATAGATTTGCATAACCGAATCGAAAGTAACCCTTATTTATATCAAAGTGTTAGAATTCAAAATCGAATGGCATTTGTAAGCAGAAAAGATTGCGAAATCTTATATGTGGTCCCGATAAAGTTGACTATACAGTGGCGTTAAACGACATAAAATGAAGACCTTATTTCTTTGTGATAGAGTTCATTATAGAATGGCATAAACGCAATATAAAGTTGGGTTAAGAACCTTTTCAAAGAAAATGGTTTAGGTTGAATTTCCTAAAGGTTTTTGTGTATTTTGTTTGTATAGAGATAATGGAGAAGGATATGGAGAGGTACTTAAGTGGATTCGTATGTTTATATGATAAAACTGATAGGATCGGTTTGGTAAGCTTTCACGGAAGTACACAGGCGGTCAAACATTAATGAGCTTTTGTTGGCATGGAGCACTAATATCGAGTTATATGTCTGTGGGAAACATGACTCACGACCCCGGGTCGGGGGACGAAGTAAAAATACATAAATTAATTGAATGTAATAAGTAATCTTAACTCGGTTAAAGAAATACTGGATTTCTACTGCAGAATTAAAATTTTTGAAGTTTGAACAAGTTTTCAATGATGTGTACACGTTTCCAGGAGGCGAAGAGCAGGCAGACCCAGGAGTCAGGTTCACAGCGGAGCCGCAGGACGCGGTGGCAGCACCCGGCGCGCCCGTCCTGCTTCCCTGCGCCGCCCTCACCCGCCACGCGAGCAGACTCGCGTGGAGACACAATGTCGGCGCTATGCCGACCAGAGAACACGCGCTTTCTGCAGATGATAAGTACAGGTTAGCAGGCAGGGAAGTGGTAGCCAGCTGGTATTTGTCTATTTGGTACTATCCTGGGCGATGTCTGAAGTTACATTTAGTTCTACTGCATTAAATCTGGTATGCATTTCAGAAAACAGCTGGCAAACGGTTCGCTGGTCATCGAGAGCATGTCAGCAGCGCTTGCCGGACAATATCAGTGCGTCGTCAGCGTCGACGGAGTGGGCACTATCGTGTCGAGGATAGCCACTGTGTTCCTAGCTGGTAACTACATATCTACTACTACTTCATTATCCCTAGCTGGTAACTACATATCTACTACTACTTCATTATCCCTAGCTGGTAACTACATATCTACTACTACTTCATTATCCCTAGCTGGTAACTATATATCTACTACTACTTCATTATCCCTAGCTGGTAACTACATATCTACTATTACTTCATTATCCCTAGCTGGTAACTATATATCTACTACTACTTCATTATCCCTAGCTGGTAACTACATATCTACTACTACTTCATTATCCCTAGCTGGTAACTATATATCTACTACTACTTCATTATCCCTAGCTGGTAACTACATATCTACTATTACTTCATTATCCCTAGCTGGTAACTATATATCTACTACTACTTCATTATCCCTAGCTGGTAACTACATATCTACTACTACTTCACTACTACTTCATTATCTTGACGTTAATGTAATAACTTGACTTTAATCAGGGCCGATAAGACTGCCTCTCCGCTTTTAGAGGCATTATCTTCTAGAAATCATCTCATCATATCACCTCAGATTTATTTGTGACTATTGTTGGTGAGTAATGTATAATGTATGATTGCAGAGGTGCCAGAACTGGTCCCAGGGCCGCGCTCAGTGCTGGGCGTGGCGGGTGGGGTCGCGTTGCTGACGTGCGGGATGCGCGCGTCGGCCCGCGTCGCGCTGCGCGTCGCGCCCGCGCCCGCGCCCGACAGGAGGGTGTACGGCGCCGCGAGGGTGCATCACTCCCCTCCTACCTTGAAGTTGAATGTCAGTACAGGGACAGTATACTAGCTGTACATCGGTAGGTTTGATCCGGGTAGTCCCCCGGTGTGCCATCAACCACACCAACTCAAACTGTGTACTTGGGTTTGGGTGATATACATGTGAGGTTTTTACTTTTTTTTTTTATGTAATACAGTTACAGAACGAGCTGACGGCCCACCTGGTGTTAAGTGGTAACCTCAGCCCATAACAAGCGACGCGGCTTGGGTCCTCCCCTACTAGGTACGACAAGACCCAAGTCGCAACGTATGCGCCTGTAACTGTGAGACGTGTAGGTGAAATGTCTCGTGTGTCTGTAATTTCACCTGCAAAATATATATGTATAAAAGTGTGTAATTAATACATAGTATCTATCATTGTTATCACTAAAATTGTTTCTGGGTAACTTCTGAATCAAAACCAAACATTTGCTATTGTTTTAAAAGTTTAGAGGTAATAGTTTTAGGACATAGCACCGTATTTATCAAAATAAGTTTTTATTGATCAACCTATTAGGGGAAAACCACAGTTACACAGTTATTGAGTGTAGTTCTCTTCACAGTTCAAATACTATGTAAACGTTTTCCTTAACATTTCCAGTAGATTTTTAATATCTTTATGTGGTGACTGCACGGGTAGACGGCCCACCTGAAGCGAGTCTCGTCTCTCGACTGTTAGGCTCGACTTCGAATCGTGATACTTTTCACAATTCAAGTGCGAACGAAATCCTGTTTGGTAAATTTACCTCATTAAGCTAAGTAAGCTAAGCTAAGTAGCTAAAGTCTCACGATTGATTTCAGTCAAAGTCAAAGTCAAAAACTTTATTTCCATAGAATTCATAAAGAAATGGCTTGGAATCAGGATCTTAAACCTATGTTACATTTTCCTCATTGGCTCTACTGGTGCTAACGTCATGTTGATTGATTTCACAATCTTAAACCATTATCTTACATTATCGTGATTGGCTGCTAACGCTACTGGTGCTAACGTCATGTTGACATACTGTCCAGGTGACGTGGTTGAAGAACGGGTCGCCAGTGCGCACGGAGAGCGCCCGCGTCTCCGTGACGCCCAGCGGAGCGCTCGAGGTGGACCCGCTGCAGCATCACGACGCGGCGCACTACCGGTGCAGGGTGTCGCTCCTGCATTCACCGCACATATACAAGTAACCTCTCTGCTTTGTGTACTGACCTGTCTGTGCCCGTGACGTTTCTGCCGCGGCTCTCAGGACATATAAGATATAACTACAGAAACAACTTTTAACATCATCCTTGCTTCTGAGACACTAAGAAAAATATTAACGCTTTATGAGGAATAAAGGTAATATAGGTTACCACTTAACACCAGGTGGGCCATCGGCTCGTTCCGTAAATGTATTACATTAAAAAAAAAAATGGAAGGTCTTACTTGTTACTTGTAGCGCGAGCTGGTTTTCTCAACTAGGCCACCAATGGGTCCTTTTTGCGTGTTGATAATGATGGAAGGTCTTAAACTATTTCAATTTCCGAAAATCACATTGTTAAATTGATTTATTGCTGCATGAAAGAAGTAGAAATCTTTGAAATGTATAATATTCAAATAAGACAGGATTTGCGTATATGCTAATCAGAATTGTTTCGTTATGTTTCAGAGATGGAGAAGAAATAGAGTTAAGAGTAAGCACAGAAGTGGGTAACGTGGAGTCTCCGCCACGGTTTATCGCCACACCGCAACCCGTCACTATAATGGAAGGTACGGTCGCAACCTTTACAATAATCCTACTAGTTTGTATGGATGCTTGTTACTCTTTCACGCTTAAACGGCTGAATGGATTTGGATGAAAATTGGTACCAAGATAGCTTATATCCTGGATTAACACATAGGCTACATGATTGCGGAAAAATGCAATGTTCCCGTGGGATTATTTATTCACTGCCGGCAACACCGCGGGGGGAGCAGCTAGTAGTAAATATTTCGTCGAAGTGTCTATCATGTTGAATTTTGCTTTTTGTATCACCCATTTGCGGTCACTACGTCTCTATCACTTCTAGCTTTCCTCCAAATTCTCTAGAACATTTTCTCAGCAGACCCCCCCGACGCGATACGTCTCGCCATTCCATACATTTGTCGTTATCGATAACGTGTATTATTTAGTTATGTTTTGTCTGATATAACAGGTGCTTCAGTGACGTTCGACTGCGCAGCCACCGGGAACCCAAAACCTGAAATAACGTGGCTCAATAACGGTGTGGCGATCGATTTAAGGTAAGTGGACACAGTGCACAAATATATTGTTAAGATAAGGAAACTATTTAGTATATATTATTGATATTCTTAAATAAACATGCAGCCAAGACGAGTGAGAAATGTATGTGAGCGAGAAATAAACTTGTTGAGTCCGCCTTGCTCGGTAGCTTATTCTCACTAAATTGAATTGTATAATAAACAAATTACAACAATTAATTATTCGATGTTACTAGAAATAAACATATTATAAAAATCTTTCAAGTGTAGTCAATACGTTATATTACTATGGTGTACATCAAGGACCATCGCTCGGGCCGATATCATTCAATATATATATTTCTGACATTGTTTTTGTTTTCAGCGATCTGGACTCTCGGTTCTACCTGGCCGGGTCGGGATCACTGCGGGTGCAGTCTGCGCGTGCGCTGGACGCGGGCGCGTACACGTGCCGCGCGCACAGCCGACTCGACTCCGCGGATCACACCACCGTGTTGCACGTTCAGGTTAGTCTGTTATCTGTTTTAACGGTTATTCGATGGTATCCCTGGTTCCCAGATTTGTGCTTTGTGTATTAATTAGCGCACGAGGAAACCATTCCGTTTAGTTACCAGTCAATAGATTTGACACCGATGTTTTAAGGTTGGAACAGGAGTGGCAAATAACACGTATTGATCACTGAAACAAAACTCACTTGAAAAATCTGGATGCATTCAATAAGTTTACCTTGAGCGTGTAAATGTTGACTTGATAAATGACATTGTATGTCGTGTACGTGATATATTGATTGCGCTTTGTTATTGTACAGACAGCGCCGCGGGTGCAGGTGGAGGGGTCGTCGGGCGGCGGCAGCGTGGTCGCGCGGGCGCGGGGGGACGCCGTGCTGCGGTGCTCGGTCCGGGGCCGGCCCGCCCCCGCGCCGCTCTGGCTCAAGGACGGCGACCCGCTCTCGCCCAACAATCACGACATAGCTATAGTGGACGGGTACTATATACATTTACACGTAACTTATGTATTGACAATTATTGCTAATGCATCTAGTTATTGGTTGTTGCTAACGCAATAACTGTCATACTCACGAACACACGTCTGCAGCTTAAAAAAAAGATGATTTTGTTTTTACTAATTACTTGCTGTTGACTTCTCCAGCGTTAAACTCTGTTTAATCACGCATCCCTATTTTACTCCTCCAAAAAGTAGCCTCAGTTACTCCTTATAACATCAGCTGTTTGTTAATGAAATTCATATCAAAATCGGTGCAGCCATTTCGGGGATTAGCCGAAACAAACAAACAGAAAGACAACCTTTTTTTATATAAGTACCGGATACGATTTCGTGTATGCATTTAGTAAAAAATGCCGTTAATTTGAATTTACAAGTTGACACTTCAATTTTAGTTATATTTAGATGATACGAGTGTAAGAATTCAAATGTAAGTAAAGCTGTCGTAGTAATTAGTATGTCGTGTGTGTGTGAGTGTGAGTGGTTGTGTGGGGCTGTGTCGCAGGTGCTCGCTCCGCATCCAGGGCGTGCTGGCTGTGGACGCGGGCATGTTCCAGTGTATGGCGACTTCGCCCGCCGGTTGCGCCACTGCCACCGTGCGGCTCACAGTGCTGCCACCTGATGACGGTACTGTACTGACCACACTAATATTACATATGGGGCACTGTACGGAGCTGTTGCTAATATTTGTACGTGGTGGGTGTAATCATTTGAAAATGACCTACCATAAGGGTATATCACAATTGTTGTCTAACTTATTTCTGTTTTTTACAAAGACACAATTTTACAAAATAAAGTGAAACCAATTGAGTTGTCTAAAGAACGTTTCCAGAGATCTATAGATAGCTCAACTGATTCAGTTTTGTAGTTGTCAGTTGTTTGTTGTGTGTGAAGTTGCTTCTTAAGTTTGAACAGTAAGTCTGTGGGGTAATGACTCCCGTGCTAGAAACGCTGATTTTCGGATATATATTATTAAGCATTAAAAACTTTTGTATTTATATTATTTCATGTGATATTCAATGTTATAATTTTTTTTATTATCCTTTTGCTTCAACTGTATTGTTTTTTCATTTTTATTTCGTTCATAAGCGAAAACAAATGTTTGAATTTTAAGTTGTGCTTAATTTATTATTTGCGTTCAAATTTCGTCGTAACCGATTCCATTACAGATCTGTCCAACATAACCGACACCCACGACATTCTGGACTCGCTCGCCACCGGAGAAGCTACCTTCGAGCCGTCGCCCGAAGAAGCGGATTTCCTCGGCGAGACCTCCTCCGCGTACACCTCGGCTCCCGAAGAATACGACTACACCAATACTAACTTTGACCGTTCGTTTCACGCTGCGGAAGGATTGGACGAGCGGCCGGGTAACGGCAGTTCCGTCTCTGCCCCCAGGGGGTTAAGGGCGGTTATCGTGAAGCACAGATTCGTGACGCTCAGCTGGGAACCCCCCGAGCACAGGAGCGAAGACGTCACCCGGTACGCTGTCATCTACAAAGTGAAGGGAAGCCAACGGTAAGTTGTTTCTGATACTGTCTGGTTACACGCGGACCAGGCGTGTGAGTGCCGTGTCCCCTGTGCGATCATCATCATCATCATCATATCAGCGGGTAAAAGTCGACTGCTGAACATAGGCCTCCCCCAAGGATTTACATTTTGAACGGTCTTGAGCCACCTGCATCCACCGATTGCCAAGTGCCAAAGGGCAAAGGAAAACAACTTGAGGAAAGCTGCCTTAGAAACGAGAAGTCAGACACAGGTGAAGTTTGCGAAAGGAGCCCCTTTGAGGCGCACTTAAATCATTTCTTCACCACTGTTTCGAGATCCTCAGCGACACCACTAGTAGTAGTAGTAAACATCTGAATAAACGTTTCCATACATTGTATTGATGTGATGCAATAATGTCAGGGAGCGCGTGTCGACGGGTGCGGCGCAGCGTCACGAGATGAACGTGCCTTCCCTCCAGCCCAACACCACGTACCAGTTCCAAGTGATGGCGCACACGCAGCGCGGCGCCTCCCCGCGGACCCACGTAAGCTCCACAACTCATAGTCACCTTCCAGACAAATAACTTTACGTTTTATACGGTTATTACGCCCACAATACTTTTGAGAGCTAATTTTGCTGGTGGTTTTGTGATCCTTTGGTTTTATTGTATAGTGTGTTATGGTAGTTCGATTCTACGACCGTCAAGGAGTGATTGAGCACCACCTACCTCTTCACGCTCTCCACGGCAGCAGCAGTCAGGAGCATGCACGGCACAGCACGACACGTCTGCGGGAGTTCAGGAATTCGGGAGTCCAGTAAACACAGCACGGTAGTCGATAATAACTACAACACAGGGGGCTAGAACGTCTAGTTTCTGGATTTAAAGGCAGGCTTCCGACACGGTCGAATGAGAAATTATGCGCAGAACGTCTGCACTCCTCAGCGCACAAAGGCAATCTTGTTACTGAGCGCGGTTTGCGATCGAGGGAGGGCGGTAACTCTTACACCTACCCTCAATCGGATCATAGAAATCGAACAGGTTTATTTCTTGTTTTTGTTTTCGGGTGATACGAGGTTTCGCGACTTTTCCACTAGAGCCCGTTCCAGGAAAGAAATCTCCTGGCTGTGGCGCTAGTTTCTAAGCAAAAGAGAAATTTCAGCTGAGCTTTACGTTAGTTCCTTTACCTGCCGCAGGACTTATTCTGTAGAACGTACTGTATAATACCTGGTAGTCCTACAATAGAGAAAATTTATATTCTGTAGCGTTCTGCTAATTATTACAATCTCAATTCTCCAGGTTATAGAAGTGCAAACGGCTGAAGAGGAGCTGTCCCACGGGCCCCCGCAGAACGTGCACGCGGAAGCGCTGGGGCCCCACGTGATCCGCGTGTCGTGGTCCCCGCCGGCCCCCAACCCCAGTGTGGGGCCCGCGCCCGTACCTACCATATATACAGTGCATTACACTGAGGTAAGCTGCTAGCACTCGGGTAAGTGGCACTCCAGGTCAAACCCTCATGATATTGTTCCTTTTAAGAAACCTGTACTGCATACAAAAAAATAAATAAGATTACACATAAGTTCCTTGAATTTAAATTCCTGGTCCGTTCCACTTAGCCACTAGTTTTTAGTAGTTTCAGCCTTAATCCTACTTATGACTACATATCCCGCTGCGTTCCTCTGTCTGTCTGTGTGGGCTGATCTCAGGCACAGCGGTACATGTATTGATATGGTTTTCACTACTAGGTAGACATACGAGTATTCGCGAGGCAGTCTTATATATAATTGTCTACAAGCAGTCACTGGCTGTTAGTATTATATAAATCAAAAGCATATTTTTCTTAATCTCTAACGCAAACACAACTGAACTGTGTACATGAACTTGGAATTTTGTACATAGGATAAGTGATGACTTGGAACTACATAAAGACCTATTTTATCTCGGTTTTAAGTTGAGCAAGCTGAGAAGATTATAGTACACTTAAATGAACTTGGAATGTTTGAAGGTTGAAAGCGGCCGGGAGCAGTTCCAGCAGTTGGAAGTAGATCCCTCATTGGAGGTTTTATCTCACACGTAAGTCTTGAAGTACAAACTTTATTTTGTTATTATTTGATTAAATTAGTATCACTACATTTTTATTTGTTAGGAAGTAACACTGTTTCTTATTAGTCCCAGCACCTATTCAAAAATATAACCATTTCTTCATTTTGTTTGACGAATCCTGACTGAAAATTTCGCAAATCTACCCAGCGGTAGCCTGAAATACAAATATTTTCGGCACTCATTAAAATGTGATTTTAGACCCTAAGAGGAAACCGCCCTACCACACACATCCACTATATGAGAAAAATACACCCGTCTCACTCGCGCGCGGCGGCAGACCTACTCCGACCGTTGACCGCTATCGACGACCGGTCTATGTGACCTGTTCCGTTCCCTCAATAGTTAATTATCTGCGTTACCGCGACTTGCCCGCAGGATATCGGGTCTCCGCGCCGCCACCCAGTACTCGGTGGGTGTGAGTGCGCGGGGGGGCGCCGGCGGGGGCGGCGCGGGGGGGCCGGCCGCCGCGCTCTCCGTGAAGACGGCCAGCGCAGCTCCCGCCGCGCCCCCCGGGAACCTCACCGCCACGCCCGCAGGGCCCACTGTGAGTATATCGATAGTAATCCAGTAGCTCCATCTGTCGGGTACACAGAGAACTAGGTCGAGAACACGTCAAGACATGGCCTTGTGTCTGACTGTACTGACAAGTCATAAATCGCGCAAGCACAGATACCTGGAAACTGGAACGTGTACACACACACACACACACACACACACACACACACACACACACACACACACACACACACACACACACACCCCACTAATGCACAAAAAGGCGCAGGTGATTAGTCGGCTCTAATGCGGCTACTTACTAGGTCGCTCAGGGTTGTAACGTTTAAGTTTAATCATATTTTTCATGTTCCAGTCGCTTATCGTCCGCTGGGAGGCCCCTCCATCCCGAACACATGGAGGGCCCCTTACAGGGTACAAAGTTCGCTACCGGCCTCTGGGGCCCTCGGGGCCCGTGGCGGCCGCTAACCGGAGAAAAGCTGACTCCCTCACTACACCAGCCAACACGCGACGCGCTGAGCTGACTGATCTAGACACTGCGACCACATACCAGGTAATTAATGTAGTTGGATTTTGAAATCCAAAATGGCTGACTTTAATCTCGTCTCGTGTTAGGAGGTCAGGAGTCTAGAAGGTTTATTCCAGTTCATCCTGTGAGTTCTTAATTAAAGGCTATCACGTTCTTTAATAAAGTGCCTTGGGCATCACGCGTACTCATTGCTAAGTTTGGCGCTTGTTGCAAATCCTACCTTACCAACATGGAAATAAATTGAAACCTCAAAATGATTATTTATTAAAGTACTGTTACACAGGTTGTATGTGTGTCCACAGATCCGTGTGTCTGCCATCAACGCGAACGGGACGGGCCCGTTCAGCGAGTGGATAACGGCGACAACGCACACGCACCAGCGCGACGAGGCCAGCGTGCCGCCGCAGCCGCCGCCGCTCACCAGTGCGTACCTCCCCCCCCCGCCGCCCCCCACGCCGCCACCCCGCCACCCCGCCGAGCCTCACATGAATATCGAACCCCGAAACAAAGATATTTATATTAGTTTTTAGGTGGCTCCTTACATTAGTGTAATCTACAAGGAGTAAAGTGACCGTGTTGCGGCTCTGCCTACCCCTAGAGTCCCTTTGGGTAAATGCTTTGATTCTATGTATGACTGGCCTCATAGCTCAGTTGGTTAGTAATCCTACCTTCTGCGCTGTAGGTCGTGGGTTCGATCCCCACTCAGGACAAACATTTATGTGACATTTGTAACATTGATGTTTGTTCTGTGTCTGGGTGTTAATATGTATTATACGTATGTATTTACAAAAGAAAAGTATATAAGTATGTATATCAGTTGTCTGGTTGCCATGATACAAGCTATGCTTAGCTTTGGGGCTAGATGGCGCTGTGTGACAATGTCCACCATTATTTATGTTTATATGTTTAGTTCTCTTGTGTGTTGTAAATATATTTTTTTCATACCGACTACTAAATTATTTCACTGTAACACTAAATATATTTGTTTTTATTCAGCCCGTTCCGGTCGTGATTGGATATCGGTGTGGTGGTCTGACGAAGGCGTGAGCAGCAGCGGCGTCGTCGTCAGGGGGTATCTGCTCGGGTGGGGGCTGGGGGTGCCTGACGAGATGTCGAGGAACCTACCCGCGCATATACACTCACATGTCATTCGCGGACTGGGTGAGTCCAACATTACTCTGATTGTACGCCCCCTTGTTCTATCTAGTGTTACATTTCGTACGAAATGTTTACTGGAATACCTAAGTGTATGTTAAACCAAAACGTTTGACAAGATTCCCAATTTGTATCAGAATCCAACGCCGAATACGTAATATCTCTCCGGGCGAGCAACTCCCGGGGACTTGGCCCGGCGGTGTACGGCACAGTTCGCACCAAACCCTCAGCCGGGGAAGGGGACGACCTGGACGAGCTTCCGGACGACCTGGAGGGGGAGGGGGAGGGGGAAGATGAGGAGGAAGAGGATCCCGCCCCTTTGATACCCCCTGTTGGAGTCAAAGTGAGTATTTCATTATATACGGTTGCGTATCACTGTTAATGTGTAGCGCCACGCAACGCCTGGATTGGAACTTAACTCTCAAATGGAGCTTCCGAAAGACATCAAACGGCTCGTCCGCCCGACCGCACTCGTATGAAACAAACTAAATAATAGCATTAACCTGTTCAGATACACATGCTCTATACAAGTAGCGAAACATGTATTGCCCGTAGTTTACACAAATTGGTTTCATTCAGTCTACATGGATATTTAAATCTATGTTCTACAAGCCAAATATATGTTAAGTCTGTAAGTATGGTCTATTTGGTTTTATTGGTTCTTGTTTTTGAAGTAAATTCAGGTCTGTGAACAATTTCAATCTTTCCAGGCAATCATGCTGAGTGGGAGCACGGCAGTAGTGTACTGGACGGATCCAACTCTCCCTAAAGGGCAGGCAAGTATTACAATAATAGATTTTATGGTGAAGCCATTCTATTATATTTAGATAAAGTGGTAGTTCAAATTGATCTTCTCGTACTACTCGCTAAAAGACCTTAGTCGGCTTCATAATTATCGTCAGATAAATAAGCTGGAAGCTGGCTACATCCAAATGCATCAGCAGATCATGAAATATCTAAAGCTAAAATATCAAACGTAGCCCAGGGTGGGTCCGGACTGGTAGTGTTTAGATGTTGTATTTGCTATTTGACAAGAAAATTGAGAACAAACACCCCAGTTTAGTAGATTAATTTAGACTTTAACTAAAGAGTCCAAGACCATAAAGTACTTAGAACAGCTACTGCCCTGTTCTGTTGCGCGCACTCAACCAGTGTAGGTATGCATCCCTTGTCCACAATCCACGTATGAGCGTCGTCATCTTTGAAACAATCCAAAGAATGCTTCTGTAGTTTGTATTTTGATGTGAAACATCTATAGCCGCACGTAAAACCGATTTCTGGCGTGGCGACGCGTCGCCACGGCATGCGTTGCATATTACTTTTACAAAATAATGTCGATGTTTCACATCTGCCAGGCGTCCCGTGACGGCTCACATTTTTTTTATTTTAGTATTCTCACGTTCATTGTTTGGTAGCCGGTAGCGGACGGTCGCCGGTACGTGGTGCGCTGGGCAGTGGCGGGCGGGGGCGGGGGCGGGGGAGGTGGCGCCCCCGCCCCCGCCCCCGCCCCCGGCAAGGTGCGGTACTTCAACGCGACCGACCTCAACTGCATGCTGGATGAGCTGAAGCCGTATACACAATACGAGTTCAGCGTCAAACTCATAAAAGGTTAGTTCATTTGGGCACATGTCTGTACGTACATATGTCTATTTCAACCGGGCTGCCAACAAGACGCATATACAGGGTGTGGCGTAATGAGTGGATAATAGGGTACCTGCGGGTAGGGGCCATTGTGGCGGTTCAGAAAAATATTTGTTATGCTCAGTAAAAGTGCCTCGGTTTTCGAGATATTCGACATTTTCGAAATTTAAGAAATATTTCACCCTTCGTCACTATTTTTGGCGCCCAGACTGCAAATGAATTTTTTTTTTCTATCTGTTTTTTGGATAGTATTCTTGGATAGATGTGCTATCGAATGGAAACTATTATTTTTATAACACAAGCACAGTTATGTTTTTAAAATAAGATTTCACTAAAATTTTACTTGCTTACTTGCTTCGAAAATGTCGAATATCTCGAAAACCGAGGCACTTTTACTGAGCATAACAAATATTTTTCTGAACCGCCACAATGGCCCCTACCCGCAGGTACCCTATTATCCACTCATTACGCCACACCCTGTATATCCGTCTTAGTAGCGAGATAAAATATATACAACTTTATTAGTTTAATCATAATGACTTATAAAATAAAAAGTGTAGTCAATTTGCGTGATGCTCTAACTGACAAACTTACAACTATGTAACGCTGGAGTTCAAAAGGCATTAAGATAAGACGTATTACAATGTTTTTCGAACTCCGGTGTTTAGAGGTCAAAGTCAAAGTCTTAAAATTTCAAAAAGTTATATTCAGAACATAAAGTCACGCGTAGTTATTGCTAAGCTTAATGCCTGTTGAAACCCTATCCTTCCTTCCATTGGGAAACAGTCAAGAAACCCCAAAAGGAGGAATTCCTCTTTTTCGCGATCACGATCCTTGTGACAATTGAATTAGTTAAATCTATGTAAGATTTAGTTTATTACTTTAACTAATAGGGAGAATTACGCCACAATTGAATCTGGAATTTAACTTGTTTAGGAGTCGGGCTTCACGTCATGGTAACGGAGTTATAAAAGACTAACTTCTGCTCCTGGCTTAGCTTATGTGGTACATCGACAAAATCATTTGAGTTATAATTAGTGTTCTGGACTTGTAAGAGTAACACACAGATATGTTTTCTGCATTTATAATATACAAAAAAAAAAAAAAAAAAAAAAAAAAAAAAAAAAAAAAAAAAAAAAAAAAAAAAAAAAAAAAAAAAAAAAAACCTATTGGAATGTTTATGTAGGTGGTCGCGAGTCTGCGTGGTCGATGCTGGTGTGGAACCGCACCCTGGAGTCCCCCCCGGCGGCAGCGCCGCGCGACCTGCGCGTGTCCCCCGCGCCGCCGCCCGCGCGCGCCGTCGACCTGCTGTGGCACCCGCCGCCCAAACCCAACGGCGTTATCACCAGTAACTACAACACATATATCTTTTCTACGGAAATTTTTTTACTGTACAAGCTATTCGCCTCTGGAATGAGCTTCCTACCAATATCAAGAGTGCCAAATCACTGCTTATTTTTAAAACGCTACTCCATAATCACTATACCACTATACCTATCCTTGTCGTCATAGAAATGCAAAATAACTTTCATTTTAGATTTTTAATGTTTTAAATGTGTATATATGATATTTATGAATTATTTTATATGTGTACTTAGTAAGTTTATTCGTTTGTAGATATATTGTTATATAGTCTCTCTTTTTTTATTTTTTATTTATTTTATAATCTTTTATTTTTATTTTTTATTGTTTAACACCACCCTCCCATATCATTTTTTCTAATCCAGTCCATCCAAAGGTTGCCTGAAAGAAATTGCTCTAAGCAATAAGGCCGCCTATTGTATGTCACGAGTATTGTTATTTCTTTTAAACCTGTTTATTTCTTCTGTTTGTTTATTGTGTGGTGTACAATAAAGAGTTTTCTATTCTATTCTATTCTATTCTATTCTATCTAGTTCAATCAAGAGCTTTCTCACCGAGCGACCACATCGCCCTGTTAAGATATATGTATCACAATTGTCTTTCCAGCCATTCTTCATTTTGTTGGAGAAATATGATTCTGTTTCATCACTATCACTGTTTTGACATTCTCTGTGTCAGTTCGTTTTGAGTTTAGTTACAAAGAAAAAACACTGCTTAGCTAAGCACCGTTTTTAAGGCCGTTATTAAGTATCTACTAAAATTGCTTTCCAGGTTACCTAGTAATGTACGCGATGCAACGAGGTGGATCGTTGGCCATCACGGGCACGGAGGAGTGGACCACTATGACCGTGCCTGGGGATCGAACCCGCGCCCGCGTGGACCGCCTGCGACCTCGCACCACTTACCACTTCAAGCTGCAGGCGAAGAACAGCAAGGGGATGGGGCCTATTTGTGCGCCAGTCACGTATACCACTGCTATGGGTAAGTTTCGCCTATTACCGTTGTAGTACATTTTTTACTAAAAAGGTCGGGGTTTTTTGTCCACAAATGGTCCATTGTAGTCTCTGGTAAAAGTTAGTAACTCTTTATGCTACCCCTCTTCTCCTTTGTTCAACATTTTCAATACCCGTGGTGTCGTAACCATTTTGTACATGGAAGATTGTTTTCTTTATATAGTGGGAGGGGGGGGGGGGGGGGGGGGTATTGTTCCAAAAGTTCTTAAACTTATATCTGTGGCCTTCATTTATGTGGGTTTAATTTGTATTGAATGAATCATCTTTGTTCACTAGAGGCAAGCATAGAAGTGGAGTAGTGGTCCGTGGCGTGTGTGTGTGTGTGTGTGTGTGTGACCGTGGTGTGTGTTGGTGCGCAGAGAGCGGCGAGGGCGGCGGGCTCGCGAGTGCGACGTCCGCGTGGCTGTGGGCGAGCGCGGGCGGCGCGTGCGCAGTGCTCGCGCTCGCGGCCGCGCTTGCGCTCTCGCTGTGCTGCCGCCGCCCGCACCACCCGACGCCCGACACCAGGTAACACGCTCACAGAACATACACTCACTCACTTCCACACCAAATACATAACGTTTGCACACTCATAACCTGCGTTTACACACACACAAATACATATATGTTTATTGCATAGTCCACCGTAATTACACTAGAGTTAGCTTCTTAAGTGGACAAAACTAACTACAAACAAATTTGTTTCGTGTCACCTGTACAAACGAGATCCAAATGCAAGGATTTAAGTGTCGTTTAGTTATCTTATATAACTTTAACTAATATTGAGGGTACTTGCAACTTTTACCTGGTCAAAATATAACACCTAACAAATAGTACTGAACCAAACTACTACTACTGCGGTAACAATGCCTTTATGCCTTTTTTTATATAGATTATTGTAAATTGTAAATAATTTTAATTTTAATTTTTTTAATTTAATTTATCGAGGGTAATATATGCGGCTGCTGTCAGTTTTTTGCCTCACGGGCAATCCAGCTGCAGTCATATGCAGCTCAACTGCTATCCCCCAAACTCAATGTAGGGTATGAGCAATAAATATATTGAATTGAATTGAATTGAGTTATGTGGCTGAGCAGTGGTAACTCCATTTGCGGCCTGACTCCTATTTATTGGTCATGTCAGTAACAATACATCGGTTACGTGTTGTCGGGTGGGAGACGACTGGCGCGACCTCGCTGCTGTTACTGATTCTACGAGTTAACTAACTTACTATTAGGTATATATTCTATAGTGTACCGTTACAGTCATCGAATACGCCACGACTGAATCACAACACTGATGTCAAAACTTTCTGGTATCCCGCCAATTCGCTCCCCTCCCCCAATTCTCTTGTATGAAAACCCCCCTTCCTAACCCTAGCCCGTCTAAACCTGCCCCACCTTTCAACCCTGATGAGGTATCGCAGTAGTCTCACAGCGCTCTGGTTTCCAGCACGTACCAGAAGTCATCCGCGTCAGCCGCCATCAAGCCGCCGGACTTGTGGATACATCACGACCAGATGGAGCTAAAGCACATGGATAAGGGACTGCACAGTTCTGCGAGCAAGAGTTAGTAACACACACCGACCAACTGATACGTGACATACCTCGGGCTGACTTAGTCTAGCGGCTTACCTTAGCTTCGCTCGTTCGGTTCCCTGACGCGACCTGGTCGGTTCCAAAATAACATTTCGACGCACGTGTGAACGTTACCATGTCCATACAATTTAAAATTATTATATTATCCATAAAGCGTGGTGGCTCAGCGTTGCGTTGGTACTTTTTATGTGATACAGTTACGGAACGGGCCCATGGCCCACCTGGTGTTAAGTGGTAACCTCTGCCCATAACAAGCAATATGAGTTGGGTCTACCTCTTCGACAAGACCCAAGTCGCAAGTGAGACGTATAGTGGATGGTTGAATGGAATCTGGTGTGCCTGTAATTTCACCGGCAACAACACCTTTCAAACCGGAACAAAAGTAACGCTTTCACGTTACTTACAGGTTACAAACAGGACGCCAAGTTCGTCCGGGCAAGTATGTCCATTTGGGCACACAAGTTGGCGTCAGTTCTACTGCTTTTACGGATTATATGTCAGTTTTAACACGTTAGGCCTTAAATTGAAAATTTATCTATTATACTAACGATTAAAAGCACAGCTCAAATATATTATAGGTCCAATGCCCATTAACGTTATTATATATTGTAGTATCAGCCGGCAGCGTGGAAGGCGGCACGGGACTTATGTCTTCAACCCTGACGCTTGGGCGTGCGCCTGCCCCGGTGCCGGTAGAATATGAACCTGCGCCCCATCCGCCGCCCCCCGCCAGTCTCGACAGGCGACACTATGTGCCTACTTATGTCGGTAAGTGTACAATAACCGGTGACCCAATGATTACCTCTCATTAATCTCCACTCAACCTTCCCCCCCTACTAATGTTGGTAAGTGTAAATAACTCTCGCTCATTCGTTTCCTTTCCTTTCCTTTGGTTTGATCGTATATTTTTATCCTTTATATTTTGTTAGACCCAAGTTATCGTTATAATTTACAATTTTATTGTTCTGTTTTTATTTTTCCTTTCATTATATTTCATTTCCGTACATCAGACTACGGGCGCGCGTCGTCGATCGCCGGAAGCGGAAGCGACGACACGGCGGTGATGCGAGCCTCCCCCTCCCCCTCGCCGTCCCCCCTCACCCCCCTCCTGCCGCCCTCGCAGTGCGTGCGTTGCGACGCACACTATGTATATAAACGTAAGGGTTGTTTTGGTTTCCTTTGTAATACTTTTTATAATTTAATTTGTGTTTTTACTGATTCTATATTACTTTTTGTGTTACTTTAGGGTCCATTCATTATTTTATACGAATCTACTTTTTTCCACCAAATTGTGTATTGTGTTTCATTGGATTTAGTTAATATGAGGTCCTCAGCACATGCATGATTTTTAATCATTTATTTTTCACTTCATGAAACATTTAAACCTACCCAATACCTATTGCGAGGTCTCCGAATGTGATCATTTCTACGTCCTACAGGACGTAGAAACTGACCAACGTCCCGTCTCGCGGCCCGTTCACATTTGTATGGAATAAAACATATTTCATGCGCCGCATGGGCGACCAAATAGACCAAATTCTATGTCAAAATGGCGGGTGTAGTCGCGGGCGGGTGCACTAGTACATCTGTTATATGTTTCAGCTATGACAGGGCTGGGCATGGGGCCTGGGTGCGTCTCCACCTGCGACAGGAGACAACACAGGATGCACCACCCAGACCAGGTGACCGACTGCCACACTTTTATAAGAGCAGTAGAACTCACGCCAAGTTCGTCCAGGGAAGTACTGCCGCCATGCCCTTTTCTGCCGCCAAGCAGTACTGTGTTCCGGTTTGAAAGGTGTGGTTGCCGGTGAAGTTACAGGCACATGAGACATCCCGTCTCCGTCTCACATTTACGGGCGCATACGATGTGACTTGGGTCTAAGTCGCATCGGTTGTTATGGGCAGAGGTTACCACTTAAAACCAGGTGGGCCGTCGGCTCGTTCCGTAAATGTATTACATAAAAAAAAATACAGTAATTATGTTTGTCAACGCCCACTTTCCACTCTCACCCAGGACAAACATTTGTGTGACGAATTCACAAACAAAAAAAATATGTGTTTCCATAAACGTACAATACTGTAAGTACAAGCGGAATATATGGCATAATTTATCTATTGTGTGACAACATAGTAAAATATATAAGTATGTATATCAGTTGTCTGGTTGCCATGATACAAGCTATGCTTAGCTTACTTTGGTGCTAGATGGCGCTGTGTGAGATGTCCACTTATGTAATATGTTGTATGTTCCGCAGAGTACCCCGCTGCTGGCGGGTATGGGTCCGCTAGGGTCGCCGCAGTCGTCGCTGGCGTCGCTGGCACACCACGCGCATCTGCCCATGCACCCGCCCCCGCCCCCGCCCCCGCCCCCGCCGCCCTGTCAGTCGTAACGCATACAAATACTTTTTACAATTTATCTTTATCTTTATCTTTACTACAACACAATAATACTCTATGTAAAGTACTCTGAATATGTGAAGAATTCATATATATTAGACTGCCCTCACAGCTCAGTCAGTAGTAACCCAGCCTTCTGCGCTGTACGTCGTAGGTTCGATTCCCACCCAGGACAAACATTTTTTTGACGAACATAGATGTTTTTTCTGTGTCAAAGACAAAGATATTTATTTGCATAAACATGTGTAGGTTAGATAGTAAAAGGTATAGTCACAACATCTCTTACCAATAGTGGTGTGCAAAATTAGAAACGGAGGCAAGCCAGACCATTAGATATGTGATAGCCGATATTAAGAAATTAATCAGGAATATAATAATAATAATAATAGCAATTAATCAAAATACAATGCATTTAAAGTTAAGCATTACTTGAATTATACAATTAAAATTTATCGTTTCAAAGCTGTCTGGGTGTTAATATGTATTTATTTACAAACGGTATATATGTATGGCAGGTGGTTCGGGCGCGTGTCCGCTGGGCGCGGCGTGCTCGGCGCCCCCGCCGCCCGCCGCCGGCGGCGTGCCCGCGCCCGGCGGAGGGGGGGACATCTACGCGTGCGCCGCGCGGGAGAGGGGACACTACGTCGCTTACGAACCCCTCGGACACTACACGCAGTGAGTACACACAAACACACACACACATATACACACACTGACACACACACACACACACATATATATATATACACACACACACACACATATATATACACACACACACACACACACACACACACACACACTACAATGTACACTTAACACTAGTATACAGCTCTGCCCCAAAAATGTATATATACACTTTTGGGGCAACAAACGCGAGGACTTGTTACAAGGATCGCGATCGCGAAAAAAAAGGAATCCCTCCACTAGGGGGTTTCTTGGCTGTTCTTCCCCATGGAGGGTCAGATAGGGTTTGAACAGGCGTCAAACTTATCGATAAGTACGCGTGACCTTATGTTTTGAATATTGACGTTTCCAAGCCATTTCTTTATGAATTCTATGGAAATAAAGTTTTTGACTTTGACTTTGACGAGAAACTTTGATGTTTTGATTGTTGTAAGTGGCATGTTCCATTTAGTTTATGATAGGGCTCACGCCTGTTAGTATTAACTCTGCCTTCTGCGCTGTAGGTCATGGGTTTGATCCCTACCCATTACAAATATTTGTGTGACTAATGTAGAGTTTTGTTCTGTGTCGGGGTGTAAATAAATGTATTATAGTATGTATTTACAAAAACGTATATATTCTACCAGTTAACTGGTTCCCGTAGTACAAGCTATGCTTAGTTTGTGGCTGGATGGCGCTGTGTGAATTGTCCAATATAAAAAGAAATATTCATTACAAATCGACTCAGTGGTGGATGCAGTGCCATAACTCCTGCATATTTCCAAAACACCTTTCGCTCAAATATTTCAATGCATATTCTTTGAAATGTAATATTACTATTTCGATACAGTGTCGGTTAGTGAAATTAAAGGATTTTGTTATTATGGGCTGTTTTACGGTTAAGATAATCACTCCCATCACATAATACATAGTCAACCTTCCTACAAAACGTAAGGTCCAGGTTTTACTCCTCGGTAGGGACAAATAGGGCTTGAATTAGAATTGTGTGACGGTTTACTACGTTATTAAAAATGTCATCTCTGAATAAACTATAATGTATATTTGTTCTCTCTCTCTCTCTCTCCCCCCCCCCCCCCCTCCCCCCCTAGCCGGGACTCTGTGGGCAGCGACGTGAACACGGGCACTAGCGCGGGCTCCCTGCAGCGCGGGGGCGGCAGGGCGGAGCGCGCGCACTGCACGCCGCCGATGCACAGCTTCGCGGTCGACAGCGTCTCCGCGCACTCCACACCCACCCACTCGCACAGTAGAGGTGAGTCACCCGGTGATACACCCACGCACTTGATACAACGAGCTGACGCCCCACCTGATGTTAAAACCGCCGCCCATAGGTAACAGCAACACGACTCAAGTCCTCTCCGACAAAGGACGAGGTGACTCGAATCGCATTACGTTGCGTCCATCACCCCGAGACGGGGATGTTACGTCTCATGCGACTGCAATTACACCGGCACCCACTCCCTTCCACCGGAACACAGCGACACGAGTGCATCACTGCTTGACGGCGGATTACCGGGTGTGGTGGCAGTACTTCCCTCTCCCTCTCTCTCTCTCTGACTTGGGCAAAACTGCGCGTACCTCTCTCTTTACGCTCCTAATGGTTCACAAAACCGAACCATAAAATTTCCACTAATTTTATTATAGTACAACGGCATCTTGAACCAACTCTAGTTCACGAGTCGCGGGTTTGATTCTAGGCAGAGGCACATTGGAATCCTAGTGCGTCTTACGATTGTGTACGTGTTATTGTTTACTTGCAGGGAGCGTCAGGGAGACATCTCCTTATAAGAAAAGTGCAAGTTCGTCCCCCGGACATGTGCCAAATCGGTTGCAGCTCGGTGAGTCACGAAAACCATCATAATTGATTGAAATAATAATTATTTATTTTTTATTTTTATTTGCGATACGCATTTGACCACAATCTCACCTGATGTTAAGTTTTTTTTTCTTTTTTATGTGATACAGTCACGGAACGAGCCGACGGCCCACCTGGTGTTAAGTGGTAACCTCGCCCCATAACAATCGATGCGGCTTGGGTCCTCCCCTACTAGGTACGACAAGACCCAAGTCGCAACGTATGCGCCCGTAACTCTGAGACGTGTAGAAATGTCTCATGTGCCTGTAATTTCACCGGCAACCACACCTTTCAAACCGGAACACAGTACTGCTTGGCGGCAGAAGTGGGCATGGTGGCAGTACTTCCCCGGACGAACTTGGCGAGAGTTCTACTGCTCTTAAAATGTTGTACATGTCGCAGGCGGGTGCGGCGGCGTCGACGTGGCGCAGTGCCCCGAGGAATTGGAGCCGCTAACGCCGTCGCGCTCCACGGAGCGGCTACACAGAGAGATGCAAAACCTCGAGGGGCTGATGAAGGATCTCTCCGCCATCACCCAGCATCAGTTCCACTGCTAGCAAGCGCACACTCCACAACTCTCTGTGTGTCAACAACACGATAACACAAATTACTCGCGGGTCTATTTCTCACAGCACTGTCAATAATGAAATGGTAAAACTAATGTCAAAAATACAATGTCTTGGAGTGTTTTAACTAAAATGACTAAAGATCAATGTAAAACTTGCAAATTTGGACTTCGAGATAAAAGCGAAACATAAACGCGATACACGCGATTAAATGATCAAAGTTAATTGTAACAACGGTTCAGATATGAACACATACATTTTGTTAGTAAAATTTTGTAATTAAATACATCGAAACTATACTATTAGTGACACCAAGAACATAAGTTTATAAGAAAATTTATGTTTTTAAAAAAATTTGACCCTTTTAAACCCATTTCGAGACCCTGTACGTACCGTATGTATTTGTGATCCCTATACATAGCTTAGGATATATTTTGTACATAGGTAAGCTAAGTAATTTCTTTTGGATATAAATTATTCCTAATTAAAATGGCTTCCTCCACTATGCCCACTGTATATTTTTGCAAGTAGCTGTGTTATGAATTTTCTTCTCAGTATTTCTACGAATAGAAAATTGCGTCTCAATAAGAATCAAACAAATAAATAAAAAAAACTGATGAAGATGGAGTATAATTGTTATTTTGAACCTGCAATAAATTGCTACTTGGAAGCAAAATTCACAATATACCCACTGAAGGAAACGCACAGTGGGCCTAGTAGGAATAAAGCTTGAAAAGACAAAAGGCTAGTTCCTCGTTGTGGCCTATTATTAGCTCAAAATGGCATCAAAATACATAAAGCAAGCTCAAACATTTTCGAGGGTTTACTGATGTAACATTTGCCTAATGTGTATATATAACATTTTTATGTAAAAACTAGTCAATAATTTGTATGTTTTAGGTAGAATTTTTGTAGTTAAGGACGCGTACACACTTGTTACTGAATATTTTACAATTTTACACAAGAAATTTAAAGTGTTTCAATAACACAAATGCTAAAGCCACTTTAATTGTCCGGGATAATTATAATTGCGATTATATTGTTCCCGGGGAGATCTAAACACATCGTTAATAGATCGTGGCGGTGTAAATCTTCCCGTTGGCGGGTCGGATAGGGTTTGAACAGGCGTCAAACTTATCGATAAGTACGCGTGACCTTATGTATTGAATATTGACGTTTCCAAGCCATTTCTTTATGAATTCTATGGAAATAAAGTTTTTGACTTTGACTTTGAAACAATGTTTAACAAAATGTTCTAAGTGTGGTCTCGCATTTGTGTTATGTCGCGTCCAACACACATTTTATCTTATTACTATTACAGTAAGTCACAATTTTCAAAATAAACAATTGTAACCATTCCCATTGTTATGGGATTGATAAAACATTTAAAAGATGTAGATAAACCCTATACCGCACGATTTATTTTATTTTATATTTTGAGATTTAAATTCTGAACATGTCAAAATGATGTATTATTAATATATTTAAAACGCCTGCTCTAGAAAAATGTTTAATATTTATTTTGATGCGTTTAAACATCAAACGTTTAAGATATACATATAATTTTAAGTTAACTCGTTTATTTAAAAGTTTTTTATATATTTATAACTAACACGACACCAATGTAAATATAATTATTTGTAATTGTATAAGTAAGTATTGGTATATCGTGAGATGTCATTTACCTAGTTGCAGGTCGCAAGGGCGGAGGCCGCAGTGTCCCTGCCATCGGATATATAAATATAGTTAAAATATAAATGCGATCTCCAAACTCCCAGTGTCCTTAAATAGAGATTAATATAATAGTTAATGTATGGCTCGCCGGCACTGTGACCACGCCTTTATCTTCCCTTCTTACTTACAGCTTCCATTTATATATATGATATACTCTTCTCATCACAGTTGGGTGAAATTAGCTTTCTAATTCGATGAAGTTAAAAGTATGTGCTAAAAGTATTTGAATTGGTTTGTGTCTTCCTGTTTTGTTGTGGTCGCACCAGACTATCGTCCAGTCCTTCGATACCAACTAAGAAGAAAAAATACATTGCGAAGTATTGACCGTAGGGCCAAGACTTCTAAAATCAAAAATTCTTACGAGTAAATAACTCTCATTCAAATTCCGAGAGCATAATTCTGAAAACTAAGCTCAAAGATTTGAGCTTTAGCATTATAATAATAATAATGGTGGCCATTTCACACAGCGCCATCTAGCCCCAAAGTAAGCTAAGCATAACTTGTAAATGCATTATGAGTTCTTCGACATAAATAACATACCTTAAAATTTGAGCGAATTCCCAAATCCCCTTAAAGTATTTCTCGCTGTCGATTTCTTACGGCCACTCCAATCTTGGGCTAAATCGATCGAACTTATTCAAACTTCCCGACACTATTCGCATATCGTAGGTTCGACGATACTCTGGAGCTACCACTGATGTAGGCCACAAGTGTTTCCGTTGCCGGTGCGGACGAGAATATAGTATACGATAAAGAGAGAGAAGAAGAAGAGCAACTATTCCCAGGATTAGACTTGCTGTAATCTAGCGAGTTCCGTGTTCACGTCACGAGAGAGGTTGGAGGCGATTGTCCTGCGCATTTGGTGAATATGTTGTACACGACGCAAGCGTACGCTCTGATAACTCTTCTCTAAATCATACCTTAGTTAGGGGTTCACGAAGACAAAGTGGCCGCTTATCGACATTTTAGTAAAAACCAAGTATTCGTAGTAGTTGTGGTTATTTTTAGGAAACCCTTTATGTAAAGCTTTGGCCTATCGTTTTGTATTTGATTAGTTTTAGGTGAAACTATTAGAGACTGATTTGATTGAATTTCTTTACTTATCGCGTATGTGTTAAGGTTCAGTTTTGAATGGCTTAAATATGTCAAATTTTTGGTGATCTTGTAAATTTTCAACACGTAATCTTTGTAGCCTGAAACTTAATTTCTTAACTAGATACACAAATTATAGTAAAACACTGTTCGCAAACTAAACAAGAATATTAACGAAATAATTCGTTTATTACTCAAAAGATAAGATAATAAAGGATAATCTGTCGTATACAACGCGTATCACACACAACTTACTTATCTAATGACAGAAAATCAATACAATTTAGTCTTGTACTTGTTGAACATATATCTGTCTCATTTCATTAACTAGGAAGAGAATGAGATGTAAATATCCTAAAATTTGTTTAGTTTGCTACAAACCTAATCACCAAAGCCCTCAGATTGAGAGCAAGCCGTTCGGGGAGGTAGTGACCATATTAAAGGTTTGTATCTGTTCAAAGTAAAATGTACCTTCAAGATCACAGAATTGTTACTGATGTGACCCTCCCCGACCCTCAGGAACCTTTCCAATCGCTACAAATCTCATAACAAGAAGTATTATCATACAAACTTCAACATTAATAAATCACTGATGAGAAAACTTTACGTGTTGAATATTTATGAATGTTATTATATAATTAGCGACTAGCGTTCTCTGATGCCGCTGTGCGATGGATGCAAACAGTTCATTAGTTCACTCACATTGATAATTGAATAAGTTTTATTACTAAATATATTTTTAAAACAAGTTTTTCAAAAAATAACTAGCTGATCATACACTGTCTCTAAAATCTAATGCTTTTACATAAATTTTTTTAACGCCCGTAACTCTGAGACGTGTAGGTGGAATGTCTCATGTGCCTGTACTTTCACCGGCAACCACACCTTTCAAACCGGAACACAGTAACGTGAAAGCGTTACTGCTTGGCGGCAGAAATGGGCATGGTGGCATTACTTCCCCGGACGAACTTGGCGTGAGTTCTATTGCTCTTAAAATACATATAAGTAATACATAATTTTGTATGAGTCGGTTGCTGGGTACTGTTTGGACTGACTTGTAACGTGAGGAAACCGACATGACTTAGAACTTCACATTCTAACACATGTGTAGACTGTACGAAAAGAGCCTGTTAACCACTCATCACTGATTAACGGCTCACTTAACTACCGCCACCTTGGTCGCGGCAACCATTTTATGACACAACACGTATTTTCAAATAAATATCATATTGTTGAGTTACATGTCTTGAATATAATTTAGTACGCGACCATACACTTTGCCTTGAGTGGGCTGCGCTTACCACCACACCACACCACACAAAAGAAAAGATTTCGTTTGTCAGTTAATTTGATCCATCGGACGGTAACATTGGTTAGCCACGTTGTACATGCACGCGTCCCCCACCAAACACAAGACTGTATTATTTATTCTAAATTTTTGTATTAATATTGTATTTTACGTAGATTTTGTATACTTTCGTGTCTCGTATTTGATTATTTTAGGACCATTAAACTGGGTCCCCTCCGACGGTGACGACGCGGTGCGGGGGACACACGTGTTTTTGCACCTCGCCCCGCGCTTTACTCCGCGAGACAGGACTGCGTTACTTGGTTTGCCTGTAGTTGCAATGTGCTAAAGGTGATAAGAAAATATTAAAAACCTATGTTGATAATAATAATAAAACGTATATACAGGGTGTGCCATAATGAATGATTGAAACACGAATAATGTTATATATGGTAGCTTAATGTAAGGTGACGGTCACTTAGCGACCGCGATATGTGTGTCGTGTATTGAATTCAATATGTTTTATTACACAATTCGCGGCGTCCAGTGCAACGGCCGAAGTCGCTAAGTGACGGTGGGCCCCATTGCTCTGCCATTCTCAAGTTAGCTGCCTGTTACAGGCGTAAATATATTGCTGTTGCTTCCTGTCTTCCCCCGTGGATAAAAACGCTTTGCGGTTCATTTCAGACTTGCTGACGTGCGTACAGTCACTAATACGAGATTATGTTTATTGAAATAGAAATGAATGTTATTATTTTAATATTAATAAAACTTTTCTGTATCTCTGTGATTATGGGACACCTGTATAGTGTCGCTTAAACGTTGACTTAACACTATGATTTTTCCTATTTTGTAAGTGTATTATACATATATTGAATTTGAACACTGGCAATTGCCGTCTGTACATGCATTAAATTATACTTGTATTTATTGAAATGTTTTGTATGATTGACCCTCCCTTTCATAAAGTTAACGTATGCGCAGAGTCCGTCCGGTTACAGCGACTATACCTATCTAAGAAGTGTTCTCCTAGTATCAAACGAGTGGGTGTCAGTGAAATGACCCTGTAATTCCACTCAGGACAAACAAACAGGCACCTAGGTTAGTCACCGAATAACTACAACAAATATTTGCATCGGTGACCTGATATAATACATTAAGAAGTGAAAGGTCAGCGAAAGAAGTAAGGGTAAGGTAAAGAAGTTAGGAAGTAAGTTACTTCTTTCGATACTAGGGAACAGCTAAACAAGTGTAATTACTTCTTAGATAGGTATAGTGGCGTTACTTCCTTTGGATTACATGTATCATCCTTCCAAGGGAAGAAACGCGATGGTTCAACGTGTCGCAATGGAAGGCCAGTTATAAAGTACGAGCAGGCTAACGGCGGGCGGGCGCGGCGCTGTGAGCGCTCTGTCAGACGTCCGTTATCTGTGGGGCGGTGGGCGGGCGGATATATAGCCGGGCGGGCGGCGGACGGTTCAGTGCAGCCGCAGCCGCCCGCCCTGTAACAGGTGAGACCGTTTACCACATTAAATTATTTAAGTGATCTTTGAATATAATTTTGATGGGAATATTGTACGATTAGTTGAAAAAAAAAATTTGCTTTTTACTCAATTCTCATAGTTAAAATTTGCCATAAAGTGTCAAATTTATCAGATATTATGTCGTTGATCATATAAAATTATTAAATAATTTACTCGGAACAATAATGTATTTAAAATAGGTAAAGCCAAATCATAAACGTTTTTAATAAAGCTTATTTACTTATTTTTGAGCTAAGAAACTGTTTATAAAGTATGCCTTTGAACTTACAAAGCGGTGATTGCTCAGTGACGTCGGCTTAACATCTCTAGGTAGTGGGTTCACATACTAAAATGTGCTTGACCTTCTGGTGAAGGAAAACATTCAGAAGAAACCATAACGTACAATAAGTCTCTTAATAAATGGCTCGTATATTAATTTCGGCGTATTTCATTATTTTTGGAAGTAAATAATAAAACTTAATAACCATGACCACAAAACATACGCACAAAATATAATAAAATATATAACGCGATAGCAGCGCGTTGAAATCTTTTGTATGGGATGGGAAATTTGCATACGTGTCATGAGTTAATGTAATCAGGTTTGAAGGGATTTACCAATGTATTGCGTCAAGTTAAATTTAAACGGGACTCATACATTTAACTGTACACGATTCAATTACTTACACGTACATCCAACAGTCAATATATAATATATATAAATAGTAATTTTTTTCCCTCAAGTATTTATTATTATTATATTATATTAAACCAGTGTGGTGAAAGGATTTTAAGTGCGCCTCAAAGAGGCTCCTTTTATGCACTTGACACCGTGTCTTCGAATTTTTTGGTTCTAGGACACATCGGTTTCCCCAGTGTTTTTCTTCATCGTTTTGAAAACTAAATATTGCTCATATAGATTCATCATGCGAAAAACTCCTATGTGCACGTCGGGATTTGAATAAGCGACCTCCGATTTGAAACTTGGGTTAATAGCCACTGGGCCATAACACTCTGTATCACGACCAAGAGAGGTTGTAATTAAAATAATTGTTGATTGGGTAATTTATATTTTTTATTATATAAAATGTAGATACACTTATTACATAGAAAACATATTTACTATATACATATATATGTATGTAAACCACGACAGCGTGGCGGGGCGGTGTAGTGGTACAGAATCCAACTGCCATCTCAACGGTCACAGTTTAGAGTTCTTGTCTTCAAAATGTATTCACATAAAAGGACAGGCCGACTTAGCGGCAGACGTTTTTATATTGAGCAGGAAAGGAGGTACCATATTTTGAAATGTATAGAAATTCAAACAATAAATCTTGGGGCGACTGGTGTAATTAAATCAAAAATAGACGGTTTATTAGACCCATTTCGTTTCCAATCAGTTTTAATTCAATTTTGATAGCACAGCAATGAGTGGTTGATGGGTATTGCGGCACTAAACATAAAAAGGTCACATATAACCGATTTAAAAAATGGAGGGTATCAATTCGTTCAATGAATTACTAGTGCCTAGTTCGTCCAGAGAAGAACTGCTACCATACTTATTTTTAATTAGGATTATGATGTTGTGGCTGCCGATGAAACTACAGGTTAAAAAATTACATGAGCCATTGCACATCACGTGTCAGAGGTTAGCACTGGTGCTAATCAGTTAGATATGCCAATTTCCTTTGTTCAAGAGGTTTTGGTATTTATCAACTTCATACATGTTTTAAACATCTATTTTATCCATATAAATAATCGTCATCATGGCCCAATATTTGTATTATTACTGTACGAGGCACCTCGCACATCGACCTACATAATTCCCGCCGCGTTGCACTTTACCCATAAGCAACCAAACCAGAATCAGTACGCAATCGATCGGCGAACACGCCGCGCGGCTCATTATCATTAATTATCAGTATCAATATCAATTATCATTAAATATCAATATCAATATCAATTATCATTAAAAGTACTTTTTATCAAATATATCAATCAAAGTTTAGCAGTGACTTTCTCTCCACAACCTATCACAAATATCAACCCGGGTGTGCGACCGTACAATTACAGAATATAATAACAAAACAATATTTATCGAATACAATAGAATGGACAAAAGTTTTTCCTGATTGCTCAAAGTGAACTTTAAAGCAAGTTATCCGTGTACCCGCAAATATTCTGTTTGGATCACGTGTACGATCGTATGGGGCGCATATTAATCATACAGATAAAACTGTGAGAAGGCTGGGAATTTTTTAAATTATTATAAGATATAATTATATATATATATATATATATATAATAATTATTATAAGAACGTTGCATATGCATGCATAACTAACTTTAAATTGTTTATAAGAAAATCTTTAGAAAACAAAACGATAATTTTGAATGCAGAATTACATTTAATTTCATTTTAAACTACCTTTTTTTATTTATATAGTTTTTGTCGTACATGTACAAGTTATAATAACTTACTATTAAATAAATACATCTTTATATACACGCCCCGTAATGTTTTCCGAACAAAGTATAATTTTATAACGCTAATAAGTTTCTGTTTGATTTGCCGGATATTTTTGTTTTAGCATTGTGAGACCATTCCTAGTTAGAGCAGTATTAGTTATACAAGTCATAATATCTTTAATTGTAAATACACATATCTGTAGCGATCTGTAAGTGTTGAACTTAAAGCTAAACTTAACTTTAGTTAACTTAACTTAACTTAAGCTTAACTTGAAGCGTCTCGTGCCACGTGCCGTCCGTCTGTTGTCCCGTTGGGTACTCATTACCGGGCTCGCTTCCGGCGGAACAACAAGTCGGGAATAACGCCGCGAACAAATGGAAGGACAAATATTACAGCCTCCTTCCCGGAACGGGGTATTAAGGAAAAATACGAGGCAGAAAGGATTTTATTTATGATCATGGCCATCATTCTTGCTACATATCAAAAATGTCTTGTACGTCGACGAGGAAAACACTGCATTTTTGTAGGTTTATGACGGGATAAAATATATTTTTTCGAAAAATACAATTTTACGCCAATGAACCAAAATCGTTTCCTCGACCTCGATTAACGGGCTTTCGGAATTGTGATTTCCCTTAATTCTAGGCGGACATAATCTCGGGTGGTTTTAAATATAAATACATAAAATCTCCGTAGTTTAAAATAAAGTCATATCTGCCCGTCAGTTGCTCCGCTCAGGTACTTCTACACCGCACAACAGATTTAGATACGGTTTTCACTTATACAAATAGCTGTAAACGAAGAAGATTTAAGCTGTAAATATTTTATACAAATGGCTGAACTATGACGGTGTTTTGTCAAAAAAAACTGTTATACACACTTCAGTAAGACTAAGCGCACTGCTCATTTTCATTATTAGTAAATTGCCCCCGTGCGAACCCGGGGCGGGACACTAGTACAATCTATTAGCATTCGTTCGTCAACAAAAGTTTTCAATACTGTAATGAATTCATTAGGTACAGTACATTTAACCAGATCGCCTTTCAAAATACACCGACGAGTGAAACTTTACAAAAGTAAACAGAACTTTTGTGTTCAACCCCCGCTGTATATACAGGGTGTGGCGTAATGAGTGGATAATAGGGTACCTGCGGGTAGGGGCCATTGTGGCGGTTCAGAAAAATATTTGTTATGCTCAGTAAAAGTGCCTCGGTTTTCGAGATATTCGACATTTTCGAACAAACGAAAGCAAGTAAAATTTTAGTGAAATCTTATTTTAAAAACATAACTGTGCTTGTGTTATAAAAATAATAGTTTCCATTCGATAGCACATCTATCCAAGAATACTATCCAAAAAACAGATAGAAATAAAAATTTCATTTGCAGTCTGGGCGCCAAAAATAGTGACGAAGGGTGAAATATTTCTTAAATTTCGAAAATGTCGAATATCTCGAAAACCGAGGCACTTTTACTGAGCATAACAAATATTTTTCTGAACCGCCACAATGGCCCCTACCCGCAGGTACCCTATTATCCACTCATTACGCCACACCCTGTATATATATAACCACCTTGTTATTATGAGTTATTGAGAGCTTTATCGGACGGATAAACACAACTTTTATTTTAAACATCTTTTACAGTTATTCACACTACGATACGATAACTTATTGAGTACTGAGTGAGATGTATTTGGATTTATTCTAAAGTAAAATAATAAGACAGTTCTTATTCTTCTTCGAGTCACCGGTGCTGTCGAACCAGTGTGGTGAAAGGATTGTAAGTGCGCCTCAAAGAGGCACCTTTCGTGCACTCGACACATGTCTTCGAATTTTGATTGTGAAACATCTATAGCCGCACGTAAAACCGATTTCTGGCTTGGCGACGCGTCGCCACGGCATGAGCGCTGATTGGTCCGTTCAAGGTTACGACAAATCATAAACATTATTAGTGATGGGGTACTTAGTTTCTTACAAAATAATGTCGATGTTTCACATCTGCCAGGCGTCCAGTGACGGCTCACATTTTTTTAGTTCTAGAACATGTCGGTTTCCTCACGATGTTTTCCTTCACCGTTTTGAGAACGTGGTATTGCACACATAAATCTTTCAATCGAAAATCTCATAGGTGCACGTCGGGATTTCAACCGGTGACCTCCGGATTGAAACTCGGGGGTCAGTACCGCTAGACCACCACGCTCTCGTAATAAGACAGTGACACGTGAGTGAACAAGCTGACGGCCCACCTGATGTTAAGTGGTACCGCCGCCCGTAGATAACTAGTCTAGTTTGTGGTAACTGTTTGTGTTGACAGCAGAACCCGATCAGCGAGATGCGCGTATCGTACGGAGAGGGCACCCGGGTGCCGGTGCCGGTGCCGGTGCCGGTGCCGGTGCTGGTGCTGGTGCTGGTGGTGGCCGCCGCCGCTACCGCCGGCGCACACAAGCGAGCCGAGAGTGAGTCCGGGATAGGTACAACACCACGCACTATCTGTGTCTCGTGCACCGTTAATAATAATAATAATAATGGTGGACATTTCACACAGCGCCATCTAGCCCCAAAGTAAGCTAAGCATAGCTTGTATCATGGGAACCAGACAACTGTTATACATACTTATATACTTTTCTTTTGTAAATACATAGAAATAATACATATTAACACCCAGACACAGAACAAACATCAATGTTATAAATGTCACATAAATGTTTGTCCTGAGTGGGGATTGAACCCACGACCTACAGCGCAGAAGGTAGGGTTACTAACCAACTGAGCTATGAGGCCAGTCAACCGTTCACTCTCCATAACTCAACTAAAGCCCACATGGCTTTTCGTACTATTTATTGCTATCAGTGCACAAAGAGCTTTTTGGAACTTTAATCTTTACGCCACACTATCATATACCCTCAGGAGAGTGGGAGTCGAGACGTTGCCTCACCAAAAGTCACTCCTCCCATACATTCAGTCAATCATGTTCACAGCCTGAATCCATCATATCTTCATGCAACGGCTTATAATTCCATGCACTTAAATGAGAAAGAAGCCATCTTCAATGTACAGTTCTGACGATGATTTCGGCATTTCTGAACTTATCTATTTTGAGACATGAGAAAAGACATCCGCACTTATACTATTTAATAAAACTAAGTTCGGAGTAGCTCAGGTCCACCGGCGGAACTGTATCCGTGAAGTTACCGACGAACCCTGAAGAATATAGACTACTTCTCTTGTCGTAGTGTCTCCTGTCCCCTTCGTGTTGGGGTCCAGGTACGGCAGGTCACCGGAGAGGCTCATCACCCCAAGAAACGACAGGTTAGCGACGTACCACATGTTTAAGAGCGTCACACATTGAACACCAGCCACGTTCGATGTGTGGAACTCACTGTGTGCAGGATTCAAGTTATAACTAACAGCATCGTAGATATGTTTGTAGTGTTAAGTATGATTTGTACATCGAGGAGGCGTGGATCATCGGGAAAATATTTGTGTGATGAGCATTCATTTCGAGCTGTCATCTGTGACACAGTAAAAGCTAGTAAATCGTTATACAATGAAGATACTTTACGTTGAAAACGAAATTAAAGCAATCAGATTACTGGTTAGGCTGTATCTGCTGTCTATAACGACTGTAGAAATTATTACAGTCAACAAAATACCGAAATTACCGAAGTAGTCTTCGGCAAATTTTTCTCACCAGTCACTGAGGAAGATCAAAGACAAAGTCAAAAACTTTATTTCCATAGAATTCATAAAGAAATGGCTTGGAAACGTCAATATTCAAAACATAAGGTCACGCGTACTTATCGATAAGCTTGATGCCTGTTCAAACCCTATTCGACCCTCCATGGGGGAACAGCCAAGAAACCCCTAATGGAGGGATATTCCTGATATTTCGCCAACACGCCCTCACGTTAAGGTTGTTAGGTACATATCTAATTTATCTGAAAATTGTTTTTCCCCGAATTAACTACGCATAGAGTGCTTGGAAAATTATATCTTAAAAGGCACTGAAACTACATACAAATACCGTTTTACAGAATTGAATATCTTCTCATAAAATGGGTTAAATAAAATTCTGTTCACAGGTTCTTTATGGGCAGTCGATACGGCAAACGAGCAGAAACGCTCACAGAAAATGAGGAACTCGTCGGAGACACAGACTTTCTGGCAGAAACGGAACAGCAAGAGCTTAGCGACCGACCCCACTCTCCAGCCCTCTCCCCAGGGAAGGGGGGTGAGTTGAGACCGCTATACTGCGAGTATACGGGGTTACTGTCTCTCTACCGCTGTCGGGCGCGCACACACCACACGCAAGCTGGGTTTTCACGGTGAGAATAGAGATAGAGCTAGTGAAAATATTTTATTAATAGCTTCAAACTCAAACTAGTTATTACAAAAAAGTACATTAAGAAAACTTTTCAGCTCTTTTTTATATTTTTGAATATAATGGTGGACAATTCAGACATCGTCATCTAGCCCCAAACGAATCATAGCTTGTACTATTGAAACCAGACAACTGATAGAATACATTTATTTTTTTATAAATACAGTAGTATGTATTTATAAAAAAAAATGTATTAATTAACACCCAAACACAAAACAAACATTCATCACACAAAATGTTAGTCCTGGGTGGGATTCGAACCCACGACCTACAGCGCAGAAAGCAGAGTTACTACCAACTGAGCTATGAGACCTGTTAAAAAACGTGAAGCCTGTTAGGGCACAGCAATGCTGATACTACTTGGCTAAATGATGTCATTAATATTTTTATACATTAGTTTATTCTAGTAGCTTTTGCCTGTGGCTTCACTTGCGTGGGGCAAGGATGAAAGAAGCCTGTCTGTTATTACAGGGCATATCTGCCAAATTGACCAAAATATTAACCAAAACAGTTTAACGAGACTTGAAATGGTATATATCACATTCTTCAAATTTTTGGTTCTAGATTACTGTGCGCTCTCTGCAATTGTCCATGATATACGATCTTCCCAAAATTCGTCCACGTTCTACGTCCTGAAAGGAATTCCCGTGCAAAACTTCAGGCTTTGTTGTTTCAGATATTTTATGATCAGTCAATCAGCTATTTTCTCTTCATAAATAATTTTGTTTCAGGAAAATTGACGACGAACCAGCGCAAAGCGAAGACGAATAATTCCATACGTCCCACCATACCTTACTGTGATCTACTCCTAGCTCTACGTATTTACCATTTGGACATACCGACAATAATTGTTCACTCTCGCATTGAACTGAAAATGAAAATTATTTATTTTACAGCAAAAAAGAAAGACACAGTTTGGTTTAAGTATAGTAAATACATACATATAGTATATATATAGTACATATAGTAAACTGGTGGACTGTACAGTTATTTTACAGGCTGACCGTAAAATGTGGTCTTCTGCTGTGGAGTGACGGTTGCGGGCGGGTGAGACGGGGTTCCTACTCGCTACTCGCCGCTAGTCATACTATTAGTTGCTATAGATGATGCATTCCAATTAATTATAATTTCATCATTATTGGACTGGCCTAATAACTCAGTTGGTTAGTAACCCTACCTTCTGCGCTGTAGGTCGTGGGTTCGATCCCCACTCAGGACAAACATTTATGTGACATTTGTAACATTGATGTTTGTTCTGTGTCTGGGTGTTAATATGTGTTATATGTATGTATTTACAAAAGAAAAGTATATAAGTATGTATATCAGTTGTCTGGTTCCCATGATACAAGCTATGCTTAGCTTACTTTGGGGCTAGATGGCGCTGTGAAATGTCCACCATTATTATTATATTATTATTATTATCATTATACCATCTTTCCATATGAAGATACCTGAATTATATGAATTACAAAAATAAAATCATAAAGTAACAAGTAGCTAATAACAATTTGATTGTCTGAAAGAAATGTAATGTTTAATTCTCTTAAAACATGAATTAAGTCATGATTAAGTGTCATGAGCTTCTAACTATGAGTATAATCGCAGTTCCCTCCGTGACACCACCCCGCCCCGCACCGCCCCGCGCCACAGAAAGGGGACTAAGTTCCGGTTAACCTGTAAAAATTAATTTCCTTTTTTTGAACCCTAAATCATGACGGGTTATGGCTGGAAACCCGTCATCGTAACTGACCTTAAGGTCGAGACTTGATCAGATCAGGCACTTCAACTTTTTCGGAGATATATAAACTCGCCTTAACAATCCCTTATTAGTTTATATTGTTTTGATCAAACTTGTAGGCAACCTTTTAAAATAACTTCACAAGAGGCGAGTATTTTGTAGGTACTTACTGTAAAGACAAAGACAAAGATATTAGTCAAAGATTTAGATATTGTCAATGTCAAAAATAAAGTTTTACTTTTTTTTTTTTTTTTATGTATTACATTTACGGAACGAGCCGACGGCCCACCTGGTGTTAAGTGGTAACCTCGGCCAATAACAACCGATGTGACTTGGGTCCTCCCATACTAGGTATGACAAGACCCAAGTCGCATCGTATGCGCCCGTAGATGTGAGACGCGAAGGTGGAATGTCTCATGTGCCTGTAATTTCACCGGCAACCACACCTTTCAAACCGGAACACAGTAACGCGAATGCGTTACTGCTTGGCGGCAGAAAAGGGCATTGTGGCAGTACTTCCCCGGACGAACTTGGCGAGAGTTCTACTGCTCTTTACTTACTTAGTTAGTTATATTTAAATAAGTGAAATAAATCCTAAAGTGTCTGGCTTGATCATGTTAAATAATAGTGTTTATTAGTTACTGTAATTAAAACAAGTTATTGTTGACTGGTATTAATTGTAAATTAATTAAAATTAAGCTGAAATTGTTTTTTGTTTCATTTTTAAACCCTTACCTTTTCATACGTCTATGTGACGGAACGAGATGGCCCACCTGATAGTAATCAATATTAATAATAAATTGGTTGAGATTTATGTAGCACCCACCATCTATCACCAAACAGAGCTAGCCTTGTTTATACAAAGCAAAACTGTGGGAACAAGATAACTGATAGAACCTATATCAGAACATACCATCATATAAATATATATTGAAACCAAGACATAAAAACACATCTACGTTTCTCAACCAAATGTATGTTTTGTGTGGGAATCGAACCTGCGGCCGTGCAGAAGGCAGAGCCATGGCTGTGAAAAAATATATTAGTGGTATCCTCTGCAACAGCAGACCTCAACATCTTCACAAAATATCTTATTTCAGTATTTTATGTAGTCATAAATGTAACATAGATCTAAGTACTCAGATTTTTACAAGGATCGAGCGAATCCCTCCTTTAGGGTTTTTTGACTGTTCTTCCCCATGGAGGGTCGAATAGGGTTTGAATATGTATCAAACTTATCGATAAGTACGCGTGACCTTATGTTTTGAATATTATTGACGTTTCCAAGCCATTTCTTTATGAACTTTACCTTAATAAAAAAATTCACTTTGATTTTCTTCTCCGTTTTGGTATTCTTTGGTTCTCTCTCGGATTTGAACCAGCAAGCTTCAGATTGGAAGGTGCCACTGGGCCATTACGATTTTGAAATCACCACCCCGGGGAGAGAGAGTGAGAGAGAGAGAGAGAGAGAGAGAGACAGTCACGAGTAGTAAGAATGGAATCCTTTAAATGTATAGAGCTCGTGTAAACGTTACTATATGTTATATATCTATAAAACGGTGGGCGATCTCAAAATAAGCGGCCTAACATATTATTGACTTGCCCTGTTTGCGCCCCCGGCGTCGCTCGAGTGTTTGTACATCCAACACGAGATATTTACACCGAACTTGTTTTAAGATAACTATTATAACGACAGATTAATGAAAATAATCAAGTTAAACTAATATTTGTTATGATGCTAAAGTATGTTTGATACGAAACTAAATATTTTGTCAAGGAAAATAGTTCTTAAATCAATAAAAAAAAAATGTATTTAGGAAAGTTATTCAGGTTACTGCTAGTAATATTGTCGCTGGATCTCCTGGAAGTGAGGTGAAAGTAAAAAGTGCACCTCATAGAGACTCCTTTCATATACGTGACACATGACTTCGAATTTTGGTTGCCTACAACATTAAATGTCTAAGAATTTCTGAGTGATTTTAATATCGTTAAGATGTTTCTATTCCAATGATATTATATATATATTATAATAAATTATAAATATTGGTAGACATTTCACACAGCGCCATCTAGCCCCAAACTAAGCACAGCTAGTACTATGGAAAACAGATGACTGATAGAATACTTATATACTTTTTTATAATATAATACATATAAATATTAACACTCAGACACAGAACAAACATCAATGGTCGTCCCACAAATGTTTGTCCTGGGTGGGAATTAAACCCATGACCTACAGTTTAGAAGGCAGAGTTACTAACCAAGTACATGGAGAGAGATATATACATATATAATATATAAATAAAAATAATTGGAAGCGCTTAATAATTGGAATTACTTGTTTTTGATCTTTTTTTTTTATGTGTAGGTTAAGTATGTATTAATTTCCGCATACAATTTCATTGTTTCACTGGAATAAATAAAATAAAAAAATAGGCACAATTTTACGTAAAATAGTATGTATATAAGGTACTGTTTATATTCTTTATTGAATTATCTATTTTCTGAGGGATAGGTACAACGCAGGTATGTGCAGGACATATCGCTAACATAATAAGGGCTACGTTTAACCAATGTTGACTCACATAAATTATGCGTGATGGATCTGTGTGCGTAGTGTATACGAGTCCTAGTCTCAGGTGCCTTGTGCTGACATGTCGCTCACTTACGGAACAAGCATATGTCCCACCACATGTCAACCTGTATCGCCTACCAGATAGATAGAAAACTCTTTATTGCACACCACACTAAAATAAGTTACAAATAACTAACAATAAAAGTACATACGGCCTTATTGCTTAAAGCAATCTCTTTCAGGCAACCTTGGGATGGACTGGATTAAAAAGAATGATTTGGGACGGTTGAATGACTAACATACAGCAACATATAATTCTTTCTTCCGTCTGGCTATCTGAAGTTCAGTTTGCTGGTAAGTGCAGACACAATATATGTTTACAGTTGACCGAGAATACATCCGCGTGGAATTCAGTTATATCATGCGCCCCTATTTAACCCCCCCTTTGTAAAGATAGCCTAAGTTACTCTTATAACATCAGCTTGTCTGACCTCACAGCTCAGTTGGTAACCCTGCCTTGTGCGCTGTAGGTCGTGGGTTCGATTTCCACCCAGAGCAACATTTGTGTAACGAATATAGATGTTTGTCCTGTCTGGGTGTCAATGTGTATGATATGTATATACTTACAAAAAAATGAGCCGTCACGGGACGCCTGGCAGATGTGAAACATCGACATTATTTTGTAAAAGTAATATGTCGCCACGCCAGAAATCGGTTTTACGTGCGGCTATAGATGTTTCACATCAAAAGCATATAAGTTGTCTGGTCGCATGATACAAGCTATGCTTAGCTTACTGTGGGGCTAGATGGCGCTGTGTGAAATGTCCACCATTATTTATTTAATAATTATTAGTAGCTATCTGCCATTGAATTAATTAAATTTAAATTTAAATTGAATTTAAAGAGCAGTAGAACTCTCGCCAAGTTCGTCCGGGGAAGTACTGCCACCATGCCCTTTTCTGCCGCCAAGCAGTAACGCATTAGCGTGACTGTGTTCCGGTTTGAAAGGTGTGGTTGCCGGTGAAATTACAGGCACATGAGACATTCCACCTTTACGTCTCACATTTACGGGCGCATACGATGTGACTTGGGTCTTGTCGTACCTAGTATGGGAGGACCCAAGTCGCATCGGCTGTTATGGGCCGAGGTTACCACTTCACACCAGGTGGGCCGTCGGCTCGTTCCGTAAATGTATTACATAAAAAAAAAAAAAAAAAAAAAAAAAATAAAAAAAATAAAAAAAAAAAAAAAAAAAAATGAAAGCCCGTCAAAATCAGCCCGGACATTTTGGACATTAACTGGGCACACAGACACAAAAGTTTAAAAAAGATTATTGTTATATATACTCTGTTATGCATTAAGTGAAACGCTGCTATTTTGACATTACAAAGAAACTTCAATTTGATTCATTTATATGTATAGATTTAACAAAAAATATGGTATACCTACATTTTTTGATGCACGGCATACATTTAATGTTGTGTTGAATGCTCAATAATGAGGTAAATAAAACAAAATGGTTTAATTTTAAAATAAATACCAAGTTTGATGGGTTGTGCAACAAACTCATTAAAATTTCCAGTATTTAATTGTTATGTGACAAAATTACAAACTGAACGTATTGTCGTTAGTGAAAATGGAATGAAAAGCTCGGATTATCTCCTGCATGATAAAGAGCAGTAAAACTCTCGCCAAGTTCGTCCGGGGAAGTACTGCTACCATGCCCATTTCTGCCGCCAAGCAGTAACGCGTTCGCGTTACTGTGTTCCGGTTTGAAAGGTGTGGTTACCGGTGAAATTACAGGCACATGAGACATTCCACCTTCACGTCTCACATTTACGGGCGCATACTTTGCGACTTGGGTCTTGTCGTACCTAGTTGGGGAGGACCCAAGCCGCATCGCTTGTTAAGGGCTGAGGTTACCACATAACACCAGGTGTGCCATCAGCTCGTTCTGTAACTGTATTACAAAAAAAAATACCCAAGTAACACTTTACTAAATTTTATTTCCTACTTTACCCTTAAAACAGTTATTGAGTTTAGTTATTATTAATAACAGTAGGTGGGCGTACAAACGGTTCATAAACATAACGATGTTGAGAATAATTTTGTTTTTCTATTCAGAAACTTTCTACAAACACTCTGTATAATTAATGTACCCTTTGTACCAAACCTTAACCACAATATTAGCTACTGATTTTCTGATTTCCAAATATATAACCCTGATGGCATCTGATGTCGACTGGAGCCGAGTGTACACGATTCAGCGTCACCGACTGACTGTAGGCGAGTGTACACGATTCAGCGTCACCGACTGGAGCCGAGTGTATACAATTCAGCGTCACCGACTGACTGGAGCCCACTGTACACGATTCAGCGTCACCGACTGACTGGAGCCGAGTGTACACGATTCAGCGTCACCAACTGACTGGAGCCGAGTGTACACGATTCAGCGTCACCGACTGACTGGAGCCGAGTGTATACAATTCAGCGTCACCGACTGACTGGAGCCCACTGTACACGATTCAGCGTCACCGACTGACTGGAGCCGAGTGTACACGATTCAGCGTCACCGACTGACTGGAGCCGAGTGTACACGATTCAGCGTCACCGACTAACTGGTTTTCCCAAAACAAACATACATAAAACATTGCAAGTGTAATATGTTAAAAATCTAGATGAAGCCGGGTGCAAGTGGTAAGGTACGGTGGTGGTCACCGTGGCTATCTCCGCCGGTGCGGGTGGTCGGCGAGGCGTCACTATCGCGGGACGCCTCGCACATCACGTAGGTACGATCATCTATACTAATAAATAAAAATTGGAGTGTCTGTTTGTAATATTAAAATAACCGCTTTTTACTAAGTGCATATGAATGTATACACGGTATACATAACAATTTTTTGACGTGTCAACGTCTTATAATTCGATAGAGCCGGCTGCACGCACGAAAAAACATGACTCATGCGGCGTTACCTCGCTCTGAGGCGTTCCATGTAAGGCTTGTGCAAGTGCAAGCGAGAGCGCGGAACGAGCGACAAAGAAGCACAATCGGCCTTTGCGTTCGGCAGCGTTCGACATCCGTCTCTCTCCTACTTGAGTGAGCGAGGCGTCTGCGTGGACAGCTGCTAATACTTACATTTACATGTTTTGATCGAGTATCAAGTGCATATATACATAAAAATCTATTAAACAAATGAAATTAAAATTTTCTTTTGAAAAATGCTACCATTCCATCAGTATTTTCTTAAGACGTTGACACGTTCAACTATCGTCAGTAAACCGACTTTACAGACAACCATTTTATTACAAATTTTGTCTGTCTGTTTGTTCCGGCTAATCTCTGAAATGGCTGGACCGATTTTGACGGGACTTTCACTGGCAGATAGCTGATGTGACAAGGAGTAACTTAGGCTACTTTTCCGAGGGGTAAAATAGGGGTGCGTGATAAAACCGAATTCAACGCGGACGAAGTCGCGGGCAACAGCTAGCCGTATATACGTACATACATACATCGCGTCGCGGCTGATGCTTCACACTGCGGACGCAACACCCACTCCACTGTACATGTGTTTTGTGATTTAATTTGGAGATTACACGATAACTGAGTAACACGGTCCAGCACCTACTTTGTATTTTAGTTCGTGGTTTGATATCCTACTAATAATATAAAAGCGAAAATAACTCAGTTACCATTTCACGCCTAAACTGAACCAATTTTGATGAATTTTAGTATAGAGATAGATTAGACCTTGGAAATGGTCACAGAATACCTTTTTGAAGCAAAAACTAAAAATTGCCACTGTTCCCGGGTGCAATAGAGGATGAAATTAGTTTAGGAATTCAATAATTACTCAAGTAAGGGATATAAAACTCAGCATTATTATACTTTTGGTAAGAAATTAAGAAATTTTCTGCCGAAAGAAAGCATATAGCAAATTGAAAACAAGAGTTTGTGTTACATATTTTTTTTGTCATTACAAAAAAATATAATAGTAAAAAATATTTTTTTTGCCCCATTGGGCAAAAAAAAAGTATATACTTTTTTGCCCCCAAACTAGAGCAGAGGAAAACACTCTAGTTTTGACACCGGTGGGGGCAGTAGGTAAAAATATTGATTGGTATAAAAACTCATGGTGGTGACTGATTTAAACCATACGTTTGTGTTGAAACTTGGGAGTCCGTACCACTCTGCTACCGAATCACTTAACAAGCATTTAAAATAAATGAAAGCGCACACAATACACAACCTCAAAATTTACCTATTTGTTGTTAAATAATAGGTTTTCATCTGCAAAGAATTAATTTTCATCCTTAAATGTGTATTACCATTTAAATTCGCGAGATGTTGGTAAACTCAAAAGACAATCTCGAAGTAACTTAGACAGCACTTATGAATAAGCGTAGCGACCAGCGGATAAGATGTTCCATTTTGAATTGTTGTTCATGGGTAGAGGATACCGTAGAAGTAATACACTCGTGTGACCATGTTCCACTTGTAACGATACGAGTGCCAGTGAAATTACAGGCACATGAGACGTTCTATACGATGCGGCTTAAGGTGACCATGACTTACCAATTTCAGAACCAATTTACGGGCTGTTTATGGGCAATTTATGGATTTATGATGCTGTTTAAAATCAGGTGTGACATCAACTGATTCAGGCACTTACTACATTATATACAGCATATTTTCTTTGGAAGCGATGCCTCGCAGTATATAATATATTATGCGCTGATGTATTTACACAAATTATAGTCGGTTACGTGACCTCGCTGGGGAGTTGGCTTTCATCCGCTTATCGCTCCGCTTGTGCCGAGTCTTAGCCTTATCTTCGACAGCGTTACAAAGACCCGTTACAAAGAAAATCACATCAGCGTCGTTTACATGAAAGCCTTTGATGTAGTTCACTCCATGTTCTAGAGATGTTTATTTTTAGTTTCTAATTCGGAAAGCTGATGACCCACCTGATGTTAAGCGATATAAATTATTATAACACAAGTGACACTGCATTCGACTGGCCGCACAATTCAGTTGGTATTAACCCTGCTTTCCGCGCTGTACGTCGTGGGTTCGATTCCTACCCAGGACAACATTTGTGCGACAAACATAGATATTTGTTCTGGTCTGGGTTGTATATGGTTGGGTCTGGGTTGTCTATACAAAAAAGAGTAATTAAGTATTATTATAATACCAGTTGTCTGGTTCCCATGATACAAGCTATGTTTAAGCTTACTTTGGGGCTAGATGGCGCTGTGTACATCAATATATATTATTATTTAGCATTGCGACGCCACTTAGAGATGGAGTGTCCCATGTGCCTGTAATTTCACACCATTCAAACCGGAAGACAGCTATGCGACCACGGAAAACTGTGCAACTACGAGTAGGTCTATAATAAAAAAAACGAGTACACACCAAATAGCAGGCTCGAGATAGTTCAATAAATGATATATTATATATTTATTATAATTATAATATTTGTACCAAGCAGGAATCAAACCTGCACTTGTTACAGAATCGATGGAAATAGATCATGGGTCGAAATAACCAGCATCGTTGAAACGTAGACGTGACAAACGCTGAGCTGATTGCCGACATTGTTTCTCTACGAACAATCCAGCCACACTTACACACAGTAAATAATTCATAAATAAGATCGTTTCTTTTGCAGACGAAACATTAAATAACATAAATCAATTTCATTGAAAGCTATTTGTTTATTTCATATAAAAAGACGTTTATATATAGTTTTATCATACTTAAAATACATATAGGTAATTACGTATAAGGTAACTACAATTTATCACAAATGTCAGTGTTTCTACAAAAGCAGGGCTGCTCACACATACACACAAACATTACAGACGAAAAATCACATTTCATTGTGTCCCAAATCAAAACGTAAAAATGACATCACTAATTACTAAAAAGTAAATATATTGAAAGATTTTATGATTATTCATATCTTTATGTTTACTGTTGTGGTTTGGTGGCAAATTATGAACTAAATGTAAACCCTCTGATTCTGTGGTGTGTGTTAGCCATTAAATTTTAAATACTGAAATTGTTTATTGTTTTAAAGATTTAAAGTTTATTTCATGTTTTTATTCTTTCAAAACATGTTCTCGGTTTGCGGAAAAGCATTCAACACTATGCTAACTAGGCTAAGCCAGATGCAAAAGGCAGTTTTTTATTTCACGAATAATTCAAAGTTCACACACGCTTATTAGCTTTACCCACCACGCTGTCTAGTTTCAAGCGCTTGCAGTAGATGTCGCTTAAACAAAATACGGTAGTACCTAGTCTTGAAGCTAGATGTCGTTTGACAAATGCTTTTAGTTTTAGCATTGAAGACAGATGGCTGAAACACAGGTCAGCAAAATAATATTGAAACTGTTATTAGTTTTGAGCGAAATACAATTTATATCAATGAACAAATTTTCAATAACGTAATTTGTTACTTTTTCTATAAAAAGAAGAAAAATCTGTATCACCTTGCTCGATAGATATCTGGCTCCTAAAAGGAGCTATAATATTTAGTACACAGCAAAATAATCGTCTTTGTGTCTATGCAAAAAATTGAAAATGTTTGGCTAAGGATTTAATTTTAGATTGTAAACATATTTTTACGCTAGAGTTAGCCTATTCCCCCTTGAATTTTCAAGACAGGATTTGTCTCTTGCAATAAAAATGAATACCTATTCAAGTATTTGAATATTTCCATGCCTACTTAAAAACTATACTACTAAATCTTTGCATCGTCAGGTCAACTAAAATTCAATTTTAGTCAAACTGACAAGACACTATGATCTATTACTTATGATTTCCAATACTTAATAACTTTAAGTTAAGCGACCAAAATCTCGAAAGTATTATTATAAAAAAATGTATCGTAAGTATACGAATCTACTTATTACTTATTGTTTGATTGTTTATTTTTAGGAGCTCTTTCTAGAAGTCCATTACTCGGCAGTTGTAAAACTTTTTGTGAGTTTTCTCCCAGTAATATTGTAAATTATCTTTATTATCTTTATATACAATGTTGAGTGATAATGTGTATATAATTAGAGGATAAAAAAGACCTTCAAATATTTTAATCCTTTACAGTTCTTCTAGATTCTGTGTCATTCTTACTCCTATCCCTATCCAACAATCTCCTTCTCACTTCGCCTGGGTTATATCTCTTCCTATAAACTCTTTTCACTCTCCTAACTGGATTCGCGTTCCTTGTTATCACAGTTTTTTTCTTTCCGTAATTACTGTTATTTATTATAGAAGGAGTTGTGTTGTCTGTTCGCCTTAGGTTTTTAGCTTTACGCGTAGAGTTTGTGAACAAATCCCTTTGTTCTCTAATAGTTGCATCGTAAAACACTTTGCCATTGATAACTGCTTTTCTAATATTCTCTGTTGTTGAGAGAACTCTGGGCGGTCTAACAAATGTCGTCTCACTCACTTCTAGGCTTTTGTCGGAATTTCTGTCTCTTTCTATTTCATCCTTGCTGATCCTTTTGATAACTGCTCTTCTTTCAGAAGTTGGAAACCTATTTCCAAAATTGAAATCTAAGACATCTTTGTCAACGGCTATATTTTTGGTTTCCAAATCTTTCTGGGAACGTTTTTCGAGTACAAGCTTTCCACCTCTTTGAGACGCGAGAAGTCTACCGATAGCTTCAATTTGACGTTCCTCTGCCTCCAACGCTTTTAAATCTGTCAATTTTTCATTTTTCACGTCCTCAATATCCAGCACCTCTATAGATTTTGAAAAGTCATCTAGTTTGTCATCTATACCTTTTATCGAATCCATCTTGATATCTTCTGGTTTTATTAATTCTACATCAGAAGCTTTAACTTTTTCTTCTGTAGGAGATACTGTTATACTTTTGGTTGTTGTTTTATCAACATTGGTCTTGAAAATGTCATCCTTTTTGCTATCGTTTACCGTCTTTTCATCTCTGGTTTTGAATACGTCATCACGTTTGCCATTAGAATTGCTGCTATGTCTTGAACTGTCATTTGTTTTAGAGTCACTGCCCGTAGAATCATCATTGTCTCTGGAACTATCATTTCTTTTAGGACTATCGGTACCTATAGAATCATTATAACTTCTAGTTTTATGATCAGGTCCATTGTCATCGATGATTTGACCATCGTCATCGTCAGATCTAGCTTCAGGGCCGTCTCTTGGTGTAGTGGTAGTGTCATATCGTTCAGTGGTGGTGGGTTTCGTTTCATTGTAACGGAAGTAAGTCATGTTGGGTGGTGGGCCTCTATGCAGATAGGCTACCGGCCAGTACCTGAGGATGAAAAATGTACATAAAAACCACAAGTAATACTATATATAGTAAATTACAATACATAAAACATAGCTGGGATATTAATGCCTTACCTAGGTGCTCCAAGTCCTGGAACAGACGGTGGATCTTCAGAGACTGGCACCCACTGACCGGGAGAGGGACCTGACGACGGTCTATTACTTCTGTACCTTATGTACGGACGGTTCTCCGTAGGCACTCTCGAGTAACCTGTGTTAATAAATGTTAGCTGACTGATCTTAAAATTAAATTAAGTATGAAATTGAGCAATATTAAACAAACATGAATACTCATTTGACAAAACACAATTATGTTCTTATAACAAAATTATTTATAACAAACAGCGTACCTGGTAAAGGATTTCCGTTCTTATCATAATAAGCTTTGGGTCCATCTTCGTATAAATCATCCCAATACTTTCTATCCGCTACGGATAGGTACGGTCCTGGCGGTTTGTCCCAGTGTGGGATGTAGTCTGCGGACGGCGGCGTCACGGCTTTCACGGGCCATGGGCTTCTGTTCGGGGATGGAAGGTCACGCCAAGGTCGGTGAGCTCTGTGTTGTTCTGAAAGTGTCAATGCATAATAATTTTGATGGCCTGCATGCCACAGTAATTCCAGAAATCAACTAAGATACTAAAAATATGGGACAAGGGAGGAATTCGACCTTGTGATTGGTAATATAAATTTGCTAATAAGCATTGTTTAGATCTTAAAGTAGTATAATATCTTACCACGATGTCCTTGTGATGGGTGGGGGACGTTGTGATGATGATAAGGATAATACTTCTCACTGCAAGGTCTCCATTGGTCTTCTTTCTGGCCTACGTAGCACCTGATGCGTACAACAAAGGTATTATATATTCACGCACCAAACAAAATATATGCAATACGACTGACAAATACAGCATTTGCAAAAAACAGCATTTTTGGAATGCGTTCTAATATACTTAAATGGTAAGGACTCCATTCTGAATCTGTAAGCCACTGTCTTCAACCATCATGAGTGTTCGTTATATAACTGAGTAATCACATGTTCAAAGGAATTCCGACAGAAGAAAACGTCTGGAGTACTGAACATCAAGGTTGCATGGAAGAGATCACTTTTAGTGATAATGCCGCCCATTGTGTGCCTAATATTTTAATGTATTTTTTATTTATTTTTTGTAAAATGTTTTTGTGGTGTATACAATAAAGAGTTAATCTATCTATCTATCTATCACCCGTAAAAAGTTCAGTAAAATTAAAGAAAAAAGAATTGTTTACCAAGGTTTATGAAATCCTTCACTGTATCCACATCGGTGAGTCGGCGAACAGCAGTAATCCCACGAACCTGCAAAGAAAGATCACATCATTTCATAGCCCGACTTCACTTGTAATTTTAATTCAATTCAGAATATAACAAGTTAGCTTATGTAGCTTGGACACTTACGTTTGAGAAGAGACGTAACGTTGTGCTCTCAAATGGTTATACTAGGAGCTAAGAGAGTAGTGGACCATTGGTTCAAACCCCGAGGTTCAAGGGAGGTCGCTGTTTCAAATCTTGACTTGCACCAATGAGTTATATCATTTGAAAAAATATGTTAACACAACGTTCTCAAAACGGTTAAGAGAAACATCTGGAACCGACAGGGTCTAGAACCAAAAATTCAAAGACGCGTTTCAAGCGCACAAAAGGATTCTGATGTCCACTTTAATCCTTGCACTACACAGGCTTGAAGAGCCTGACTAGGAGTCAAGAACTACATAATATGGTCACCCGCAGTACAGATTCCTAATTTGCTAATAATGCTGCGTTTAATATGTTTAATTCTTAAAGTTACACATATCTACTCTTAATTTTAATGTTGGCTTACATACTTATAAAATATATAGATAATTTTATATTTTGTCGGAATAATTTAGTCTGTTACTTTGCAATGTTTTTTGAAGATGTATTTTTAGTTTAATCAATAAATATTTTTTCTATTCTATTCTATTCTTATTCTATGTGGACCCACCTATTTCCCCGCCCTCGGGCTCGCACGCCCAGTGACCGGCGACATGGTTCTGTGCGCACGCGCTGCCGCCGCGGCACGGGAACCCGGACACTGTATAATGCCGCCAGGACGCCTCTACTGGAAATGTTAAGGTACAATATTTATACTATGGACATTTCATGCAACCAACACACCTTTGAATAGAATACACTTTAGAATCCTGCTTTTGATTATAATGTTTTTAATTCACGCATTTATGGAACGAACCTAATTATAAAAGATAGAAGCTTTCGATTTTAACTATCATAAGTCTCTGCTTCATTCTTCGAATTTTTCATTCGATTACATGCATAATCTTTACATTGTGAAACTTTCAAATTAAAATTCATTAATTTGCGAATCATAGGCCATGTTTCTGCTTAACAGCGTGCAAATTATTATAACTTCCTTCTGAATACATACAAATAACCGTACAATTTATTGTAAGCAATGTCACTCATTTTTAGACTTGTAATAAACACCTACACTGATATGAACCAACTATCCCGAGCCATACGAGCGACGGTCTAGGTTTTGATAAAAACTATTTCAATTGACTTAATAACTTACTCGGACTAGTATTCTCTCTGTCACCATGTAAAACTGGGTTTTGGGGCCTTAAACCCGGTCTTCCCTCCGGCAAATACCCCGGCCTACCAAAAGTAGATTTCACCGGCTTGTATTCACCCGGTCTCAAACTTGGCAAGCCCTGTTCGGGTTTCGGGTACACTTCCGTTGGCCGGAAAGGTTTTTCTTCCGGTCTAACCGGTGGGTAAGGTCTAATTTCCGGTCTGTAACCGGGTCTAGACACCGGTTGGAAAACCGGTCTCTCTGGTTCGGGAGGTCTGAACACCGGTCTGTATAGTTCAGGATCTGGATATTCCGGTTTGTAAGGTATTTTAATTCCTGGAGGTCTGAAATTCGGGTTGCTGGGTGGTCGGAACCCCGGTCTGTACGTCTCAGGGTCCGGTCGATCCGGTTTTAAATCAGGTTTGTAGATTTCGATGGAGTAGGTGGGACCACTTTCGTGGTAGTTGGGTCTGTACTCCGGTTCAATTTTGTATATTGGTCCGTTTGGCACACCTGGCCCACTAGGCCCACTAGGCCCGCTTGGACCGCTCGGTGGGTCTGAGTCGAGAATGTAAGGTATCTCTGTAAATGAAACAGAATACACTAAAGTTGGTCTGTGAAAAGTATTATCCTAATAATCAAGTAACGGTATATGTCATGGACCATTACACCACTGAAGAGTTAATTTTGAAAATAAGTGTGTCCAAAACATTGACATGTTCCTGTGGTACCTACTGTTATATATAACTGATATAACGGTCAATCAATCAAATATTTATTTGCTTAAAATAAGGGTAACAAAGGTCTTCAGGTCTTACGACTAAAATGGTTCCTACTTATTTTCACCACAGGGGCATGCAAAATTTCCTATACAATGACAAAATAAAATAATAATTAAATTCAAACAAAAAGGTCAAAGAATTACAATTTTATATTATAAGTAAGTATCGTAAGTGTGATTAGAGAATAAGCTACTTTCAAGCGTCCGAATACAATTATACAAAATGTGTCGGAATCAAGCGAACGCATTATCTGTCGTGAAGTCATTGATTTAATAATAACATTTATTAACTAGTATGCTTTTCAGCTTTCTTTGAAACAACGATGTGGGTAATTCCCGCAATGTTAGCGGTAATTTGTTGAAAGCTAACGGAGCCATACAAAAGATGCTTTTGCGCATTAATGTGGTTTTAGAGTTGATTTGAGTTGATTTAGAGTTGATTTTAGTATGAGTTGATTTAGAGTTGATAAGCTTACCGTGTGAATCAGGCAGATATCCTGGCCCGGATGGACCTGACGGGGGCCCTGACACGCCAGAGGGCCCCGATGCAATAAACGCGTCTCTGTCTTCTCCGGATGATGGAAGAATTGGATGAGGCAGCTCAGACGACGGTTCCCTGTAGGAAATATTAACATAGTATTCCCCGTTAAAATATATTGTATAATATACCGATACACATCACAATCAACATCCGAGAACACAGCAATTAGTTCGCTTTGAGTTGTATGTTGAACGAGACAACTTGAATCCACCCGTACGTAAGTCAAGGAGGGCTTGGCTTCAGTCGCAGTCGCAACTCTGTAACTTGGAAGGTGGAACAGTTCATGTGCCAGTAATGTCACCATCAACATGAATCGAAACAACGCGAGTGCCCTACTCAGCGGCAGACATGGGAACGGTGGCAGAACATTCTTGGATGAACAAACCGACTGGTCTCAGATCTCAGCCGGCTTAGTAACGCTTTAGGTCGTGGGTTTGTTCCCGGGTGATAAGCGCGGCACTCACAGTGGGTCCGGGTACAGCCTCCTCCAGCACTTGGAGTTGAAGAGATCGAACGCGAACAGCCAGTCGTCTGCTGAGTGCGAGTAATCCACGCCGCGCTGCAGGTCGAACAGCCGCACCTCCGACAGCAGGCAATTGTCACCGCCAGGGGGCGCCATGTTGCTGATACATACACTCATATACTCAAAGTCAAAAACTTGATCTCCATAGAATTCATAAAGAAATTGCTTGGAAACGTCAATATTATTCAAAACATAAGGTCACGCGTACATAGTTTGACGCCTGTTTAAACCCTATCCGACCCTCCATGGGGAAGAACAAACAAGAAACCCCTAATGGATTCAACACGAAGTTACACTGGAAGAGAATGCTAAGTAGCATTAAGTTCGCTACATGTTTTGCGTTACAAGAAAAAACTATCTTTCTAGATTAAAGCTAATTCGGTATTGCTCGCAGAGAGTGGGCATTTGAACGACTGACGATTACGGCACATACTTGTATGAGAAACTAAGACAGCGGAAGGGCGCGTCCGTGCACGCAGCGCCGCACGCGCGCTCGTCCGCGACGCGCGCGCGCCCGCGGGTCGCGCCGCCGGTCAGCCGCGCCGCCTTCTCGTACTGCAGGTAGCACTCTGCGCTCAAAACCGCAACGTGTGACACACAATTTGTTATATTTTTATGTGTTACAGTTACTTCTTATTCTTCTTCGAGTCACCGGTTCTGTCGAACCAGTGTGGTGAAAGGATTGTAAGTGCGCCTCAAAGAGGCACCTTTCGTGCACTCGACACATGTCTTCGAATTTTTAGTTCTAGGACATGTCAGTTTCCTCACGATGTTTCCCTTCACCGTTTTAAGAACGTGGTATTGCGCACATAAATGTTTCAATCGAAAAACTCATAGGTGCACGTCGGGATTTGAACCGGCGACCTCCGGATTGAAACTCGGGGGGTCAGTACCGCTAGACCACCACGCTCTCTGTTACAGTTACTGAACGAGCCGACGGTCCACATTGTGTTAAATGGTAACCTCTGCCATAACAAGCGAAGCGTTTCGGTTCCACCCCTACTACTTACGACAAGACCCAAGTCGCATCGTATGCGCCCGTAACTCTGATACGTGTAGTGGAATGTCTGACGCGCCTGTAATTTCACCGGCATCCGCATCTTTCAAACCGGAATACAGTAAAAATGGACATGAGACACTCCAACGTCATGAGACTCACAGAGTTACTGCTGATAACATCTTATCTTATGGCTTGGATTTTGATACCTAAAACATGGTTACCTCTTAACACCAGGTAGGCCACCTGCTCGTTCCGTAACTACTTTTCGTAATCAATCAATCAATCAAAAAAAAAACCCTTCACGCTCGCTTGTCCATAGTGATCCTTCTGTGTTCCAGCGTCAGCAGAAGGCCGGTACTTATTAAAACAGCAACAAAAAGAAACTGAAAGGCAGCTCATTACCTCCGTTCTGCTTGTCATCATACACGGCAGGCTCACACCCTCTGCCGTAGTTCCCCCTCGCGTACAGCTCGTGCCCGGCGGCGGGACTGCTCGCGGGCAGACTGGTGGTGGGGGTCGACGTCAGAACGCAGTTGTGGACGTCTTCCTCTCCGGTCACTGTCGGGGACTCGAATCTGGGAATCAAAGCACGCATACTGGGTTGTTCTAGTTATCCCACCAAGCAATATCGTACCTATCATATGAATTTATTTTAATATCCAGTGAGTTAATATAAAAAAAAACTATATTTTTACAGAATTCTTAATGAATGTATTTCATAAAGAAAACTATTTCAATCCATTTTTAGATTTCAGAGAAACTATTTTTTCATTGTATCAGTGTAATTACGTTTCAAAACGGTCCGGCTATCATATTACGAATGGTACCATTCGATTCCTGGTTGCTGGATAAACTATTATATAATTTAACATCGAACTAGTAATATAGAACACTAATTTTTCTTAAACATTCCATAGTTCCATATAAATGATTAGATTTGAGGACTTATCATATGGTTTCCTGAAGTGGAACTGCCTGTTGCTGCACTCTGCGTCGCAGGCTCCGAGCCAACACAACGGTGGTAGGCTCTCGAGTGCAAGTCTTACCATCATGTTGAAGAGTCTCGGGTTGTTCTCATCACCCGAAGCTTGAGCTACACCACGTTAAAATCAGGAACTGCTCCTCAAAGGAGGCACGTGCACACACCTTTATGACTTTTATGCCTGGCGGTAAACTCATGAGATGCTATACCCTCTCGCTTAGCTATAGTTTCCTCCCGATAGTATCTTTAGGAAGTTCGTTCATTCGCCGAAGCTTTCAGCAATAGCTTGTACTTCCGGCGCTCACAGAGACGGATCGGTCACCTGAAGCTGAAGCCCCGGCAGAAGAAGCCCTGCGCGCGGATGCACTCCGCCTCGCAGGCGCCGAGGCCGGGCACGAGGAGCGCCGCGCGCGCCGCCCCGCCGCGCACGCCAGCGCCCGACCGCACGTGCCAGAAGCACTCTGCAACGGACACAAGCTACAACGTGTCATCCAGCATCTTATCAGACGATCAGACGATGCTAGCGCAACATGATCAGAATGCCATAATGCATTAGATTTTGTTTACCTCATCTGGCCTCGTATTCAGTTCACTAAGCTTAAATGTATTTTTAAATAATTCCAGGTATTATTTGGTGCTATATCCAGAAGAAAACTGTGTAAACCTTACCCTCACGACTGAAGATAGATTTTAAGACATATTTTAATAGTATTTGGTGCCAAAACCTGGGAACTCACAGTCAGATCCTGGAAGTTTGCAGAAGGCTGCATTCCATGCAGCCTATCTGGGAAAACCTGGTCCAAAAACTGTACGTAAAGCTGTAATTTGTAACATATCCCTCTCAAATCTAGACATTTTTAGTCACTCTTAACTTCTCGCAAGTCTAGGCTCCCTCCTCCCCTACGACTACAGATAAGTAGGCTTTTAGCAGCACCGTTTCTCTTAGACAGTTTTGTGTCTAAAGCTGATAATTTATGTAAGTAATTTGAACATTACCGCTCTCGACCCAAGGTCGATTTGTGACGACACATTTCTTGTCCTGGGGCATGGCGTACACATCTGAGCCGCTGTCGGCAGACATTTCCAAGCCTCTGTAAGGCCGTTCGCTCAGGAAGCAGTTGTCCGTGCCGTGAGATGTCGAATACCTGAAATAATTTCATGAATATAATTCCTTGTTTCCAAAACAGGAGAGTCACACAACAGGGATCCTTTCTTCTGTTGGCCTTGAACAACCTTGAAAAAAATCCTAGTATAATACAGTTCTTGCGAATACAGTTGGATAATTTTAACTATGAAGTTAACGGCTAAAATTGATGTGTATGCCATGTTACTGATGTGAATTGATAAATGAAACTTCTTGCAAGCAACTTCAGAATTGACAGCATCTGTCGCCAGGATTGCGGTTCTCCAATGTGTTCAAAGTCGACAGTTTTACTTATGAACCTAAATTATGGAACGAGCTGATATCTAAGCGGTATCCACTTGATATCTAAGCGGTATCTTCTATCTGTAATAAGGGCGTACTACGTGGGGACTACTAAAAAAGTGTAAGAATTCATGTCCCATTGCACCAGACACTCTGGGACTCGATGATAGTTCCATCATAACTACAGCTTATTTAAGAACGATTAATGTGGCTGCTGGTAATACTTGATTCATACAGATGAGGGCTCCTTACCGATAGCTGTACGATACGCATTTAAAGTCACGTTCCCCGAAGCAGGCCTCCTCGCAATCCACCACGCTGCTGACCGCCAGCGACCTGCGGATGGCGCCCGACTTCAGCGACATGCCTGCTCGCCGCGTCGAGATACATTCTGGAAGTAAAGGTTAATTAATTTTAGCGCTATCATATATATTATTGCACTTCTACGCAAGCCAAAATGGAGGAGAAGTAGACGGTGAATATGAAAGACACCCACTACCACGAAGCTATCAAAGTGAAGGCCATATTTTGAAGAAATCATACGTAGCTGTTTCACCTTCCTACGGTCACTTCTTCCCTTTCTAGACAAAGTGGATGTATAGGGAAGAAATTACATTGAAAGTGAGTAATTTCAGATAATAATAAATTTTATTATGGCTGCTGAGGCTATTGAAGAGTTGGATGTTCTGCACATGGTCCTGCCAGCACCAGCATCAGCTCACCATAATATTGCAGCACCATCAGGTTTAATGCATGAATACCAAATTTTATCCTATTCGGGCTATGAGAACTGGTTCAAAATTCAGTTGCAAATTTTGACCTAAGCTAACGTACATAAAAACATTGCAAGTAAAATACAACCTTGTAAAAAATGACTGCCACTTCAAGAATTTTCGCTGTCTGCTTTTCTTATTGTAAATGTACATTTTGACAGTTTAATTAGAGATCACACACGAATTAAAATAAACGGGCATGGACTATTTTACGTCCTGCTTGGTCTTCTTACCATTTCCATCCCCAAGGGCATTTTCGTCGAAGTCCTCCCTCCCCTCAGCGTCCCCAAAATTCAGCCCCTTCGTCACTGAGGTGTTCCATCTTCCCCTCTTCCAAGACCCATAACCGTATCGGATCCCCTTGCTTGGAACATGGCTGTGGTCTTCTATGTCCTGGAAGTCATTTCTTGACAGCTCAAAATCCAAGTTCTTTCCTGAAAGTAATACGAACAAGAAAAATTTTGCCCATAATAAATTACATACGAGATACGCTGGAAATCTTAACCTGAGCATATTAAAAGAGAGAGCATATTAAAATTTACTTTTCGTTAAGTCAGAGTGCTTTCGCACGATTTCATGTGTCCTGGTGGAAAGAGCAGAAGGTCACCTTATATAAAACAGTATATCCTGCGTATGACTAGAGCTATACAAATATGGTGATGCCCTACTGAAGCACGGGAAGATAATTCGCATTGAATTGCACCTGTCACTATCACTGTATATGAGGATGGAACTGCTGTTCTACTCAGATTTCACCGGCAGCCACATTTTCAAGCCAAAACAGCAATGCGTGTGCTGCCGCTTGGCGATACAACTGTACATGGTGACAGTTTTTTTTTGTTGCAGTTCGTACTACTGGTACAGTTTTTGTAGGTACCTGTGACTGTGACGGTCTAAATTTCTGTTATTCCCGTAGAAGGTTTAAACAGGGGCCAGGCTTATGTATAAGCGCGCGTGATCTTGTCATTTTTATGTTGACTAATTGAGGTTACTAAGCTATTTGTTTTAAATAGTTTTTGTCTGCTGTCTAACACTGTGACTTTTCCAAGAGACATGTTGAAATATGACAGCCACTTGATTGGACTACTGGTTTGTGCTTGATCTTCTGGTAAGATAAATTACAGGTATTTCCATCAGTGGTTCTCATCTAGAAAATAATACTTGGAAATGCGATTGTCATTTTATAGCGAGCATTGTGCCGTTTTTTTACCTAAGGAATGATAATCGAAACCGTGGCTTTTCCTCGAGTCGTAGTGAGGTTTGACCCCAGCTGGTCGGTCGCTGGTCAGACCCCAGTGGTCAATGGACTTGTGGTACTCGTTCCTGTTCTTGTAGTAGTGGTCACCCCCGTAGTTACCGCCGTATTGGCCCCAATTTTCTTGATCTTCGTTAGTTCTGGCTAGACCTGGAAATTATTTAAAGTGATTAACATTCCTTCTTTTATTGAGTGCAATGGTGTAACTATGGGGTGCGGTAACCCCAAACCATAACTACAGCAATACGACTACTATCATTCGGGAAGACTGATTCGCAGATGGAATGTATTTTATTTAAAATGGCAAAAAGTTCTCAGCGACTGAAATTAGGCATGAGGAGTACTGGAAGAGTAAGGTTTCTTGACGAAAACAACACAAAAATTTAAGTTCTACTGCCACGCAGATTTAGGTAGACCCAAGTCACATCGAAATACAGCAGTCTGAGATGACAAGATGGTCATTCCCCTACGTAGACCTCGTCTTTTGATTTCACATTTTCGGAATCACTATTAAAACAGCCAAGACTCAAAAACCTTTAATTACTTTCAACTCTAAATAAAACAATGGATATAATCGAGGAAATCACGCAAACTTGTTGCTATGCATTTATGCTTTATGCATCTGTTCATAGTCAACGACCAATGAGAAAAGTTGCTTACCAATCTGATACGGGATAAAACGGTCTACATATCCTCGATTTCCATACTTCATTCTATCATCATGCGAGAACCTGTCTCCATACCCGCCCGCCCAGCCGTGTCTGTCCCTCCATCCACTTTGGTCCACTCTATTGGGCCTAATGTCCACCCTGTGGTCAAATCTATGGTCTATCCTATTAGGAATAGGGTCTTTAGGTACATCGACTCGATTTTTCGATGATAAGAACCCAGAATGTAAGAGCCCCGGTCCCCGTAATGTCTCAGGGCAGTTTGGCTCCAAGCTGTTGCGATCGACCTCATAAAAGTCATAGTTTTTGTCGTCAACAAAGTCTCGGTGGACGTCGAAGGCTTCTATGGGTTTCGTCATCAGCTCGCACAGGCCTTTGCCGTGGAAGGATTGATCCAGTCTGAAAAAGATACCAGTCATTTATAAGGCAGTAGAGAAATTTGACAATAGTTGGAAAACACATGTATAAAGCATAATTCTTCTTCTTCTTCGAGTCACCGGTTCTGTCGAACCAGTGTGGTGAAAGGATTGTAGGTGCGCCTCAAAGAGGCTCCTTTCGTGCACTCGACACATGTTTTCGAATTTTTAGTTCTAGGACATGTCGGTTTCCTCACGAAGCATAATAATAATAATAGATAGTATAAATAGGTAGGTTCCATTTGTGTTGATCTAGTACCCATAATAATATATACCAGAGCCCTACTAAACCGCGTACACATTTAATGGCGGCCAATGAATGAATAACCTCGCGTAAAACCCAATTATGTCGCGTAATATTTAGGCCAGAGATGGTATCGTATGCAAATTATGGTTAACAGGGCCGCATTCAGGGCTTAGTCTCGTGGCAGTTCGACAGAAAGTGAATGCGGACAAAGGGCGGCCTAATGGAGCTTAAAATAAAAAGAAAATTCTGTAGCAAACACGACTACCTTTTATTTTATTATGATATCATAATAAAATAAAAGGAAATTTAAAAAGCAGAATAAGCTATTTGAATTCGTTTTCATTGGCTCGTTTAAAATAATTAGCCGGATAACTATTATTGAATTATTATTGTTGAAAAGCCAGCCCTAAGACAAAACTCAAGCTACATCTTTAACAAAATTATGAAAAACCATTTACATTCTTAAAAAAATAACATCACAATAGTATCTGGCGTCAAATCACAATAATGGTCATATTATTTACAATGTGCCCTCTTGTGAATTCTCCACGTAATGGATTTCCGGCCGAGTCCATCCCTGGTGCTGGCAAGGTGATCGCACAATGGTGATGGTACTGATGAGATACAGCCCCGAGGTCAACCCTTACTTTAGGAAGTTGGTGGTGGCCGAGTGGTACAGAATACAAAGTTGCAATCCTAAGCTCGCTTGAAACTAGAAATAAGTTGTACTGTACTTAATAATAGCACGTAATTTATAAGGTACAGTAAGGGCAATAATATTAAAACAAGATCATTACCTAATTCGCTATACATATATACCTATGTGTTTTCTAGTTGTTTGTGGTGATATCCTAAAAACAGGGTAATCTAGCTGGGGGTTAGTTCACAGCCTACCCTATCTACTCGTAAAACTGTGAATTTTAGGCTATCTTCTTCTTCTTCTATTCGAGTCACTGGTTCTCTCGAACCGGTGTGGTGAAAGGATTTTAAGTGCGCCTCAAAGAGGCTCCTTTCGTGCATTTGACACATGTCTTCGAATTTTTTGTTCTAGGACATGTCGGTTTCCTCACGATGTTTTCTTCACTACTTCACACTAAAGTGCACCTCGTAAAGGCTCCATTGCTGCACTGTAATATAAGCCGACATGCGTAATATAATTCGTAGTAATTGTAATGCTGGTGTAATTCCCACGGGCATTTCACACCATTGTTGATATCCTGATCGCGCGCCCTTCATTTGTCTGTTTGCACTGTGGCTTATTAATATGTGTGCTTTATGTGGCGAGATAGTTTACGTGTCTACTGTAACACATTTATACATTGTCGTACGTACATTGACACCTGCGACACAACACGAGAGAGGCATCAAATATATATGCGGTATAGAAGCGTAGAAGTTAAGGTCCATTTGCAACGCAGTGCTATGTATTCTTCTTTAAGTGAATCAATTAAAAACTGTGGCTTCATTCTTTTTATGTGGTAGAGTACGGAACGAGCTGATGGCCCAGCCAATGTTAAGTTGTAACCTTTGCCTATAGCAAGCAAGACTTGGGTCCTCCCCTATTTAGTTGAACAAGACCCGAGTCGGATTGTATGGAATCGTAACTCTGAGACGCGAAGGCGAAATGTTTCAAGAGCCTGTAATTTGTATGGCAGCAGTACGTACCTTTCGACTGATCTATTGGTACTATACAGTGATATTATATCACTGACTGACCGTATAGATCAGTTGGTAGTAATCCCGACATATGAGGTCGTGGGTTCGGTTCCCACCTAAAACAAATTTTGTGGGACGAACATACATGTTTGATCTATGGCCGGGTGTTATTAAATCAGTTGTCTGGTTCCCATAATACAAATTTGCTTACTCAAAATTCGTTGTTAATTTGATAGATATTTGACTGGCCTCACATCTCAGGCGGTAGTAACCCTGCCTGCTGTAGGTCGTGGGTTCGATTCCCATCCAAACAACTTTTGTTGGCCAAACATAGAAATTTGTTCTTATTTTTTTTTCGCTGGGTGTTAATATGCGTTTATATGTGTGTATAAAAAATATATAAGTATGTATATCAGTTGTCTGGTTCCCATGACACAAGCTATGCTTAGCTTAGTTTGAGGCTAGATGGCGCTGTGTGAGATGTCCACCAATATATATTATATTGACTGGCCTTATGGCTCAGTTGGTAGTTTGCATTGCCTTCTGCGCTGTAGGTCGTGGGTTCGATTCCCACTCAGGACAAACATTTATATGACATTTGTAACATTGATGTTTGTTCTGTGTCTGGGTGTTAATATGTATTATACGTATGTATTTACGAAAGAAAAGTATATAAGTATGTATATCAGTTGTCTGGTACCCATGATACAAGCTATGCTTAGCTTACTTTTGGGCTAGATGGCGCTGTGTGAAATGTCCACCATTATTTATTTATTTTATTTATATTGTTATCAGCACTTACCGGTAGTTGAAACTCTCACAGGGGAATCTGTTCTCGAGTGCGCACTCCCGCCTGCAGTCCTCGAGCCGGTCGCACGGTACCACCCTGCGCACGAAACTCCTCAGGGCTCGTCTGCCGGCCATCACCCGCCGGAAACATGCTAGGGGTAGGGGGCGAGGAGTTAGTAGATTCATCACTGGGCAGGGGGAGTGCCTGCGATTTACGCAGGCAAAGTAATTAGTTTAATTCAGTCAGAAATAATTTAGAAGTTAGGTACGTTAGAAAGATTTCTTTAAATACTATTTGTTAAGAACTTACACATAAGAGTTTTTTTTTCATGTAATACAGTTACAGAACGAGCTGACGGCCCACCCGGTGTTAAGTGGTAACCTCAGCCCATAACAAGCGATGCGGCTTGGGTCCTCCCCTACTAGGTACGACAAGACCCAAGTCGCAACGTATGCGCCCGTAACTCTGAGACGTGTAGGTGGAATGTCTCGTGTGCCTGTAATTTCACCGGCAACCACACCTTTCAAACCGGAACACTACTGCTTGGCGGCAGAAATGGGCATGGTGGCAGTACTTCCCCGGACGAACTTGGCGTGAGTTCTACTGCTCTTAGAGATAGTTAGCACACTAGAAAAACTCGGTATACGGTACAAAGAAAAAATGACCAGAAGCAGTCACTAATACTAAGACGGACGGTGATAAGTGCGCGTCAAATAAGTTACATATATTTTGAATATTACATAGTGACGTTTCCAAGTCATCTATATATGAATTCAATGGAAATATTATTTTTATTTTGTAGATAACTTTGACTTGAACTTTGGGAAACCGAAGTGTTCTAGAAACAAAAATTCGTGCTGTGTCAAGTGCACCAAAGGAGCCTCTTTGAGGCGCACTTCAAATCTTTTCACCACATTGATTCGACAGAACCAGTGAAGTCGTAGACAGTGAGTACAATAGTAGTATTTCTTTATTGTATTCCAAAATACAAGATAGAAGATGGTTATTTGGATGACTTAAATATTTTAGCTTTTAGTTTTGTACGTCAGGCCCTCAACATATTTGGCACACCTACAACACCTTAGCTCCACAGGAAAGCTTCAATATGACAATCTATAAGTATTATTTTTTAGGGAAATCCGTATTATTTCAAACAAATTCTCAAAAATGCTAGACAAATAATAACTATAAAGGAATGATCTCAGATCCGTTTTTGTCACCATTTTTTGGCAAAAATATACAGATATATTCGTAAGATGGATACGCGCAAAAACTATAACCTTCATAATGTTGAATCGGTTCTAGAGATCTGCCGTTAATTTATGTGATCACTTTGTTGATGGCAAGGAATGACCTAGTGGCTGATATTATCACTTTATTTGAGAAGAGAACTGATACAGTAAATAAAATATAATAAAATACATATAAATAAGATTCTGGTAAAGAACTCGTAGTTAAAGAACTGCCCGCTACCCATTTCTGCTGCCAAGCAATGCCAAGCACTACCATTGCAGTGTTTAAGTTTAATGGTGTGAGTGTGGGTGAAATACTGGCAAAACGGTGAAGGAAAACATCGTGAGGAAACCGACATGTCGTAGAACTAAAAATTCGAAGACATGTGTCGAGTGCACGAAAGGAGCCTCTTTGAGGCGCACATACAATCCTTTCACCACACTGGTTCGAGAGAACCGGTGACTCGAAGAAGAAGAAGAAGAAGACTGGCAAAGAAATGATTAATTCCCCCAATAAATTTTCATCCCCTATTTTACCGCCTTCAACTTTTGTTTTCGCGACAAAAAGTATTCACTATATCCGTGGTCCAATCTCTATACCAAAATTCAACAAAATTGATTTAATAGTTGGGCGTGAAAAAGTAACAGATAGACAGTTACTTTCGCATTTATATTAGTAAAGATAGAAGTATAGATTTAATTTATTTTAATATTTAATTAAACATCTTCGCGGTCATTCAGTACGTATGAGTATACGATGAGTCAGTAAAGCGAGGTACAGACCTTTATTTTTAAGTGATCAGTTGTACTGAACAGTTGAACTGTTCATTTACTGATCAGCAAAACTGACAGCTGTACAGTTGAACTGATAATCTAATCAAAATATGATTAGATCTTCAGTTAGAACTAAATGTCTGTAGCCCGCTTAAGTCGAGTCACCCAAACAGTTCTGTTGACTTGTAACAGAGTGAGAGTGGACGGTGTTTCAGGCGGGATGCCTTCTCAGCACCGGCCGCGGCTCCGTGTCAACTGTATGAAATTGTTCTTCAACTACTCGGAAAGGTGATTAAAACTTAAAAGAGTTCAATTCTTCTTGATAAGGCCCTTGTTAAACTAATAGTAAGTTTTAATTTTGATTCCCAACCCTATGTCAAATGTTTTAGCATTTAATTTATAATATGTTGCTAAAAAAGTAAGAACGTTCTAAATACTCTTCTAAATATTATTATCTCAATTTTAGAGTATGTTTCTGGTTATGCCATGCCCATGCCCATGCCATGCCCATTTCTGCCGCCAAGCAGTAACGCGTTCGCGTTACTGTGTTCCGGTTTGAAAGGTGTGGTTGCCGGTGAAATTACAGGCACACGAGACATTCCACCTACAAGTCTCACAGTTACGGGCGCATACGATGAGACTTGGGTTTTGTCGTACCTAGTAGGGGAGGACCCAAGTCGCATCGGTTGTTATGGGCTGAGGTTACCACTTACCACCAGGTGGGCCGTCAGCTCGTCCGTAACTACATAACATAAAAAAAAAACGTTACGTCCCACATATCCACGGGACAGAGTCCTAGGTAAACCTTAACTATAGGGGGAGAACTTAATGGCTCTTACTGGAGATGATAGTTCGCTCATGATAATGAAAAATTATAGTTACTTATACGTACTTGGAGCATTTTCCACCAGTATTACCCTGGTTCCGATCCCGACTTGCACACACAAACACAAAATCATCCACATATGCATTTTCAATGTTCACTAGATACCATCATACTTATGTATACCATTTTAACACTCGCGTAATAAGTAAGGGAACACAAAAGATTTAATTAAAAATATTAAACGTCATAATTGGTAGAATAGATTTCACATCCGCAGCCGAAATTATATTTTTTACGCGCGAACATCGAACGCATTTTTATGCACTTTTATATTTACAGCCAAGTTTTCCTTTTAAATTGGATATCTCTATTTTTTACGATTTTATCACCCAGTCATATTATTTTCGATGTGTTTTTATTATTGTTGGTATGATATTGTACTAAAACGTTAGTATATAGGTCGGCGAGGTCGCGTGAGACTGAACAGTAGCATTGTCCGACATAAGCTTATATGTGAATGGGAAACTGTGCGTGGCAGAGTGTAGATACGACGTGGACTCTGTAATAATCCGATGTTTAAATCACTACACATTAATTTATTAAGTACTAGCTGTTGCCCGCGACTTCGTCCGCGTGGAATTCGGTTTTATCACGCACACCTATTTTACCCCTCGGAAAAGTAGCCTAAGTTACTCCTTGTTACATCAGCTATCTGCCAGTGAAAGTCCCGTCAAAATTGGTCCAGCCGTTTCAGAGATTAGCCGGAACAGACAGACAGACAAAAATTTAAAAAAATGTTCTTTTGTTATATGTCCCGTGTATACGTCCATATGCACTCAGTAAAAAGCTGTTATTTAATATTACAAACAGACACTCGCAATTTTATTTATTTGTATAGCAAATTTAATAAAAAAAAAATGATTGAAAACCCAAAGAATATTTGTATTGTATTGTTCTCTCCCTCTCTACAAAGTAACGCTAGCTAAGTATCTTGGAAAACCCGCGGGGAGGGCCCACCACAGCCACACACAACTTAAGGAGATTATTGCTATAGCTAATTGACATTTACAAAACTGTTTTGGTTTACTTAACTACATATACATAGAGTTTGATTAGATAGATAGATAACTTTTTATTGTTTAACAATCATGCAAATTTGAAGCAATACATAACTTACATTAAGGTAATACAGTAACCGGACTTATCACTAAAAGCGGTCTCTTCCAGGGACATTAGAATTTGGTGCATCTTTATTTGACGCATTTTTTTATTGTAAGCCAATTACAGCGCACCGGGGGGCGGCGGGGGGGTAGCGCGGCGTATCCACACAATTCCACCGGTCAGCTGATTACACCTGATAACTTCGGCACTCTGTCTATTGTCTCGAAAAAGGATTTATTTAACGCAAAAATCTAATATATCCGACTATTGTAAGTGCATGTGAACGCACTCTAGAGGAAGCCGTTTTATTCGTGTTCTGATAGCAAACATTACTCAAATTATATCACACGGGGAACTATATTTAATTTAGCAATTATTTAATCTCATTGCTCCTATTCTGACACAGGACAAATTCCGCAAATATGTAATACTGGCTCTGAGGGGTTTCTTCCCTAGTGCTTTCCCGTTTGGTACTCCTAGGTTAGGCACAATCTTAGCTAACTGACTATTCAATGAAAACAAACTAATGTCAAAGTTAGATATAGCTTGCAAGGCGCAACGCAAATACTTTGACAAATTTTACGTATGCGCACAAATATTTAATATGAATAGATCCCAATACCTTCCATGTGAAAACTCATCATTTTTACACTAGAAATACTTCAGTTTTCACAGCTTTTATTATGCTAGAATAAAATCCTTACTTTAAACCTTTGCATCTCAGTAACCAACAGAGTCTGTGTAGAATTAAATCCGACGAGTGGTTTCTTCTCAAACTCTGGTTTGCCTGGTATTCAAAGAGACATCTTAAAGGCTGAATTCTCAATTATAAACTACTATTTTTTTACCATGCGATATTTCTTTTATAATTGCATGAAATTGTGAAGTAACCGTGGCGTAGTGGTAGGGTAAATATTTGCCTCCCTAAATCTTCGAGTCACCGGTTCTGTCGAACCAGTGCGGTGAAAGGATTGTAAGTGCGCCTCAAAGAGGCACCTTTCGTGCACTCGACACATGTCTTCGAATTTTTAGTTCTAGGACATGTCGGTTTTTCCTTCACCGTTTTGAGAACGTGGTATTGCGCACATAAATCTTTCAATCGAAAAACTCATAGGTGCACGTCGGGATTTGAACCGGCGACCTCCGGATTGAAACTCGGGGGGCATCTAGCCTCCCTAGATACCACATGTCGATCTGCCACGCGCGCACCAACGTTATATTGAGACATTCAATGAGACATTCTACCTTCACGTCGCAGTATTGAGGTACGACTTGAGTCTTGTCGCACCAAGGTAGGGGAGGATCCAAGTCGTATTGCTTGGTATGGGCAGAGGTTACCACTCAACTAGGTGGTCCATCTGCACGTTCCGTACTTAATCACATAAAAAGTACTTATATATAAACAAATGTTAGGGTATCATGTTATAACGAAATACTTGACACAGTAAAACGGCATAATCAAGCAACAACTTAAAAGCCTTCCGGATAATTTAGAAAATTGCAATTTTCCGCCGGCCGCTGGTGTGTCTTATTCAAATCGTTTTTGTTTGGGTCCCGTCTTTTTAAATAAGATTTTTGTCGTGTCCATTATAAGTTACATACACTTATAATTTTGTTTTCTATTCACGACATTTACATTATTAACTTTTTTGGAACTGTATACAACAGACAACGACATCTATCGAACAAGATTCAGTTTATCGTATCGTAAATGAAAGCCCTCATTTGTCTGAACCACTGGCCTCTTGCCCGACTCGCACTAGGCCCCGTCTTAGAAACAAAAGGCTCAGTGGCTTTGTAATGTATCACGTTTAACCTCGGCGCATCCGCGCTATTAGTTCACCTTACCTACGTCTGGAACCTTTTATATACAGATACATTTTAGTAAATAGTTTTAGTTCACCTTTGATTTATATTACAATTATTAACCTACCTATACATTTACAACATAAATTCAATCATTATTGTTGAATTATATTAAAATTATTTATCTCCTTATACAAATATATCATAAGTTCAATTATTATTGTTAATTATTATTACTAATGTCTTTGTTAAAATATATTTAAATATATTTAACTGCTAAATGTTCTATTAAGTAACTGGATAAATTGGTGCCTTCTGAAAGGAAGTCATAGTAATAATTTTCTTTGTAAAACTATGTAACAGGCACTTAACCCGGCGGAGGGCATTGGTACGCCATAACACAGGTGATCCTAGTTTGGGTACCAATGTGTTTCCAAACAAAAATGTTTAAATGTTTTATCTGTATGCTACCTATGTATTTTAAATGCATTTTTAAATTTAATAATGTTTATTGGCGAAATAAATAAATTTCATTTCATAAATTTCATTTCATTTCAGTGACAGAATGAGGCTCTGCCTACTCCTTCGGGGATAAAGGCGTGAACCTATGTATGTATGAATTTTCGCGATTTCGACAGAGAAGTAGTTTTACGTTTCGGCTTATGGATTATTACTCATTTACAGTAAAAACTAAATTATGCATTTTAACTACGCCGACATCAAGGCTAATCCAACAATGGAGTACTTAATTTTATTACGTCAATTTTGCTACAAAAACTCGTCGTCTGACTCATGTGTGGATCCAAACAAACATTTTTTTTTGTTGTATGAGTAAAGGTCAGCAGATGACCCACCTGATGTTTCGCGGCATCCTCTGCTGGTAGCAACACCAACTAGTCTGAGAAGTTCTTCTGCTAACGAGATGAATAAATAAATAAATAATGGTGGACATTTCACACAGCGCCATCTAGCCCCAAAGTAAGCTAAGCATAGCTTGTATCATGGGAACCAGACAACTGATATACATACTTATGTAATTTTCTTTTGTCAATACATACATATACATACATAATAGATATTAACACCCCGACACAGAACAAACATCAATGTTACAAATGTCACATAAATGTTTGTCCTGAGTGGGGATCGAACCCACGACCTACACAGCGCAGAAGGTAGGGTTACTAACCAACTGAGCTATGAGGCCAGTCAAGTGAACTGAGTCGCATCGCCTTGTGTTCGTACTGTGCCTGTAATTTCACCGGCTCGCAGCCTTCAAGCTGGAACACAGTATGCTACCATTCGTTTCCAGATGGCAGTGTAGTCAGTTTACGATATATAGTGGGTTTGAATCCTACTGAAATGTATACTATGAAAACGCACATTGTGAGGTGAGTCTGTAACTACTTTGAGCAGCAAAACGAAAAAATTTACTTCATCACCACTGAACGAGAATGATTGCTCTATATCTCGCACTAAGATGAAATATTTTTATCAGTTATATTGATTTAAAAGCCAAACTAATGAACCGATTTTTATACTTTTTCTATTGGACCAATGTAAAAGTATATCCTTTCAAATAAAAAAACAATTTTCTGAACAGGTTTATATATAAATGACGGAGATATAAGGTACCAGTACTTCCTAATTCCGACAGTACTACAGTGTTCATCATATGTTGTCAATCAGTTCTACCATAAAGGTAGGTCATGAAATCCAAATGCCCCAAATATAATTCCAAGATTTTCCATCCCAACAGTTTGTGGTCACGACCCGTGATGGTCACTCGAAGGTTGTGTATAGTGGACTCATATATTATGAGTGTGAATGGAAACAGACTTCAGACTCTAAAACTGCCAAACTAAATAAATCAATTAATATTGATGGACATTACACACAGCGCCATTTGCATCAAATTAAGCACAGCTTGTACTACGGGAACTAGATAACTGGAAGAATACATAATTTTTTTTATACGTACAATACTTATTAATACACAGACAGAGAAATAAACATCCATGTTCGTCACTCAAATGTATGTCAAATGTGTGAGAGCGTGGTGGTCTAGCGGTACTGACCCCCGAGTTTCAATCCGGAGGTCGCCGGTTCAATTCCCGACGTGCACCAATGAGTTTTTCGATTGAAAGATTTATGTGCGCAATACCACGTTCTCAAAACGGTGAAGGAAAACATCGTGAGGAAATCGACATGTCCTAGAACTAAAAATTCGAAGACATGTGTCGAGTGCACGAAAGAAGCCTCTTAGGCGCACTTACAATCCTTTCACCACTCTGGTTCGACAGAACCGGTGACTCGAAGAAGAAGACTCAAATGTTTGTCCTGAGTGGTAATAGAACCCACGACCTAAGGCGCCGAAGGCAGAGTTACAGGTGAGCTGTTAGGCTAGTCTTAGAAGGAAGAGAAATGGAGTTGGATGCTCTACATTTCATAATATTTAAAGGTTTTGTTCAGAATGAACACCTTGGAAAGGTTCCATATTTGAGGGTCATCAGAGATTTAGCATCACATCATTAATCATTCACCGTACACCTCCTCATAATGGAAGGTCTCTGCAATTTGCTGGACCTACCACTTAATTTGCCTGTGGGATCCGCGTGGTGCAAGTCAAAACATGTTGTCTTTTACTGTTTTGAATACACGTTTTCTTGTCTGTCTGTTTGTTAGCATGTTGGTACCAGTATTTCGATAGATTTTAAGTCCTTTTCGATGATAATAACCGAAACTTGAACTGTATAGTAGCGTTTTAGCTCAGCTTTTGTTCAATTTATGTTTGTATCTGTTTCCTTTCCAGTTTTCAATTAAAATTCATTTATCAGACACTTTCTAGCGTCCAGTTCACCTGTATTATTAACTTCTTGACCCATCTTCTTGAGCTCATTTCAAGTTAGCAACGATTTATTTTTCTATCTGATGATATGTCAATATGATGATATGTCTATGTCAAAGTCAAAGTCAAACACTTCATAGAATTCATAAGGAAATGGCTTAGAAATCAATCAATTTAACTTATATATAAATCTTGTTTGCTACAAACTAACGCTTTTAGATTCAACTTTGTTCATGTCTAAACCGTATATATAACTATGGAATCTTATAATTAGCGTTAAGCATCTTTTTATTTATCTATTCACTAACAGTAAATGCTTATTTTGAAATAACATATTTCATTCGCAAACCATATTCTATGATTGTGATGTAACGAGAAAACAAGACTAAATTTAAAATACCTATCTGTAACAAACTAAACGTGGGATTATTACCAAGACCCTATTAAAAAATTGGTATATATTATATGATTGTATTTAAAAAAAAGTATGTATATCAGTGTCTGGTTCCCATGATACAAGCTATGCTTACTTTGGGGCTAGATGGCGCTTAGTGAAATGTCCTCCAATATTTATTTATTATTATTTATATTATATAGGTAATTTAGTATTTTAGTATATTAACATTTTTTAACAGAGGTATATTCTTAAATAAAACATATAGTTCTTTTACGTGGCAGCTTGCTTAAGCTTGTGACTTAAACCGTGTTGTATATTGTGAAGATAACATCAAATATCAGAATCTTGGTTACGAAACTTATTGTTAACTTGTTCTATCCATGTTATATCACCGGCCTTCACTATTGTCCATTATATTTGGATATTTACGATCCTTTCAATCTAATGAAATGTTTTCAGGAAGTACTAGGTACATATACATACATATACCTGGTTAGTAGATAACAGTAACGCTAGATACTCCCGAAAACTAATCTTTGAAAGGCTATTTAGGCATGCGTAGACCCACGTCTCATCATATCGCACCCGTACCTCTGAGACGTGAAAGTGAAATATCTCACGTGCCTGTAATTTCACCAGCTAGCACAACTTTCAAAACGGAATAAATAAATGCGAATGCGTTAATGCTTGGCGGCCGAAATAGGTATTGGTAAACTAAGTAGGAACTAGGTGGCAGCACGTCCGCGGACAGTTTGAACAATCGTAGATTTCTGGTTGTCGGTTGGACAGGAATTTAGGAGATAAACGTCAATTGCACAGACAGAGCCTATTTGAGGCGCACTACTACAATAGTTACATCACAGTGGCAAGAGAAAGCCAAAATGACACGAGTAGTAAGCAGTAGTATTCTTTTCAGTGACATCAGTCTCGTCAGTCACATCAGTCTCGTCAAAGACGTCAGTCACATCAGTCTTGTCAGTCAAATCAGTCTCATCAGTCACATCAGTCTCATCATTCAAATCAGTCTCTTTAGTCACATCAGTCTCGTTTGTTAAATCAGTCTCGTCAGTCACATCAGTCTCGTCAGTTTCGGGAACCCGCCTGCAGGTGTAATGTATTTAAAATGGAACATTATTTTAAGTAAAAACAGCATTCCAATACAGATTGAATCTGACCCTGGTCTCCCGAGCCGGAGGCCACACCATTATATAAAACCAGTGTCAATTTGTAAATCGTGGTAGACAATGGCGGCTGATGGGATTTGACCGTTTTGTTTGAGGTCGTCTGATCGTATCGCCGAGTTTTTGGAATCTCACCACGCGCTAATAGGAGCATCGCACTTACAAAATATAACATGTTTTATGTGGATAAATGTATTCTTTTTTTCATTCTACAAAATGTCAAAATGACCTGTTGACCTCCTGAAAGGCAGTGTGTGATTCGCTATTCTATTCGAATCACTGGTTCTCTCGAACCCACTGGTGAAAGGATTTTAAGTGCAACCGCTCCTTTCGTGCACACGTCTTCGAATTTTCAGTTCTAGGACATGTCGATTTCCTTCACTATTTTGAGAATGTGGTATTGCGCACATAAATCATTCAATCGAAAAACTCACAGGTGCACGGCGGGATTTGAACCGGCGAGCTCCGGATATGAACTCGGGGTCAGTACCACTAGACCACCACGCTCGCTATGTGATGTAATAAGAGTCTTCAGATCTGAGCCAATGCTCCTAGGGTAGTGTAAGGCGTAAAACATGGGAGGATATAAGTTTGAGTGTAGGTGTTAGACTTACCCGCGTAGGAGTCGCTGGGGTGCTTGTATCCGGGTCGCTGATAGTCGCCGGGGTGCTTGTATCCGGGTCGCTGGTAGTCGCCAATGAGGACGGGCCGTGAGGTGACCACCTCCCCGCCAGGCCGCGCTATGTACGCGGGCACGTGGCTCGGCTTGTCTGTCTCGTATTCGTACACCGGCTTCACGTCCGGCCTGTGAGTCGCGTTGGACCCATAAACTGTTAACAGTAAAATCACACTCACTCACTTTTAGGCAGTAGAACTTGTGATAAGTTCGTCCGGAGATGTACTTTCCCTATTTCTGTCACCAGCTGCAACGCATAAGCATTACTGTGTTCCGGTTTGAAAGGTGTGGTTTCCGGTGAAATTACAGGCACTGAGACATTACACTCTCACTTCTAAAACTTACGGTTGTAATACAATGCAACACGGTCTTCCCATACCAAAGTAGGAGAAGACCCAAGATGTACTGTTTTTATTATAAGTTACTTGTCCATCTTGCTAGTCCCGTAACTGATTAGAATAAAAAACTAATATTTGGTTCACTGTCTCTCGTGGAAAGGCGGGTGTTTTTAGTACCAACGTAAATCCCCCCTGGATTTTATTGCGACCGCAACTACTAACTTGCAGCTATGTTAAATTAATCACTTCCCATTAGAGGCTAATCTAAAAGTTAAATAAATACATACATATTGGTCAACATTTGAAACTCCGCCATCTCAACTAAGCACAACTTGTACTATGGGAACAAGAATACATATTAAACAGAACCAGACAATTGATATAGGTAATACTTATGTACTTTGAACACCCAGACACAGAACAAACATCTGTGTTCCTCACACAAATGTTTGTCCTGGGTGGGAATCGAACCCACGATCTTTAGCGCAGAAGGCAGCGTTACTACTGACTACCAACTGAGGCCAGTCAAATAGTATTTATTTTTTAAATATTTCTGTACCAACTTAGTAAATTTTCTGGGCTGCAGATGGCATCAACTCCGATTTATAACACAACACCCAGGAGCAAGCTCTATGGTAACACAAAAGTTTGACAGTTTTAGAAAAAAATATACCATTAAGCTATGGAGGCTACCTATGAGAGGATGCTGTAAGTAAACAATTAAGCACCTGTGTCTCCTGGTTTCTGATTTCCATAGCCTGGATTCTGGTTGCCGCCATCAGGTTTCGTGCTATAACCTGGCCTTTGAGTGTCATAATGGGGTCTCTCATTGCCGTAAACTTTATCATCGTCATAAATTGGTTTTTCATCGCCATAATTTGGTTTCTCATTACCATAACCAGTTTCAGGTCTACCATATCCAGAAGTAGGCTCATAAGGATCTGGTCTTTCGCTTTCATACGCGGGCTTATGATACGCTGGTTTATGATCATACCCTGGTCTGGGGCTGTCATAGTCTGGTTTCTGACTGCCATAACCGGGTTTTTTGTTGTAATCCGGTCTATCATTATCATATCCCGGTTTGTGAGTCTCGTAATCGTATACTGGACGGTTTCCATGAACGACCATGGGCCTAGGACTGCTGTAACCACCATAACCACTATTATAGCTGCCATATGACCCGTGGTTGCTTCCGTAACTGGCTTGGTTGCTACCATAAGATCCTTGATTGGCACCGTAACCAGCATGGTTGCTACTGTACGACCCTTTGTTTCCACCGTAAGAGGTGCTAGAGCCATATGTTGCTTGAGAAATTCCATATCCACCTTGACCTCCAAAATAATTATCATTTGCATAGCCTTGGGTGCCATAATCTCCTTGGAAACCATATGAGTCTTGTGAGTAAAAACCCTGGCCATAAGAACCTTGTGTATTGTAAGAACTTTGACCATTATTGTAAGAGCTTTGCGTGTTACTTTCACCTTTATTGCTGCTGTAATATCCTTGATTCCCTCCGAAACTTTCTTGATTGCCACCATAAGAAACTTGATTTCCACCGTAAGAAAATTTAATGCCATTATCACCCTTATCGCCGCCGTAACTAGGCTTTATATAGCTTGGTTTTTGAGGTTTTTGATAGCCGGAATCTGTTTGATATGTGGGTCGAGGACTGTTGTAAGAATCCCCGTAGTTAAATTGACTTTGGTCATGAGAATCGTAAGAATTTTGATTGTGAGAGTTTTGGTTTCCTAGTGGTTTATAACGATCGTTAGGTCGCTGAAAACCGTAGTGGTCATTTATTGGAGGTTTATTACCATAACTATTGTTATTTTGAATGTAATCATTTTGGATGCCGTATGATCCTTTGTTTGGTTTACTAGGTTTATGATATCCTGGTTCATCTTGACCGTATGGTTTTTCAGGCTTATATGGCATATGATCATGTCCGATTTCAGTTATAGACCCAGTATAACCACTGTTTTGCGTATAAGAATTTTGACTAGAATATGTACCGTAGCCTAAAAATCCTTGCCCATAATCGGGTTGGGATGGTCTATCTTTGATCGGTATATAGGGCCTAGGTGGGTCATATATAACAACCTGAACATGATTATCATTTTGAGAATTTTGACCATAATTACCCGCGTACTGGCTGTTGTAGCTGTATGTAGGTCTCGGAGGACCTATAGGCCCAGAAGGATGACCAGAATAATGGTCCATTGGCTTTGTAGGATTGATAAATTCATCTTCAGGCCTAGGTCTTCTATTCGGCCTGATTATGTAATTGTAGTTAAGTTTGTCCGGCATATACGGATCTTTATGAAATTCATCCACTGGATTTCCGTATACATCAAAATGTAGGACATCGTTCGACTCCGGTTTTGGTTTCTTATATGGCCTACTGGGCATATACGGGTTTTGTGGCTTTTCAAAGCGGTTCGGCCTATATGGATCTTTGACAGGTTTATAGTCTTGAAGTATTTCTGGATGGCTCGGCTTTTCAGGCCTATAAGGGTCTTCTAAGTACGGAATATTCTGAGGTTTGTGGTCACCGTAACTCGGTCCAACATCTAAGTTTGGCCTTTGGGAGACATCATCTGGTCTATAGGAAGGTTTTCCGTTGTTATAAGGTTCGATATCGCTTGACACTAAGTAGTCGGGCAGTTCGTCCATGTCGGGTCTGAACACGGGTCTGTGTTGGGGCTTGTCTTGAGCTGGTTCATCGAGTAGGGTCTGCATAGGGGAGGGCGGGGACTGCTCGCACTGGAAGCGACGTACATATACGTCGTAGTCGGGATGCCGAGTTAGAGGATTCTTTTCTTTGACTTCCTTTTCGTGTAGAGTGCTGAGGTTGCATGTTGCGTTCCCTTTTGCGCCGACTCTGGAAATATACGTTTTATTAGGTCGATTGCAGATAATAATAATAATAATAAATTTTTGATTCCGATAGATTTAATCAAGATATTCCGAGATTACCCACCCGTAAGAGGATGTTAAAGACACAAGAAATACCAAAATATTTGTAATTTCAGGAAGGAAATGGTGTTTCTTTGACGTCGGTCGCGGATAGTCGCGCGCACCAATATAAACGTACAGAAGTGCATACTGGGACGCTGATGATTGTCGACGGCAGAGCGGGCACTCGCGCTGACCACCACTGAGCCACCAGGTAGGTATCGCTTTGCTATGCGCAGAGAATTCCGCTTAATAGGTGGCCATCCTATTCGTCACGTCACAGAGTAAGAAGGGAAAAGCACCGTCAAAACCGAAAGCTGTATACGACTAACGCCATCTATAATGTAGAGTTTAAAACTAACCCGTAGTCATAGGACTGGCACTGCTTGTCTTGTTTGCAGATTTGCTCGCACTCCCTCGTAGTTAGCTCCGAGACGTTTCGATAGATGGCGGTGCCAGGGAGCTGTTCGCCTATGGACAACCTTTCGAAACAATCTGAAAGGATAGAAAATAGTATTGAATATGTAATATTGGCTTCGCCCGGAATAGTTTTCCAAATGTTGTAAATAATAGCAACAGAATGATCTTCTTCTTCGAGTCACATGTTCTGTCGAACCAGTGTGGTGAAAGGATTGTAAGTGCGCCTCAAAGAGGCACCTTTCGTGCACTCGACACATGTCTTCGAATTTTTAGTTCTAGGACATGTCGTGTTCCTCACGATGTTTTCCTTCACCGTTTTGAGAACGTGGTATTGCGCACATAAATCTTTCAATCGAAAAAACTCATAGGTGCACGTCGGGATTTGAACCGGCGACCTCCGGATTGAAACTCGGGGGTCATTACCGCTAGACCACCACGCTCTCAGGATGATAATAAACTGTATAGATGACCATGGCTAGGGCTCGAACCCCCGACCCCTCACTTAGCAGTCAGGGTTACTACCGACTGGGTCGTAGAGCTGCTGATAAGCTGACCACTTGTGTCTCTACTCACATATTTATGTTAAATGTAATTTAATGTGAAATTTCGTGTGAGTGATCAATGATTTTTTCGCTTTAACAATTTTTTTCTTAATTCAACGTTCTCCAAAACGTTTAAGGAATCATTGTGAAGAAACCGACATATCCGCGAACCAACCATTCTAAGACTGTTTTAATACGTGGATGGAGCCTCTTTGAGGCGCACTTTAACCCTTTCACCGTACCGACGAGATAGTGAGCCAGCAACACAAGAATTAACAGTCGTAGTATAGTCGGTGAAAAGTTAAAAAGACACCATTGGACGCGCAGTAAAGATACGATAAATGCTCGGGTCAACGCCATTATTTCCACGGTAAATGTTATGAAGTAAATGTTTTTGTAATAACCTTATTTACATACAGAGTTATTTATTCATTACATATTTAATTGTAGCAATCAGTTCAAGAAAGAATAATTTTGTAATTTGGATTGTAATTAGGTTTCGCAACGTCCTATGTCACAACAAAATTGAGTTACGCTATTTGTTATTTAGAAGCTAACTCATTCGTCCGCTATAGACAATTTGTACATTATTAGCTGCGCCCCGCTTTGTATAAGTCATCCCACGGGAACTGTATATTTTTCCGGGATAAATATATTTGTTGGGATATATTCTTCCCCATGGTGGATCGGATAGGGTTTGAACAGGCATCAAACTTATCGATAAGTACGCGTGACCTTATGTATTGAATAATATTGACGTTTCCAAGCCATTTCTTTATGAATTTTATGGAAATAAAAGTTTTGACTTTGACTTTGATAAAAATTAGCCTGTTTGCTATTCCGGACTATGTTCTATCTCTGTTCCAAATTTCATCTCGAACCGTTCAGCCGTTTTGCCGTGATTGAGTCACAAACATCCACCCATCCAAACTATAGCATTTGTGATAATATAACGTAATACTGGTTTATTTTCTTCAAATCAACAACCCCTTGGAGAAGTCGAACTTTGATATACATAACACCGTAAGTAAATTTAGTGTGATACAATTAAAATACATATTGATCAATTTTTGTTCGTAGACATTTTACAGCAAACTCGCTTGATGACTCTACGATGCAGAATGCTTGCCGAGGAGTAATCTATTCACTCTCCTGAAGACATGAAGTATTCCAGATTATAGTTCTCGGGAAATACAGACGCAGGCAAGGAGTTACATTCTTGGTCTGTCCGCATTATGAAAGTGGAAGCTAAACGCTTATTATTATTATTATTATTACGTTTGGATTTTAGGTGGCATTTTGGTAACAAATTTAGATAGAAAAAAAACCTTTATTGAGCATTTAAATACTTTACGTCCATTAAAAATCACATTATTGGCCAATTCAAATATAAATAAAAAAAAGACGTGTGGCACTCGGAGACTGCCGCGGTAAAGCTATTGCGCGTGATATTTCAAAAAGTCATTAAAAGTTCTGGTATTTATCGATAGATGGAAAAACTAAAAAGTATCACCGCTGTGCCGGTCGGAGTGGGGGGTGTTAGGTTTTTTTCGTTACGGAATTTCTGGATTCGGTCTCCACGCTCAAGGCCCGCGATAAAAGCTATGCAATAGCTTAAAAAATATTTTCGAAATTTTTTGACATAGATGTCTAATGCCGCGTCGTTGGCGAGGGGGATTCGTTACAAATAGCGCTATAATAATGAACTTTCAGAGTCACTTTCAGTTAAGTAGCTAAGAAATAAAAAATATTCGGTAATGAACAAAAAGCTTATCATTTGCAAGGAATATATTTATATCATACCTTTATCTAAATGCAGTCGTCGGAGCAAAAGGAGCCATCTTCCCACCCCATATATCATTGAAAATATTAAAAAGATGCATAAAATATACTTTTATACTGTCCGTTTTCATTTAGGGCTACTTTATAAATTGTCACATCCATTTTTAGGCTTCCCTCAGCATTTGTTCTTGCGTTTATTTCACCAAAAAAAACGCATTCGGCGATAGAAAAACGTAACCTGTGATATTATTTTTATAAACTTATTTTTATATTACTTACCTATACATGAAACTCCAAACTACTTAATACTTCATTAAAATAATCCTAAAACTCACCTTCAACGGAAGTCCCAAGCTGTGAGTCAATGGTCAAAGTCTGCACCCCACCGAGCAAAACCGGGCACAGTACTAGTATAAGTAACATTTTCAAGAAACAAACTAACATCACATCAAACCTTTTTGTCCATCACTATTACCAAAAATTTTTTTTTAATATCCAAATGACAGTTATTTTCAAACGTCAGTATTTCCCGTCATAATGGCGTCAGTCGATCTAACTGCATAGACTTCTAAATAGACGTGTGGTAGAACAAATGTTTTAACAAAGACGTCTTTACATTAGAATTCGCAAATAAATTGTGGTATTAAAATAGTTGGGTGTGGCGGAATGGCTTCACGGTTCGATGCGTCGCTTCCTTCGTCTCATGTGAACCTTAAAGTTTGCTAATCATTACAAGATAGCAGGCGGACCCATCCTCGTGCATGAATCAGTGGCGGATTTACACATTTCCCAAGTAAAGGCTATTGAAATTTTGCCGCCCTTACCTCTACAATTGTAAATTGTCAGTTCCTAGATTATCATTTAAATCCAACAATTCGCTTCAAATTGCACAGGAAATCGTTTTTGGGTACATTTCTGAGGTAATTGGTAATCAAAGCTCAATGATGTACGACTAATAAGGCGGGGTATGCCACTCACGCAATAATTTACATTCGGTAAACGTAAAGATGTATTGTGGACTTCTAGAGAAATCACATGAGAAAACCGTCTTACAGAAATCGAAAAGATTTCTGGATAAAAAAAGTGTTCTCAAATTTGCCGCCCCTAAAATCTGCCGCCCTAGGCTCAAGCCTACTTAGCCTGCTGGTAAATCCGCCACTGGCATGAATACATGTTAAACGCGGGTTTACAAAGCGAACGACAAAATAACCAGCATTCACTTGATTAGTTACAATGAGCCAACACCAATGTTTTCTAGTCAACGGAATGCTAAATCTGCCGAGTTATTATTAACAATAATATTTTCACAAAATCAGTACTATGAGAGAATTATATTATGTAGAATAGATACACGTCCAAATCCTGAAAAAATATATTTTAATTAGACACACTTATGATCTCTCTAAGTATATTCAATACAATATCTAATTCGAAAAAAAAAAATATGCGGCCATTATAAATTAGTTATCATCGGTATTTTCCCATAGTTAAGTAAGAATAGACCCAAAACAAAACATTGGACCTGTAAATTCAAAGGCAAAAAGGCAAGGTTTTCAATACACCGTGGGATCGCCTTTTCCCAAACACTTTTGTCCCTACGCGGGAATCGAACCCAAAATCTTCTAGCCGAGACAACAGAGTGCTTTCTGGTGCGTGTAATTTTTTGTCTGATTTACAAATAGATGTTATCATACCTCTTACGTGGCCACTCAAACACCGCTACAGAACTTGTTTTGCGTTTTTTGTACAAAAATATTTCTGAATTAATGTGATAATTTAGCAGGTATGTACTAGTATAACACCTAGACATGAAATGGAATTTTATTTAATTAATATTGTTATTACACATAATTTAAATTTTATTAATCGTCAATAAATCTTGAGACTATCAATATTTTTCGAATGAACAAATAAACTAAAAAAATATTTGCTTACACGCGGCCGTAATGTATATGTATTTTCATATAAATGCGAAAGTAGCTCTCTCTGTCTGTCTGTTACCTTTTCACTTCTGACTGAACCTTGGAGAAGACCATAGGCTACTTGAAGGGTGTGAAATAGGGGATGAGAATTTGTGGGGTGAAACCGCTCGTCCAACAAGCGATGGTGTGAACTTGTGGTTCGTGCACGTTCGGTGACCACCCTTAGAGTGGGTACGCGATACGCGGAGGCTGCCCGGGTTAGAGAGAGAGAGAGAAAGGGTAGATGATCTGTCGAGTTCGCGTTTGTGTGTTCAAATATTCAAAAAAGTAGTTAAAAAAGATACAATCTTGGCTGTATATCTAACTAGACTAGACCGTGTAGTTAGCAATTCAGACTTTCCCATAGTATTGTTGAAGGCCGTAAATTTAGCGATTCTAAGGAGAAATTACCTGTCTTTGGACGACCGTTTTGAGAATGCAATAAGTAGATATGTTAGCGTAATATGGATGAGATGGACAGAGGGTACAATAAAACGTTTTGAAACAGTCAGGCTTTAAAGAAAATTAATGATACTCCTGCGGTGGCAAGGAGAGATGACATTAATTAAAGTAGATATCAGTTTCGACAATAAGTTAAAGTGTGCGTGCCACCTGTGTCACAGAGAACCATATTGCAGGCAGGAGTGCAATAGGTGCATCTGTAAGTACATCTAACTTAGTTCTTGGAATGGTCAACAATATCATAAAAGGTTGCAAGAAGAGATCACTCTATGTGATAATGCCGCCCATATTAATATTATAAATTGTCAGTTATTTTTACCAACTTTAGAAAAGAGGTTCGCAATTTTGTTCTATTTTTATTGATTGTTACCTCAGATCTCCAACTGGCCTCATAGCTCAGTTGGTTAGTAACCCTACCTTCTGCGCTGTAGGTCGTGGATTCGATCTCCACTCAGGACAAACATTTATGTGACATTTGTAACATTGATGTTTGTTCTGTGTCTGGGTGTTAATATGTATTATATGTATGTATTTACAAAAGAAAAGTATATAAGTATGTATATCAGTTGTCAGGTTCCCATGATACAAGCTATGCTTAGCTTACTTTGGGGCTAGATGGCGCTGTGTGAAATGTCGACCATTATTTATTTATTTATTTATCTCCGTCATTTATAAACCGATTTGGAAAATTATTTTATTATTTGAAAGGATATAATTTCAATCTAGTCCCATAGAATTTCATTCCATCAAAATCGATTTTGTAGTTTGGTTATTAAGTCAAAATAAATGGAAACAATATCTAACAATATCCAAGTACGGATAACCAGGAATCATTATCATTATTGGCGATGAAGTCCGTTTTTTCGTTTAGTTAATTTATTATGAGATACAGTTACGGAACGAGCCGACGGCCCACCTGGTGTTAAGTGGTAACCTCTGGCCATAACAACCGATGCGACTTGGGTCCTCTCCTACTATGACAAGACCCAAGTCGCATCGTATACGCCCGTAACTCTGAGACATGAAGGTGGAATGTCTCATGTGCCTGTAATTTCACCGGCAACCACACCTTTTTTTGAGGTGTCTTCCATCTCCCGTGTTGATTCATATCCGTACTAAACTAGCGATCTTTGAACAAAGCCTCGTTGTATGAGTTACATTTATCTGTTGGTACGTTAGTTATATGTATCTACATCTCGCTGGCGAATTCACAATTAATTTTCATAATTGTTGCAGTGTTGGGACTTTATTCTGTGATTATTTTAACTTTAATAAAATGTCACCGTTTAGCGTTAGGTTCCTTGAATGTTTTTTTATTACTTGTAGTCATTAAACTAATAAGCATGCAGTTTAGTAGAACTCTCGCCAAGTTCGTCCGGGGAAGTACTGCCACCATGCCCTTTTCTGCCGCCAAGCAGTAACGCATTCGCGTTACTGTGTTCCGGTTTGAAACGTGTGGTTGCCGGTGAAATTACAGGCACATGAGACATTCCACCTGCACGTCTCACATTTACGGGCGCATACGATGCGACTTGGGTCTTGTCATACATAGTATGGGAGGACCCAAGTCGCATCGGCTGTTATGGGCCGAGGTTACCACTTAACACCAGGTGGGCCGTCGGCTCGTTCCGTAAATGTATAACATAAAAAGAAAAAAGCTTATTACATATTTAAGAGTAACAAAGGCGACTTAGTTGTAAGCACAATTAAGTAATTAATTAAAATTAAGACCAAATTTTACACTCGGTTACGCAAAAATCTATATAAATAAATAAAATTCAAGTATCTGTTTATTATTTCGATGACTGGCCTCATGGCTCAGTTGGTAGTACTCAGCCTTCTGCACTGTAGGTCGTGGGTTCGATTCCCACCCAGGACAAACATTTGTGACATTTGTAACATTGATGTTTGTTCTGTCTGGGTGTTAATATGTATTATATGTATGTATTTACAAAAGAAAAGTATATAAGTATTATATCAGTTGTCTGGTTCCCATGATACAAGCTATGCGTAGCTAACTTTGGGGCTAGATGGCGATGTGTGAAATGTCCACCATATTTCAATTTTTTTTTTTACGAAATGCGTGTGAAAGTTTAAAGGCTAATTTAACAAAAAAACAATTATTTAAATATTTAATTTATAATGAAGAGAAGATTTTTATTTCAGAACAAGATTAATTAAATATTTAGCGCAATGTCGTTGTCTCGGGACGGAGGTGTTTAAATTGACGCAACATTTGATCCACGTAAAAAGATCTCACAACTGGGTTGAGGTCCTCAAGCTTAGTAAACCTTTACCCTATACAGGTCCAGGGGAACTAAAGTGATAGTAAAATATATACAGGGTGTCCGGTTAGAATGGATAACCTTGAAATGGGTCTTAGTAGAACTATTGGGCATTCGGAAAAAAGTATCAAATAACAAAAACAAATTACCCAAAAAAACAAAATACAAAACTTCGATATTATTAAAAAAATACATATCTTTGATACTACTTGTTTTTTTTTTATTTGTTTTTTTTTCCGAATGCCCAATAGTTCTACTAAGACCCATTTCAAGGTTATCCATTCATTACCGGACACCCTGTATATATAAGTACTACAAATTCTCAGATTGAAGATCGCCATACGATGCAACTTGAATCTTCCCTGAAATGTTAACAGTGCTTAAGAAAAATGGTAAGCTATCAGTATAAGTTTTCCCCACACTATGGTTGACTCACAAACTTTGATCTTCGAAGATATCGTGTGCGAACATTGCTACCACCGTGTACTCTACCTACGCGTATTATACTTCTTCAATAAACTCCTTGTTAGAGAGGTCGATGGCCGCCGGTTTTAATTGTTTCGCTACCTCTTTGTGAATAAAAAGATATTTGAATAAGCACAGGATACGAACGACCCCAGAACGGCGAACAATAAGTATTTTAATAGAAATCTGACTAGATGTGCTATGTTTACTCTTTATTTGCTTTTAGACTAGACTAGACTGGCCTCATAGCTCAGTTGGTTAGTAACCCTATCTTCTGCGCTGTAGCTCGTGGGTTCGATCCCCACTCAGGACAAACATTTATGTGACATTTGTAACATTGATGTTTGTTCTGTGTCTGGGTGTTAATATGTATTATATGTATGTATTTACAAAAGAAAAGTATATAAGTATTATATCAGTTGTCTGGTTTCCATGATACAAGCTATGCTTAGCTTACTTTGGGGCTAGATGGCGCTGTGTGAAAAGTCCACCATTATTTATTTATTTTATTTATATTTTTGAAACGCGGCTTTGCTCGTTTGGTTCTCCCCAGACCCATTCCACAGATAATAAACAATTTTCCAGAAAAAAAAGGCTGGGTCCAATAAAATAAGTGGAATTAATCACTTTGAATTTATAAATTACTTAGTCGGCATAATTCCAGGCTCCTGTGTTACATATAGATAACTATACGATTTGTTTTGTAACTAAAATAAGGTCTCCACTAATATGTTATAGGCTACCCACCACCCCCCACCTGGGCTACCGTTTGACACAAGCTGTAGGGTACCTAAGTTAACACAAAATGTGCTTTATGTTGTAAAATGAGCGTAATTATACCACATTTTAAACGATTCCTCCCCCCACAACTACAGCACGCGACTTTGGTCACCTTCTAAGTTCTAGAGAATGCGACGAACCAAGAAGATGAACCATGAAGAAAAGCATCGTGAGGATACCCAAATAGCTTGGAACTAGATAATCGAAGAAATGTGGTGAGACATCAGCAGCAAGACAGTACGCTAGGCGCAGGCAGCGTACGGCGTCGTTCACACGGAGAGCGGGAGCGGGGCGGTTGGAGAATGAGTTGCTGAAGAATCTTGCTTCTTATACTCGTAATGTTTCCCGATGAGGATCGCGCGCTAGATTATAACGCCCAACGATTATATCCCTTGGTAGTATATATTTGGTGGTAAAAATTCGAAGACATGTGTCGAGTGCACGAAAGGTGCCTCTTTGAGGCGCACTTACAATCCTTTCACCACACTGGTTCCACAGAACCGGTGACTCGAAGAAGAAGAAGGTGGTATGCGGCATGTAGAGAATTTTTTGTGATCTTTCTATCTATTCAAGTCTCTGGTTCTTTAGAACCGGTGTGGTGAAAGGATTTTATGTGCGCCTCAAAGAGGCTCCTTTCGTGCACTTGACACATGTTTTGAGTTTGTAGTTCTAAGACATGTCGGTTTCCTCACAATGTTTTCCTTCACCGTTTTGAGAATGTGATATTGCGCACATAAATCTTTCAAGCGAAAAACTCATAGGGCACGTCGGGATTTGAACCGGTGACACCTCTGGATTGAAACTCGGGGTCAGTACCACTAGACCACCACGCTCTCAAGTATTTTTGTGATGTAATTAGGAGATGAGCAGATGGCCCACAAGGCTTTGTGGTGATCTCCGCCCTTCACATATTTAGGTTCAACAAGACCCAAGTCAAATCGTATGCGCCTGAAACTCCGAGAAGTGAAGGTGAAATGTCCCACGTGTCTGTAATATCACCGGCAACTACACCTTTCAAACTGGAACACGCGAATGTACTATTAGGTACTTGGTGGCAGTACTTCCCCGGACGAACATATCACAAAAGTTCTACAGCCTGTGGAATAGAAGCATCATATTGGCGGCATTCCCTCTGTGAACTTTACGTATCTGGATTTAGCAATCGGCACTCAGATTTTTACTTATCTAATTAAAACCATACAGTTTCTAAGTGAAATCTTGTTAAACAATTAATCTGTGCCGTGGGAATTACGGCAACATTAACGGAGATGAGAACATTAATTACTAATTTAAGGATTTTATGTGGTTTAGGAAAAAACCTACTGTTATTTTACAACGCAGTACAAAAAGTAATTGGAGTGAACTACAGAGTTCAAAGTTCACTGCGCCATTCAAATATAGCAGCAGTAGAACTGATTGTGTGCAGTTCGTCCGGGGAAGTGCTGCCACCAACAAAAATATTTTTTTTTTCATGTCTTATTTGTTGTCTCTCATCAGGCAGCGAGGTGAAATGATTGAATAGCGCCTCGATCAGGCTCCTTCCGTTTACTAGACACACGTCTTCGTGTTTTTTCCGACTGCAGGTTTCCTCATGTTTTCCTTCACCGTTTTGAAGAACGTGGCATACAGACTGGTGCACGTCGGCATTCGAACCAACGATCTCCGAATTAAAATTCTCTCATAGGTATTCTAAAACGAAAGCCATTCCATTTCCAAGCCATTTCTTTATGAATTCTATGGAAATAAAGTTTTTGACTTTGACTTTGAAAGATAATTATTTCTCTTAAACTGAGGCTTTTGTAAAAATAAAATAAAATCCAATTAATGACATACAACTAACATTTATTCTTAAACTCTAAACAATCGAGTCGTATAATAATAATAATTTGCTAAATAATAATAAAATCATTTCGACGACACTTGAAATCAATTATAATAATATATCTTAATAATAATGTATTCTTATGTAGGTACACATTACATATATAAAAGTCTATCATATAATAGTTTGCGTCGCGACTTCTCTCGGCGGCATCTCCTGTTAGGTACATAACAGATAGTATTCTACACTTTGCTTATTAAGAAATTAAGTACCTGGATGGCCGGTATTTTTTTTATTATTGAAAACACGAATAAAACAACATTTTCTGAAAATGAATCCTAGCTAGATCGATTTATCGCCCGCGAAATCCCCTGTATACTAAATTTTATGAAAATCGTTGGAGCCGTTTCCGAGATTCAGATTATATATATATATATATACACAAGAATTGCTCGTTTAAATATAGTAAGATATATTGGAAAGGACAATGTTCAGTCGGTATGTCCACACTATTTATTTATTTATTTGTAGACCCAGTAATACTTGAGATATATGTTACAGTGCACGCGAGAGAGTCACATAATAGATATAAGTGACACACAGTCACAATACTAGAAATAAAAATTAAAACCCATTAGATTCAATAACACATTACTAGAATCTTTAACTTGTTAACTTCTAAACCAAAAACTGGCCTTGAAACGCCGAAACTAAATGAATTTTAAATCATCTATACCAATAAATAAAATTGGAGTGTCTGTTTGTAATATTAAAATAACCGATTTTTACTAAGTGCATATGGACGTATACACGGTACATATACCAAAACAACATTTTTTACAATTTTTGTCTGTCTGTTTGTTCCGGCTAATCTCCGAAACAGCTGGACCGATTTTAACGGGACTTTCACTGGCAGATAGCTGATGTAACAAGGAGTAACTTAGGCTACTTTTCCGAGGGGTAAAATAGGAGTGCGTGATAAAACCGAATTACACGCGGACGAAGTCGCAGGCAACAGCTAGTAATGTATATTACGAACTAGAAGATCATGTTAAACACAACAAGGCGTGGGAGAATGTCAATTAACTTGGACATTATATATATCTAAACAAAATAATAATTGTATTAATGTTTGTGATACATTTTTATATAGGTACATACATATGAAAACAATGAATCCTAAATTATTTACCTAATTGAGGTAAATCATTTTTTTATAACGTAAAAAATTCATGTCGCTTTGTTAATAATTAAAAAAATAAACGAATTAAACATCTAAATACGCTCTAACGCATTTACGCTACATAAGGTCAGCTAGTTAAAGTAACCTCAAAAACTTCAAGGTCACCGACCCCAGAACAAGTCGCCGCCTTCAAGGTCAAGGTCACAGACCTCAACACTTGCAATTTGTTCAGCAGCCCGAGCATCGAGTCACTCCTATAACTCGAAAACATCCAAATCTTCAAAATCCTCCAATCCTTGAAATTTCTTCTCCTTCCGTCTGGTGTTGGCGGAGCCCTCGTCGTCGCTGTCCACGTACACCATCTCAATGGGCTTCCTGTTCACGTTGTTCATCATCATGACGACGTCGGCGCGCGCGTTCACGTCCGTACGGCTCGGTACGGCCGCCGTCGCCGCCGTCGCCCCGGCGCCGGCGGCGGGTAACTCTTGGTCGCTCACGTCGTTCAGCGTCGTAGTCAACTCCTGACGACATCATATTTATTGTATAGAAATAACTTTTCTCTTTTAGTGCACTGAGTGAGCCTCTTTGAGGCGCGCTTTAACCATAACTTTGATTAGTAGGAGTAGTAGCGTTTTTAGTGTTAACAGGGGTATGCGTTTCAGTAAATACAGAATGGCCGGTAATAAATGGATAACCTTGAAATGGGTCTTAGTAGAACTATTGGGCATTCGGAAAAAAAAACAAATAAAAAAAAACCAAGTAGTATAAAAAAAAACAAAACAAATAAAACAAAATAATCAAAAATTCGATATTATTTAAAAAATACATATCTTTGATACTACTTGTTTTTTTTTTATTTGATATTTTTTTCCGAATGCCCAATAGTTCTACTAGACCCATTTCAAGGTTATCCATTCATTACCGGACACCCTGTACATGTTAAACGCATGGCATGCATCGGGACGCACGAGTGATGGTGCTTGAACACACCGACAATTCATTTATGTTGTTCTGTATACAATAAAATATCAAATTCAATCACACAAACACACACACGCACGCACGCACGCACGCACGCACGCACGCACGCACGCACGCACGCACGCACGCACGCACGCACGCACGCACGCACGCACGCACGAGTATGGTATGTGTACGAATTGTTAAATTTTAAACTTAACAATTTTAATTTCAGTATTATACCAATAACCCTGCAGGTAGGTACTGCATACAAATAAAAACCAACTCGTTAAATTTGAAATGTTGGTATTCGAAGTATGTTTCAAATATGAATTTCGAAGTGAGTTTTATATTTTGAATTTTGAAATAATTTCCAAATTTGGAATTTTTAAGTGAGATGAGATTATGAATTTCGAAGTGAATTTAAAAATTTGTATTTCGACGTGAGTTGAAAATGTGTAACGAGTGTATATACAGGGTTACAGGAAAAGTCGTGCTAGATCCGTTAAGGGCGTGGAGTACCCATCATTTCTGACTTATTTCACTATGAAACACCCTACCCTAAACTTAACCCTTTTCGAGATATTCGACTTTTAATTTTTTATTGAATAATGCCGATTTTTAGGCTACGAAATTTATTTTTGTTTATTTTGTGTATCTTATTATTATTATTATTGCATTTTTACATGTGTAATAAGATGCTTTAGGACATCAATCATTAAAATAGTGCATAAGTTAATTGAATAGACCGTAGTAGACAAGTGAAAGTAAAAAAATAAAAAATATATTAGCAAGCTTATTTTTCTCTAAGGGATATCTAAAAAAAATATTATGACACTTGTTCGGCAGATATTTTTTAAAATATCTACGTTTCATCAGCTATCTAACGAGGTCTAACAATCTAGGGTTTGTATTACATTTCGTGGAAAAAAGTAGTTGGGACGCTCCAGGTAGCAGTTCTAACGGTCCCGCGCCTATTTTCCTTCAAGTTAAGACGCACCGAGAGAGCGAGACAAGTGACGATTTATGTAGGTGCGAATGAAAGAAAAAGTGTAGAGACCGGTTAGAGCTGGGAATACAACAGGGGGTATTGTTTTGGTTGTCAGTCTGCTTTTGTGCTTCGTACATAGTAGATGTGATATCGTTTTGCTCTTTTTCTCGACTTGGCTGTGATTCTGGACTATTTCTTCTGATTTGTGACTACTGTGCTTGTTAACCGGACTCTGATTTGTACCTGTGATACTGTGATATATGTGTTGAAGATGACGTCCTACACACCTGAGGAATATGCTGATATGCTTATTTGTTACGGATACTGCGATTGTGTGTCTGCGCAAGCTCGTAACGAATACATAACTCGCTACCCCGGTCGTCGAGTGCCGGATGTGGCCTGTTTTGACAGAGTTTATCGAAGACTTAAAGAAACTGGCTCTGTTTTGAGACGAAATACAGACATGGGAAGACCACGAATTGACGACGAAGAACAGGACAATGAGATAGTGCAACGCTTTCGAGCGGATCCGACTACTTCCACTAATATTGTTGCCCGTGATCTGGGACTTTCGCAATGGAGAGTGTGGTTTACAGTGCATACTGCTGGCCTATACCCGTACCATTACACGCCGGTACACGTTATTGAAGAAGGAGACCCCGCGAGAAGATTGGACTTTTGCAGATTTATGCTAAATGCTGACGTAGAAGACCCAGATTTTCTAAGAAATATCTTGTGGACGGATGAGTCCAAATTTGATAAAGATGGCATAACCAACTATCACAACGTCCATTACTGGGCCCCAAAAGAACTAAGGAATCCCAATAAGAAAAGAGTGAAAGGGTCCCAACGAAGATTCAGCGTGAATGTGTGGATGGGCATTATCTCTAATCATTTGATTGGACCTTACTTTCTCCCGGATAATCTAAATGGGGAAAGCTACGAAAATTTCCTGAGAGCAGACTTGAGTGATTTGCTGGATGATCTGCCACTCAACCTGATCAGGGACATGTGGTTCCAACACGATGGCTGCCCTGCCCATTTCAGGAGAAGTGTCAGAGACTGGCTGGACACAAATTATCCAAACAAATGGATAGGACGAGGTGGGCCGTTGCCATGGCCAGCAAGAAGTCCGGACCTAACTCCCATGGATTTTCATGTATGGGGGTGCATGAAAAGTCTTGTGTACAGCGAGCCGAATCCAGTTTTGTCTGTGGAAGACTTAAGAGAAAGGATTGTGGATGCAGCAAATAAAATGAGGACCACGTTGACCACTGGAGTAGTGAAGACTGGTCTCCGTAGAAGGATGCGACAATGTTTCAGAAATAGAGGCGGCCATGTTGAACATGAACTGTAGAATAAGAAAAAGTTGTGTGAAAACCTTTAATAAATGACATTTCATGCATACCTAATGTTTTATTTTACTTTTTACTAATTTTTTTCCAATGCATTTGAATAAAACCCTAGATTATTATACCTCGTTAGATAGCTGATGAAACGTAGATATTTTAAAAAATATCTGCCGAACAAGTGTCATAATATTTTTTTTAGATATCCCTTAGAGAAAAATAAGCTTGCTAATATATTTTTTATTTTTTTACTTTCACTTGTCTACTACGGTCTATTCAATTAACTTATGCACTATTTTAATGATTGATGTCCTAAAGCATCTTATTACACATGTAAAAATGCAATAATAATAATAATAAGATACACAAAATAAACAAAAATAAATTTCGTAGCCTAAAAATCGGCATTATTCAATAAAAAATTAAAAGTCGAATATCTCGAAAAGGGTTAAGTTTAGGGTAGGGTGTTTCATAGTGAAATAAGTCAGAAATGATGGGTACTCCACGCCCTTAACGGATCTAGCACGACTTTTCCTGTAACCCTGTATATGTAATGGTGAGTGTGTCAGCGTGTAGTGGGTAGGTGGGTGGGTGGTTACCTTGAGCAAGGTTGTTGGTAGCGGAACGGAGTAGAGCACGATCTTGTCGCGCACGGCGGTGTCGCGCGTCAGGGGCACGAGGCGGCCCGTGCGCGCGTCGCACATCAGCAGCGTCGCGCCGCGCCTCAGCTCCGCGGCGCACTCCCCCGCCGTGCACACCGCGCGCATCACCTAACACACACACTTATGTATACATCGACTGGCCTCACAGCTCAGTTGGTAGTAACTCTGCCTTCTAAGCTGTAGGTCGCGGGTTTGATTCCCACCCAGGACAAATAGATGTTTGTTTTGTGCCTGGGTGTCAATATGTATTATAATAAGTATGTACGAATATATCAGTTGTCTGGTTCCCATGATACAAGCTATGCTTAGATTACTTTGGGGCTAGATGGCGCTGTGTGAAATGTCCACCAATATGTATGATACTTTGGGGGGGGGGCACATTTAAGGTAACTAACATTTTAGGAATTATGTATTCAACAAGAAATATAAGCATATTGAAATTATGCACATTCCACAATGGAATTATGTATATCCAACGAGAGAGGACTCAGATAGAGGACAATATGTGCTTAACGAGTAACGAGAATATACAACTCCATTGTAATAAAGACGACGTGTTGATGTTAGTTGCTCCGCGTAGGCATTTGTTATTTTTTGACGTGACAATGTCTTATAATTCGATAGAGCCGGCTGCACGCACGAAAAAACATGACTCATGCGGCGTTACCTCGCTCTGAGGCGTTCCATGTAAGGCTTGTGCAAGTGCAAGCGAGAGCGCGGAACGAGCGACAAAGAAGCACAATCGGCCTTTGCGTTCGGCAGCGTTCGACATCCGTCTCTCTCCTACTTGAGTGAGCGATGCGTCTGCGTGGACAGCTGCTAATACTTACATTTACATGTTTTGATCGAGTATCAAGTGCAGTGTAAAACTATTAAATTGTAAAAAAAAAATTGACATAATTGTATTTATGCGTACAAATAAATCTAACTTGATCAATTTCATTGTGATTTCCAATTACCTCCTTCTCTATATATATACAAATCTATTAAACAAATGAAATTAAAATTTTCTTTTGAAAAATGCTACCATTCCATCAGTATTTTCTTAAGACGTTGTCACGTTCAACTATCGTCAGTAAACCGACTTTACAGACAACCATTTTTTTTTTTTTGTTTAATTTCTCCTTGTTGTACATTTGTTCTTTTGTGTTTTTTTTAATTTCTCCTAGAATAAGTACCAATGTAATCGGTGTTGTGTATACAATTTGTTGAAAATAAATTAATTTCTTTCTTTCTTGCTTACCCTCGCGTACAGCAGCGGATTGTCCTTCAACTTGACATACACCTTGTTGTCGAGGCACATCCTGCTCGGCGAGGACAGCACGGCGCTGACACCGCTGCCGCCGTCAGCGCGCCCGTTGAGCCGCTCCACCGACCTGACGGCGAGTGCGCCGGGGCGCGGCCCCGGGGGCTCCGTCAGCAGGCGGCGCGCGCCCGGCACCGTCCCCATCGACCAGTAGTCCGCGCGCGACTCCGCCGGCTCGGACTCCCTCAGCACGTAGTACGAGCCCCTAATCGTGAACATAGTCTCGCCGAAACACTGGATCACTATGTTGGTCGGGTCCTGGTGCCTGAGGAACTCGTCCAGAGGTATCGTCATGTCTGAAACGTGGATGTGGTGGGGCGTCAGCGCGACTCACACACAGGGTACACGCCGCCGCGTGTATATTGTGTTGTCTGGAAGAGATCGTCTACCACGGTCGAGTAAAATTTTATTAACACAAAATTTCATAAACGTTACTGCATTAAAGTGTAACCCCCCTCCCCCCATCCCCCCCCCTCCCCCTCCGTCTCATTGCGGGAAGCGGATAGGGGCGTTATAATTTGTTATGTATTGTATTAATTCTATTGAGGGTAGATGTATATTAGAATCAAGTCTACTGCCTGAACCTAAATATAACAGTCTCGACATATTGGTGGCTTCATTGAGCGACCTGTGCAGTATATAAATCTTAAATATATTTTATGTCGAGAAATATACATGTAATTGAGATACGGAACGAGCCGACGGCCCACCTGGTGTTAAGTGGTAACCTCGGCCCATAACAACCGATGCGACTTGGGTCCTCCCCTACTAGGTATGACAAGACTCAAGTCGCATCGTATTCGCCCGTAACTCTGAGACGTGTAGGTGGAATGTCTCATGTGCCTGTAATTTCACCGGAAATCACACTTTTCAAACTGGAACACAGTAACGCGAATGCGTTACTGCTTGGCGGCAGAAATTGGCATGGTGGCAGTACTTCCCCGGACGAACTTGGCGTGAGTTCTACTGCTCTTGAATTCTCTCTATTAACGAGTTCACCGGCCGTTAATACTAAGCGGTGTCCGTGTGAAGGCGGGTGCGACCGCTAGTACATACCTCTCCTCCTGTAGTACCGCTCCAGTTGACATGAGTTCGTGCCGAGGTGAGAGTCTGCACACGACAAATAACATTACATCGACAGGCCTCACAGCTCATTTGGTAGCAACTCTGCCTTATGAGCTGCAGGTCGTGGGTTCGATTTCCGCCCAGATCAAACATTCGTGTGACGAACGTAGATGTTTCTGTGTCTGGTTGTTAAAATGTATTTATATGTATGTATTTACAAAAAAAAAGAATACAAATTTATTCTATTAGTCATCTGGTTCTCATAGTACAAGTTATGTCTTGTTTGGGGCTAGATGGCGCTGTGTCGTGATGTCCACCAATATTTATTATTTATTACATGAATATCATAGTAATTAATTGGACTAATTATATTATATTAGTGGTAATAAAGCGCCTCGGACAGGATTTCGTATTTCCAGCTAAACACACACAACGCGATTGGATACAACTTTATGTTTCGACATAGCGCGGTGTGTGTGTGTGTGTGTGAGTGTGAGTGTGAGTGTGAGTGTGAGTGTGAGTGTGTGAGTGTGAGTGTGAGTGTGAGTGTGAGTGTGAGTGTGAGTGTGAGTGTGTGAGTGTGAGTGTGAGTGTGAGTGTGAGTGTGAGTGTGAGTGTGAGTGTGAGTGTGAGTGTGAGTGTGAGTGTGAGTGTGAGTGTGAGTGTGAGTGTGAGTGTGAGTGTGAGTGTGAGTGTGAGTGTGAGTGTGAGTGTGAGTGTGAGTGTGAGTGTGAGTGTGAGTGTGAGTGTGAGTGTGAGTGTGAGTGTGAGTGTGAGTGTGAGTGTGAGTGTGAGTGTGAGTGTGAGTGTGAGTGTGAGTGTGAGTGTGAGTGTGAGTGTGAGTGTGAGTGTGAGTGTGAGTGTGAGTGTGAGTGTGAGTGTGAGTGTGAGTGTGAGTGTGTGAGTGTGAGTGTGAGTGTGAGTGTGAGTGTGAGTGTGAGTGTGAGTGTGAGTGTGAGTGTGTGTGTGTGTGTGTGTGTGTGTGTGTGTGTGTGTGTGTGTGTGTGTGTGTGTGTGTGTGTGTGTGTGTGTGTGTGTGTGTGTGTGTGTGTGTGTGCGTGAATTAACTTTCATCCTTATCTTCCTATCCTTAACTTTTATCCTTATGTTTTGAATAATATTGACGTTTCCAAGCCATTTCTTTATGAATTCCATGGAAATAAAAGTTTTGACTTTGACATCTTAGACTCAGGTGTGTATAAATTCAATGTACATCCACAAAAGCGTAATTTCTGCCTACCCCTCCGAGAAACAGACGTGATTTTATGTATGTATGTATGCTCCATGTCGGATCTATTACACCTTAAAGCCAGTAGCAATAGTTACCATCAATGACGGCAGCGCTGGTTGTAGCAACACTGTGCGCGTCACCCTCCCCGCCCGAGGGGTAGGGGGAGGGGGTGGGGGGCGCGCCGGTACCGCCACTCAACCGAGTCAGGACATCGCCACAACCTATGTGTACAAATCAAAAACAACATGACCCTAAACTTCCTTTTTTTACAGCGGGAGAGATTTTAATGAGTTTTTGTTTTTCACTTTGAAAATCTACTAAAAAAAACCTTTATATCCCTCACCTTGTAATGGTATAGCCAAGCCGCCATCATTGTTCCCGGAACTGATAATCAGGGAGTCGCCGGAGGCTGAGTTTCGCTTTGTGATGTTGACTAAGGGAGGGACGGGGGGGTTAGCGGGGGAGGGGGAGGGGCGCTTGTTCAACAACACCTTGGTGCCGACCAAACCTGAAACCAATCAAAGTTATATTTATAATAAGTCTCACCAATTTATAAAATAGTAGCGACGCGACCGGGCTTCGCACGAGTACCAGAACATTATACGCCTAACAAAGATGCAATAGTCTTATATAATATAATAAGGATATATAACTGTATTGGTTTATGTTTGGTGTACACGGTGTGCGCCAGTAAAGCTCCCAGTCGACTTCATTTCCTCCGACATCTTGACCAGTTACCATCATATATCAAAACAATAATAAATAACAATTATATACTTTACGTATAAACCTTCCTCTTGAATAACTCTATCTATTGCTGAAAACTGCATTAAAATCCGTCGCGTAGTTTAAAAGATCTAAGCGTACAGACAGCGGGAGCGACTTTGTTTTATACACGTACTGTGTAAAGATATCACATAGTTCAAAATGGCCGAACGGATTCCTTGATTTTGCCTCAACTTTTGCCGTCAGCTTAATCGATATCTATACTAATATTATAAAGAGATAATGTTGGTAAGGTGTATGTATGTTGTATGTATGTCCGAAGTAAACTCAGAAACTACTGAACCGATTTCAAAAATTCTTTCACCAATAGAAAGCTACATTATCGAGGAGTAACATAGGCTATAATTTATTTTCAAAAAATTAGGGATCCGTAAGAATTTTTTATAATTTTGGTCTGTCTGTCTGTTTGTTCCGGCTAATCTCTGGAATGGATGGACCTATTTTGACGGGACTTTCACTGGCAGATAGCTGATGTAATAAGGAGTAATTTAAGCTACTTTTCCGAGGGGTAAAATAGGTGTGCGTGATAAAACCGAATTCCACGCGGACGAAGTCGCGGGCAACAGCTAGTGTTATTATATTTCGATTAACTGGTACGGTACTGGGGCTGGTGTTAAATGGTAACCTCTGCCCCTAACAAGCATTATCACTTGGGTCACAGCTCACTTATGGGCTAGATGGCGTTGTGTAATGTAGACCAGACCATTTAAGAGCAGTAGAACTCTCGCCAAGATCGTCCGGGGAAGTACTGCCACCATGCCCATTTCTGCCGCCAAGCAGTGAAGCATTCGCATTACTGTGTACCGGTTTGAAAGGTGTGGTTTCCGGTGAAATTACAGGCACGTGAGACATTCCATATACACGTCTCAGAGTTACGGACGCATACGATGCGACTTGGGTCTTGTCGTACCTAGTAGTAGACTGAAGTCGCATCAGTTGTTATGGGCCGAGGTTACCACTTAACACCAGGTGGGCCGTCGGCTCGTTCCGATACAGTATAACATAAAAAAAAAAAAAATGTTATTTATGGGTAATGCGGTCGATTCTTAGATAATCCCAACTATAATAAACAAAAATAGACGTTGGATATGTGTGTAATTGATCCGCTTGACCGAACACCATAAAAACTGGCACTACTCATGGTATTTGTAAATACGATAAATGTTACTTATTTTTTTATTATTATCTATTTTGAAATTGTTTAGTTTAGTTAGTTATTAGTTAACATTAATTAAGGTCCAAATTGTATTGTAAAATTTTCATTATTTCTTAATTTCAATAAAAATGTTCTCTGGCGCCACTGTTGTTACTCACGATGTTGCACGCCGATTTCGGTAGAACATGTTGTACTTAAAACGATTTTACCATCTGCATTTAATGTAATTTACACATGTTTCGCAAATAAATTATCTTTATCTTTATCTTTATCTTTATCTTTGGGGTGTACCATCACACCTGGACAGAACAGCGTCTGCCACCATCACACTCACTCTTAGAGTTCATCTGGACGTTGATCTCCTTGGTGAACCTGGTGCCGTCCTTGGAGATGACGAGGACGCGCGTGCGCCGCGTGCCGCGTCCCGCCCTCGCCTCCGCCCTCGCCTCCGGGGGCTCGCGGAGCAGGCTGCGCGGCTCCGAGGGTACCGGCAGACCAGCGACCGGGTGCGACATCGATGATATTTTGAACACCTGTCACATGGTAAATAAATAAATACTGGTAGGCTGTGGAATGCTTCCTTCTGAGGTCTTCCCGGCGAGGTATGACATGGGCAGCTTCAAGAGATATATAAAAAGAAATCTCGAGGGTAGGCAACGCATCAGTAATGCTCCCGGTGTTGCTAAAGTCAACAGGCTGCGGTGACCGCGCGACATCAGGCGGGCCGTAACCTTGTTTGCTTAAACTTAAAATAAAAAAATATGTGCAAACTTAGCGTTGTTAAGGGATCCAGAAAACTGATTGAATACATATATATCTACTTTTTACTTAAGCCTGTCCTGAAAATCAGCGCTGGGTATCTTGTCCTCAGCACATGCTGAGCACAGAGCTTTTTTCACAAGCAATGTACACGCCGGCTCATTCGTCCGGGGAAGTACTGCCATCATGCCCATTTCCGAAGCCAAGCAGTAACGCGTTCGTATTACTGGGTTCCAGTTTGAATGGTGTGGTTACCGGTTAAATTACAGGCACATGAGACATTCCATGTACACGTTTCAGTTTTACGGGCGCATACGATGCGTCTTGGGTTTTGTCGTATCTAGTAGGAGTGGACCCAAGTCGCATCGGTTGTTATGGGCAGAGGTTACCACTTAACACCAGGTGGGCCGTCGGCTCGTTCCGCAACTGTATCATATAAAAAACCACAAGACCTCCAGCGCAGAAGACTAAGCTGTGGTATCAGTCAGCATCACAGTTATAACATGTCAAAACTGAGTTCAAATATTACACAAACGTTGGTTTTTGGTTAATTTACAATGTTGTATTTGTTGGTTTCTGGTAAACGTTACCTTAATGCCGGTCCCGCGCGGGATGTCCTGCGGCTGAAGAACTGTGTCCCTGGTGACACAGGGACACAGGGCTAGCTGTGTCTCGTTGCCGTGGGAGTGCTGATTGCGCTCGACCTTGACACAATACAATACTGGTTACAATTCGCACCCGGAATCACAAAACACAAGCTTATAACAAGCTTAGCTTGTGATTCACAGAGGAATCTATGTGAATAGGAACTAGACATAATACCTAATTAGTTAATTATCTTTTGTTAACATTTACTATAATTGGCAAATAAATATATTATTTATTATTATTTATTATTTTGTTCTGTCGGTGGACGTTGGCAACGGCTGATAACCCTCGAATACGCCATGAAAATTATCGAGATGATCAGAGAAAGTACACAATGTCGGTGTGAAATTAAAGTGTCTGCACTGGGATTGTTGATCCAAATGATAAAACGGAAAAAATATGAATGTTTAGTATAAAACAAAGTCTCTGATAGTTTCTGAACCAAGCGACGGAGTTTCATACAGTTTTCACTAACAGAATGAGCGATAAACAAGGAACGTTTGTGCACAAAAATTGTCGAACTCGGGTAGTGTTTAACTAAAATAATCTATACATATAAATAAAATTGGAGTGTCTGTTTGTAATATTAAAATAACCGCTTTTTACTAAGTGCATATGGATGTATACACGGTACATAAACCAAACCAATTTTTTTTACAATTTTTGTCTGTCTGTTTGTTCCAGCTAATCTCTGAAATGGCTGGACCGATTTTGACGGGACTTTTACTGGCAGATAGCTGATGTAACAAGGAGTAACTTAGGCTACTTTTCCGAGGGGTAAAATAGGGGAGCGTGATAAAACCAAATTCCACGCGGACAAAGTCGCGGGCAACAGCTAGTAATATAATATTAGTGGACATTTCACACAGCGCCATCTAGCCCCAGAATAAGCTAAGCATAGCTTGTATCATGGGAGCCAGACTACTAATATACATACTGAAATAGTTTTTTGTAAATACATACATATATTATTTCATACAGCAAAATATAAAAATTACCTGATGGATCAAGTTGACGTCGTTATCTTGATTGACGTCACTGGCTTGATTGACGTTACTTGCTTGATTGATGTCATAGGCTTGATTGACGTCACTGGCTTGATTGATGTCAGAAACTGGAATGGTTTGCGGCTTGCGTGCAATTTTCGCCATCGGCGCTTCCGTGGAATTTGAATGCGAAAGATTTTTGATATTAGTCTTCACTGTAACACGGGCTGGTAGTAATGAATTGAAGGGCTTGCACGCTTTATTGACGGATTTCAGAGCGAACTTTGCCGCGGTAGGTTGTGGGGGTGGCAAGGAAGATAACGAGTCTGGCTTCAAAGGTTTTACAGATCGTGACATAGACAGCGCGTTGAGTGTATTGTTTGCCGCGCATAGCTGGCCGGAAGTCGGGGATGATTTAACCGATTGCACGAATAGCTCGGTGGAGTTTCTGGACCTTGACGGCGTGGCAGATTCTGGATTCATGGATGATTGTACTTTTATGCCGGAGGATAGTTTTGCTACGGTACTCGATATTGACAATGGAACCACGAGTTGTCTGGAAGATTTGACGGGCTGTATGGTAGATGGCGTGGGTATCGCGGTAGATTTAGTGGAAGGGGCCAGTTTCACAAAGGTCCCCGGCCCAGATCTGAGTGGAGATGCGACAACATCATATATAGATGTATGTATTCTGTTACTTCTAATCGTCGGGTAGGCCATAATTTTGGGCACTGCTACAGTGGTAGATGCAGAATGGATGGTCTTCGGGTTGACTTGTGGATACACAATCTTAGACTTGGAACCTTTGCCTTTGCCCTCCACAGAGTTCAAAACCAATTTTTGTGGTGGAATATTGGGGTTGTGGACAACGTTTGGTTTGGTGGCCGCGGAAGTGGCAGGTACTCGGGGGATCTCTCTGATGCGTTCAGGTGACTTTGTGTTCGGTGCGACACGGTTCGGTGCTTCGGCCGGTTTAGTTTTCAGGTTGAGATTGAAGTACTGAGAGGTGAGGTTCTTCTGCCTGATCCATTCTTTGAGTGGATCTATCTCCGTTACGTGGGCGGTTTCCGTTGGTTTTTTCTTAGAGGTCGGGCGAGTCTTCTTGTTTCCTGGGAAAAACTGGGCTTGAATTTTGTGTCAACATACACGTATTTGCTTAACGTTCAGCATAATATCTAAACAAATAAATAAAATGCGAGTGTCTGTTTGTAATATTAAAATAACCGCTTTTTACTAAGTGCATATGGATGTATACACGGTACATATACCAAAACAACTTTTTTTACAAATTTTGTGTCTGTCTGTCTGTTTGTTCCGGCTAATCTCTGAAATGGCTGGTCCGATTTTGACGGGACTTTCCACTGAAAGTGCTTGTTACATCAGCTATCTGCCAGTGCAGATAGCTGATGTAACACGGAGTAACTTAGGCTACTTTTCCAGAGGTAAAATAGGGGTGCGTGATAAAACCGAATATCACGCGGACGAAGTCGCGGGCAACAGCTACTATCCTTTTTTTTATTTAATTGAAGTCACGGAACGAGCTGACGGCCCACCTGAAGTTGAGTGGTAACCGCCGCCCATAGACAACAGCAATACGATATAAAATTTAATCTCAAATACATGTCCATAAATGTATTCATTTTCTTAAATATACAATTATCTTAAGCAGGCCTTTTTAAACCCAATTTGTATGTAGGTCTTCATAATTTAAGTTTTATTATTAATTTCCCATAAATTATTGTGCATTATTTCAGTGGATTAAGGGTCTGTAGCCAATCGACGGGTCCCAGGTTCGTACCACAGATAGCGGGAACCGGATTCCCATACCTCCACGCTCGTCGTGACTCCGTCAGGAACGTTACCCGGTATGAACTAAAGTGGCTCGCACACTGTAGCTTGCCGAGAGTAGGATAACTCTAGTACATATGGTATAACTTACTGTTGGTGTTTTCGCCGCTTTCCTGTAAGCCGAAAATACATTTGAAAGATTAAAGAAAAAATAAAACTATTGGCAATATAGCTGACAAAGTTTTTTGCACGTTAAAATCACACTTCAAACTTATTGAAATTAGTATAATTCATAAATAAATATATTCAATAATCAAATAAACTAAATGTTAAGCGTAAATCAGCGATTGTTAAAACGTGACATAATCACTCTTCAGAAATGATTATACTAAATTTTAAAACGTATCATCTTATTCTCATTGTCAGTGTTACGTTCACAGTTACCTCAGTAGTGGGTATAGTATTTTCTCCGAGCAGTCTGCTCAAAGCTGCTTTTATCTCCCTGGCTTGTTGCTGCAACTTGGCGCTGGTGCCAGCGACTCGGTCTGTCAGCAAATGCTTGCAGCAACAGTCGCAACCCTTGGCGCAACGGCTTCTGCAACGTACACGGAACAGAACATGGCTATCTATAGTACATCTGCCCTTATCCCACGTTACGCAGTGACCCACAGCCAAAACCGCGGCTGAGGCTTCCCCGAGGGTCGATTTTAGGGCCTTTATTATTCCTTATTTACATACACAAATTGATGTCAGTGGAAGCTTCATACACCGGCGTGTGCATTACACAATAAATACGTACAAATTGAGAGGTGGGTCGTGTAGTACCGTGAGATGAGTCACGTGTGGTGTCGGGTAGGGTCGGGTTGGGTCGGGTTGGAGCGCGGTACTAACGTGTGTATGTCGAGGTAGGGGGGCGGCGGGCGGTGCGCGCGCGCGGACGCGCGGCTGCGGGCGGCGTGCAACGCGCGCTGCCGCCGCGCCGTGCAGCACACCACCGCCAGCGGGGACGCCGCCGCGCCCCTCGAACGCTGCACAACAACAACTTGATACATCACAATGCCGCCCATTCAAAGTCAAAGTCAAAACTTTTATTTCCATAGAATTCATAAATGGCTTGGAAACGTCAATATTCAAAACATAAGGTCACGCGTACTTATTGATAAGTTTGACGCCTGTTCAAACCCTATCCGACGGACTCCATGGGGAAGAACAGAAAGAAACCCCTAATGGAGGGATTCCTTTTTTTCTTGCGAGCACGATCCTTGTAACAATTGAGTACTTAGGTCTATGTTACATTTATGACTACATAATATACGGGACCGCTAATCAATCGGTAATTCAGCCGTTCTTCGCCATCTACGAATATACAATAAGTTCACCTCTTCCGCTAACTTCTGGAGCACTCTGTCCAGTTGCCATTTGGAGATGTTGTCTTCTGAGCCCAGACCGTTGTCCGTTTCGTCGATATGCAGCGAGTCCGTTGAAACTGCAATAAATAGTATAGTATAGCACTGAAAGTTGACTGGCCTCACAGCTCAGTTGGTAGTAACCCTGCCTTCTGCGCAGCAGGTCGTGTGTTCGATTCCCAACCAGGATAAACATTTGTGTGACGTATATAGATGTTTGTTCTGTGCCTGGGTGTCAATATGTATTATATCTAGTCTGGTCCCCATGATACAAGCTATGCTTAGCTTACTTTGGGGCTAGATGGCGCTGTGTGAAATGTCCACCATTATTTATTTATTTTATTTGACGTCCGTACCAGTACATCATCATACTGTCCGGGTAACCTATGCCAAGGAATAGGGCAAACCGAAAAGAGAACATCGCCTGTAACCGGTCACCTGAGACTACTAAATGAAAATGAAAAACTATTTATTTACAACAATATACACAAACTTAGCAACTAAAATCTTTGACTTAAAATTATATTAGTAAAAGGTATAATATTGAAGGTGTTTTAGACGCAACGATAGTACGGCGGCCTACAGACTAGGCTAAGCCTGTACTGTGGAAACCAAACGTTAAAATTTAATACTACTAAATATATATACTTTTATTTATAATTTTTTTTTTTACCCTTTTGCCAACTCAACATATTCCTCCTGTTTTTAGTTATTAATATGTGTGTTGTTTTTCCAAAATAAATACTCTTTCTTTCTTTCTTTCTAGTACCTGTAGATTCAGTATCAGTGACGGCCGTGACTTCAGTGTGTTCGGGCTGCTCGCTCTCAGCGTGTACCGTGTTGGTCTCCCCGTCGCCGTCGGTGTGGAGTGGCGCCACTTGCGCCATCAGCATTGATTTGTTGTTCCGTCTCACTTCGTGTATATCCGGTAGTTTCACCTGTATTCATTCAAAGTCAAAGTCAAAAACTTTATTTCCGTAGAATTCACAAAGAAAACAAAAAAAAAATAACTAATATTAAAAAGAATTCGAAGACATGTGTCGAGTGCACGAAAGGAGCCTCTTTGAGGCGCACTTACAATCCTTTCACCACACTGGTTCGACAGAACTGGTGACTCGAAGAAGAAGACAAAGAAATGGCTTGGAAACATCAATAATATTCATAACATAAGATCACGCGTACTTAACGCTAAGTTGACGCGTGTTCAAACCCTATCCGACCCTCCATGGGGGAAAAAAGGCAAGAAACCCCTAAAGGGGTCCTTTTCGCGAGCCTTGTAACAATCTGAGTAGAGATCTATTTTAATTGAATCATTGAATATTATATAAATACTAATAATTTTACCACGTGGTGTACAAGTGTTGGAATCGATTTTTTAACTTAGTTACTCGAAGAACCTCCTTGCATATCATCGGGAAATTAGATTGAACAGAATTATCCTCCTATAATAGTATCATTTAAACTATTATGCCACCCCCAAACTGCTCGCCCAATCACCGGACAGTGTAAATGAGTTGTGAACGCAGGGTTGAACAACTTTCAAAGATTCACCCCCATGCAAGTTGGAAGGGTTGGAAGATAGAGTAAACGGATGGTATGTGGGATAGATTTCCTCTCGCTAGAAACCTAGAATCACTACCGAAGAACATGAAGTGGATTCTATGAGAGAACAGGGCGAGTGACATTTAGTGTACACATTTTTAAGAGCAGTAGAACTCTCGCAAAGTTCGTCCGGGGAAGTACTGCCACCATGCCCATTTCTGCCGCCAAGCAGTAACGCTTTCGCGTTACTGTGTTCCGGTTTGAAAGGTATGGTTGCCGGTGAAATTACAGGCACACGAGACATTCCACCTACACGTCTCAGAGTTACGGGCGCATACGTTGCGACTTGGGTCTTGTCGTACCTAGTAGGGGAGGACCCAAGCCGCATCGCTTGTTATGGGCTGAGGTTACCACTTAACACCAGGTGGGCCGTCAGCTCGTTCTGTAATTGTATTACATAAAAAAAAAATATATGTATTAATTTGAATTATGTTTTGCAATAACGAGTTATTGTATTGTATTGTATTGTGACCTTCTTAATGACCCTGGTGGCGACGTCGTCGTCTTGGTCGTCGGACTCCGCGAAGGCGATCATGTCGCGTGCGCGGCGGCGGCGCGGCACGCTCGCTCCCTCACTCTCCTCCGCCTCGCTCTCGTCGCGCATCAACTCCGAGATCAGCTTCTTGGCCATGCTTTTCACCTGCCTCTCGCCCTTCGTATGATCACACGAGCTGCAACATATTGTTGGGCTGCAACTCTGCTGCTCTCTTTGGAACTGTGTACGCTACTAATGTAAGCTACGTGTAAATATGTCGAATCGAAGGCGGCACAAAAAACGGTGTTTTAAAGTTTTTTTTTTGAGAATGAACTAGATAACCACGTGTTTTTTTTTTTCATTTTTTCCACATTTCAGCTGTTTTTTGTGTGATCCAGTGTGATAATGGCGCGTGGAACTGGATCATAATATAGGCCGGCAACAAAACTACCTAATAGACTCACGTTAGGTATATCGGCAATTCTTAAAATTACGAAACTCAGTTTTAAGAAGGCAGGACGAACGTTTCTAAATAGCATATTGTATTAATTCATACGATTCACTCTACGCGTACAAAACTATGGGAAGACCCAAGTCGTATTGTATTAGGTAGGTCCGTAACTCTCAAGACGTGACACAAATTCACCTGTATTGTCACCACACTTTTCAAACTGGAACATAGTAAGACGTGTACTGCTAGGCGGCGAAAATAAGTAACAAAATATTAAAAAAACAAGATAAAGATAAAGATTCTTAAAACAGTGTACAAAAATTACCCTTCGTCATCGCGTCTTTCAATCTTGACCTTGACCGGAAGATTCACTTCGTTCCCTTCACTAAATGTATGGTTACTGAGATCCTGGGCAGTTTTTGGCCCTCCGGCTTTGGCTCGCTTTGGCGCAAACATTCTTAGATCTAGGTTGTTGATGTTGATACTGTTTTTCCGTTTGACGGCGAATTTCCTCCATTCTGGTGTTTCGCTTACATTCACGAGGCTTATTTTAGTAACCATAAGGAGTTTTTCGTCTGAAAATGTAAATACAAGAGAATTTATTTATCACGAAATGGTATTAACAATAGTAAAGGGGTAATGGATTTAGTAATTACATTTAATATGATAAAAGTTACAAAATTCACAAATAAAAATATTGAATTAACATGTTTCACAACAACCTAAAGTATCTACTATGAGATTTTTTCCTACTATTATTGTTACAAAATTCTAGGAAAATTCTTATCTAAGTATTTCTTATATACGATATTTATTATTGCTTTTTTCAAATGTCTGTTGCTATTGTAATGTAAATTTACTTATTGGTGAAAGTTATTATTTTATTATAAACAAATAATAATCCGTGCCGGCTGCGCCAGTTTTATAAAGTTTGCGAGAAGTGTTTGAGTCGGCGAGTGTTCGCTCAAAGTTACGCGAGTGGTGCATGAGTGGAACATATGAGGCAGTAACTCTTATTTTGAAAGACACATGTAAAAGGTATTTCAGAATGTATTATCGTTTCCGTTTTGTTTGTTTGTTTCAATAACATATGGTTAATAGAACTCCTAAAGCTGTGTCTGTGTTCGGACATGTGGAATTATAATGAGTAAGCTTTACCATAAAACTATCAAGTAAGATAATAAACATACCAAAAGCATTATCACCGTCTACTTCATTGTCAGCAACATTTTGTTTATTATTGATCTCATTGCCATCACTCATTTCAATAACATTGTTGACGTTACTGGTATCACCCTCCGGTACAACGCTTTCTGTCTTTATTTTGACTGCGATGGCGCTATTAGTTTTGTTGCCAAACTGTGAACCTATTGATTCTGTATTCATTTGCGTGGAAGAGGGATGTGCTAAACTAAAAATAAAAATCATTCATTCATTTATATTATTTCACTCGGTTATGATAAAAGAGATCTAATATTAATTAATAAGGAGATACTACTACTCACTACTATAGTGTGGTGAAAAGGATAAAGTGCGCTATAATGAGGCTCCTTTCGTTCACTTGAGTATTAAGTAGACAAGTATCCGATTTGTTTCTGTTGTAGGTAATACCTGTTTCCTCACAATATTTTCCATCACCGTTTTGAGAATGTGTAACACATAATAATATGTGGCGCACAAATATTTCAAGTGTACAAAATCATTGGTGCTCGTCAAGAATTTCAACCAGCGACCTCAAAATTCAAACTACTTATTGCACTATGTCGGTACAAAGATCTTAAAATAATATAATTTATAGGATTCAACATAAACCCTGTAAGACAACTGAAACTCGGGGTCTGTACCACACGGCCACGTAAAAAATACTGGTGGGCATTTAACGCAGCGCCACCTAGCCCCGAACTAAGCACAACTTATACTATGGGGACTTGATGAACTATATGAGGACAACTGACGGATTCCTTATATGCATTGTGTTTGCAAACACATACATATTAACGCCCAGACATAGAACAAACGTTAGGTTCATCACACAAAATCTATGTATTGGGTATGAAATGACAGGCACATGAGACGTACATAGGGGACGACGCAAGTCGCCATCTCTTTTTATGGACAGAGTTACCACTTAACACCAGGAAGGCCGTCGGCTCGTTCCGTAACTGTATCACAAAATATTTATTCCTTATTAAAAAAATAATTACAAATAACAAATAGTTATTTGCTAGTTACCGGTCTTGGTTAGACTCTATAACTTCTTCGTCCGACGAGTTGTATATAAATATTGTATCTTCCTTTGGCGCGTCCGTATGCAATACTGCCATCCTGCTCGCTCCGTTTTCGTTTTGTATGTCTTTCAACCCACCGTCTAGATCCTTCTCAAGTTTGTCCGCGAACTGTTGACGTTTCAGTCGAAGCTTAAACAATACAAAAGTATGAATGTATTAAGATTGAAAGCATTTAAAAAGCAAATCTAAATTCGCAACCACCGGCCCAATGATTTAATGGTTAGTTGTGAATTATTTCATAATAAATAATGGTGGACATTTCACACAGCGCCCCAAATCTAGCCCCAAAGTCAGCTAAGCATAGCTTGTATCATGGGAACCAGACAAGTGATATAATACATTATATACTTCTTTTAGATTAAGAAAAGTACTTCATAAATATGTATACACAGTACGTACATACAGTCATCAAGCTTGGCTACCTAATTTCGTTCACTACAATTGTGTTGTTAGCGTGAAACTGAGCTTAGTTTTACATCACAGAAACTGTTTTTTACAAGCTTATATTTAACTTTCAAAGTGTTTGTTCGAGTTAAATCTTGCAATAGAATTTTAAAGCAGTTATCCTCAACCGATTGAGCTGAAACTTCACATACACGTTTAGTTTCGATGACAACGCATGGTTAGCTAAGTGACGTCATTCTAAATCCAAGATGGCGGAATAATTTCGTCGTGATTGTCTTGAATATTACTATGGGCCTAGGTTTCATAGGTCGGATTATGAAAGCTTATTATAAAAAATATTTTTTTTTACTAAAAACTTTTTACGGAAATATGTTGGTTTGAAATCTATAAAAATAATTAAGTTGGAGATTCCAATGATGTGTCATTTAACAACGTTGCACCTACCTCAGTTTCCGGGCTGTTATTATCATCAGTAGTGATCAAGTCAATCGTTTCAATCTCCTTTTCGATCAGTATAATATCATCCTCGTCTTCTTTGGCGACTAAAACAATATTTTTGGATTTGCTTTTAGTGATAGAACAGTAAAATATTATATTAAAAGCATCAGAACACTCAAATAATTACAAAAGTTATTGAATCGATCAGGTTCTTAACAAGTTCGTAAGTCAGTTTCCGATTTTACCAGATTTGTAAATAATTGGTGTGCTTTGATTTCAATCGCACACAAATTAAACGTATGCACAAAACACCACAATTGGTATGAAAGCGTAAATCAATTCAAATGATATTTTTTATTTCGTAGTTTAAATATAAATTATAAATATATATAGAGACATAGATATAGAGACGTAATAGAATGCTTAGATATTTTTTGTAATACATATTAACACCCATACACAGAACAAACATCACGACACACAAGTGTCAATGTGCTGGGTGGGATTCGAACCTAGAACGAATGAAATAGTTACTATCGAACTTGAAACCAGCCTTCATATAATGTGCCGTTGACTGCATGATTCAGCACGATAAAAACTAATCTTTAATAAATACATTTATTAAACCAGAGCCAGAAACATCTGACGGGAATATAATATACATAATTGTTGGAGGAATTAATGAGTTAATGTGAGCGAATAAAAGCGTGCATTTTGAAGCGAACCAATGTTTTCCATGTAAAACTGTACAAATGAAACAAATACGTCATACAAATTATGTGGCAAAGCAGTCTTAAGTTTTCCCGATACTCATTTGAGCAGTTTTATTTGATATTAAATCATTTATATCATATAATTAAGTGATTACATTAAAATCAAGTATCAACATGAAATAGTAATAAGAACTGAGTGAATAAATGCGAAATAAAGTGATCAAATTATAGAGCAGTTGAATGAACAGATCATTAATATATCTGAAATTGTAATATAATAAATATAAAGTAAATCAAATTAAAAAAACGATGACCACACAAAATAACATAACTTCAAGTTCAAAATCATAACACCTGTCCAATAAGTCAAGAAATTAAGCTGCGAACAGACTTGTGCCACGCAACCCCCGCTCGAGCGGCGCATGACGATATCATCAAGGTAAGCGATTGTACCCAACCCAGTCACTATCAACATGTGTGATCAATTAATAATTATAAAATTAGTGCATTTTACCATCGTTTAGACCAATTAGGGTAATTTAGAGCGGTTAATACTTAACTCAGGATAGTGTCGTTTAATTTCACTGAGAAGATTGGAACCACAGACCGTAAGCCGACATAACTACCAAGTGGGCCAAAAGCACTTAAAAAGAAAATTCTAGGAATAGATACAACATGAGGGCTAGTATGGGATGGGTTAGCGTCACATGGGGTAGTTATGGTAATGATTAGCGGGAGAAATAGCGCGTGTCTCAAGTCTGTGCGCTGCGAATGGGAGCTGGTGATACGCACGACCCACATCCAGCGCGTTGCGGATGCTGAGTGTCATGAGCGAATGCCTCGTGGCGAATCTTTCAAATGGCTCACTTCGTAGATCCTGCACCGTCAGGTAGTTCACACTTTCCAATTCGGACGGTTTAACCGGTTCCTCGTCCACATCTGTGCCCTACAATATACAAGAAAATATTTGCACTCACAACTCTGCGCCTGCATTAAGATTCCCTGCGTCACAGATGACATGCAGACAGGTACAGACCATACAACAAACTTAATAGTCATTCACTACACTGACTTCTACTTTTAAAGGCGTGTATACTAATATTATGACCGAAACATTGGAACATGATAAGAAATCTTGATTTGCTAATTAATCAACCTTATAGGTTTAATCAATCGTAACATTAGGAACTTCTGAAAATATTTTTTTTCATATAAAAATTAAGTACAACATAGTCTATTGTAAGAGTGTTTTTAGAAGATATCCTCAATTGGCTCTGCGCAACAATCAAAAGTAAGCTTCTCAATCATTCATTCGTTCGTTCACCTCAAGAGGATTCATCATACAATTTAGAAAATCATCACCTCCGAATCGTCCTCAACGACGGCACCGGTTTCGACCATCTCCCGCCACGAGACTATCGGCTCCGTTACTATGTGAGGGAACCTGAAAAGAAACATTAATCAACACAGCCTAAGTATTATTAAGTTGAACAGCTCATTCATTCCTTCATATACCAAACAATACCGACGCGATGAAGAAGACATAAAATGATATTCGATGCAGTGCAAACAAGCCGAACCTCCACGCTGATCAATAACGTTGTCACTAAGCGTTAAGTAGTGAATAGTCAGAGTATAAGACTGGTTTACAGATAAGTCACGGTTTGATATACACATATACCTATATATGTATGTTGCTAAATACATATATTTATATAATATGATGACAGGGTAATGTACCTTTTAGCCATCGCCGCGTAAAGCGGGCTGGGCGAGCCGCCGCCCTTAGCGTACTCGGCTATCGCTCGCCTCGCGCCGCACTTCATCTCGTGCCAACGACGCTGCATCACGATTATAGACGAGCAGACGGAGCCGGGAAACCTGAAAATGAACCCAGCGCTCTACACAAATACAAGACAAAATATTTTCATTGAATATACTTAATTAAGAATGACGAATTTACAAAAGGGTGTTAGCTATGACAGCCGGACATTTGCCCTGCAGCCACGCTAAGTACGTATGTGTATATGAGTATGTGTATATGCGTGTGAGAATGTGCGTATGTGTAGATGCGTGTACATGTGAGTATGGGTATGGGGACTCACGCGCACGTCTCGCGGTAGGAGCGGTGCGCGCGGCGCCAGCGCGCTTTCACGTCGCCCGCCGGCTCCTCCAGCCGGTGGAGCTGGGCCAGGTGGAACAGCGACACTAAAGTCTAACAACAACACAACACTTTAAGGTCTCTCACATTTTTCGCCATTTTTTGGTAGTTATAGTTTAATTTTTATCATTTTTATTATTAATATTTTTACTTTTAGTACCATAATTCTTGACAATAAACTAGCGTGGTGAATATAAGTGCGCCTCAGTGAAACTCAGCCCGTGCACCAGAAACATGTCTTTTAGTTTAAAGTTCTAGGACATAGTGGTTTCCATACAATGTTTTCGTTCACCGTTTTGACAACGCGACATAGATTTTTCATGTGTCATTCGATTAGATTTGAAACAACGGCGGTCGAATTATGTTATATGCAGTGAATGTTGAACATAATGATGTGAATAAATGTACATAAATTGTTGTTTACCTGCATTGAATCATAAATTTCGTACACAGTGCAAATGTTGTCGTCGAACAGCATGAGCAAGTCCACCAGCAGATACTCCACGGGGCAGAACCGAGTGCTGAACAATTCATCAGCGACGTCGCCCGCGTCGCGGAGCAACACTAGCTTTTGTCGCGCGACGTCTAGCATACGCCACCTTTTAAACATTGTATTTTTTTTTTATTATATTTTATAACTAAACACTTAGTACATCAAACTTTAATACATTGTAATAAGATAACATGCTAGATAGTATCTAGATTGCTATGACAGGCATCACAGCTCGGTTGGTAGTAACCATGCCTTCTGCGCTGTAGGTCGTCGGTTCGATTCCCACCCGGTACAAACATTTGTGTGACGAACATAAATGTTTGTTCTGTGTCTGGGAGTTAATATTTATTTACTAAAAAGTATTATATCAGTAGTGTGGTTCCCATGGCACAGCAAGTCCTGATGCTGCAACTTGGTGTAGCCAGCTAGCGTTCAGTATCAATGCCGAGCGCCCTACCCTCACTAGCGCTACACCGCAGCCACACCTCTACAACATTACAACTACTTCCTTCGCAACTACTATTGTTATATAATAAGGTTAGTAGTTCTTTCGATGTATGTTTACTTGTATTATTATAAGTTGTATTACATATTTCACTAACAGCACACTCTAGAATACATGCCGTCATTCATTCTTTATAAACACAAATATTACAAAATTTTAAAAAGGTGAGTCCCTTATCTCTTTATTATTGATTCTTTCTTCTAATCAGTGTTCATCCATCATTCAGAAACACATTCAAATATTTTGTTTAACAAAACATATTAATAAACTTATAGGTAAACCAAGTGCTTACCATACATACTGCAACTCCTCGGCCGTGTGCTGAGGCAGGCCCGGCAGCTGCAGTGAGGAGCACACTACACGCGCGTCCAGGGACCGCGCCGAGCGCGCCGCCTCCACCAGTTGCAGAGCCAGCCCGGTCACAGGGTCCACGAGAGGCTTTTCCACTGGTTGAGTCACGGGACTCGATGAACTCGATTGCTGCAACAAATCATTCCTTGGCAATTCCTAGCCACCACTTCGGTGTAACATATTGTTTGTTTGCAATGAACTATTCATTAATAACAAGCTTTGATATATAGGCAGCTACAGACTTAGTTTGTTGGGATACTTTTCCTCGTCGTACTCTAGCAGTTGGATTTCACATTGCTCGCCACTACTGTTATCCAGCTGAGGCGCACGCGTCCACTTCCGTCACAAGTCACCGACAACTACGCGACGCGTTTACGCTATCAACCCATTATACGCCACATAATACCTAATAGAAAGACGCAGCCAGTCGCCAATATTATTTTATATCATAAGATATACAAGTATCATTAGGGCAAATCGAAATTTACACTCATAATTTTATAAAGAGCCGTGCCCATACATGCGTCAATGGGTGTCTTGAGGAGCACTGAGTTCACGCTAATTATGTCAAAATAGTATATTTATGTTTTGTTATTTTTGTTTTTTTGACTTCTTATGAAATAAAGCAAAACCCGGAATGACTTTCCAAAAGTTCCTTGTAATCAAGTGGGGACTTATGAATTCTGTGCATTATGATATTGACTGTTAAAAATAAAAAACTGACTTGTACTTTGAGCTTTATATAGCTTCACATCAGTGGGATAGCGGAATGGTTTCCACATCTTTACATTGATTAGAGCTCTCTGAGATATCTTAAGCTGGATCAAGTGACTCTCTCCCGCACTAAACTACACGGAAACATAGTACTGGATGATCGACTGACACAGATGTCACTAAATAAAAGCTAAATAAAGTAAATAAAACGCTGGCTTTACAGACCCCACCAGTTTTCACAAAATAATAGGGTTATCGTATATAATTGCTATAGTATCAACGTATAGCAAAGATACATGCAGTAAATCATTAATTTTGGGAATGAAGATCGTGGGATCGAGTATAATACCTTGTGGCACTCCGAAATAATAAAGAAATAGATAGGTTGAAGTGATTTCACTTAAAACACGATATATAACACTCAAGTGCAAGTTGTTAGGTAACTATTAAACCAGACTAGTATCAAGCCTTTAATTCTCAGAAACTAGCTTTTTCAGAAGTAAGCTTACCGAAATGGTGTCGAAGACTTTAGCTGAGTCAATGAAGAACCCTAAGCAGCTGTATCTGTTTTCAACATACGCATTCCAAATTAACTTATACATACATAATAAACTTAAGTACTAGCGGCGTCTCGAGTTGACTTTCCCTCCCCACTTTGTATAAAGAAATACAGACAATCCAATACACACTGATTACAATGATACACAATGAATTAGTTTCCGAAGGCAAGTCTTGGTAACTTACAACCTTATCTAGGTATTTTCAATAGACGCTCAGAAGAATAATGGGTCTAAAGTTATCGTGAAAATCACCTCAGACCAGATCTATGGCAGGTACCGCGGTTACTTGCCGAATATCTAAGAACTATATCCAGACTCTAATCTAAAAAACAGTCACTGAAAAATGATAGACAGGAAAACAGTGATTTTAGATTATGAATAATACTCACACGAGATACAAGCTTGTTTATCGCCCGCGTCCATAAGTTGAGATGTGGCTCCAGTTCGCGAAGCCAGCGTGGCGCAGTTTTTAGGATATCTGCCGGGGACCTGCCCGGTGACTTCGCAACGCATTTACGTAACTGTGTATGACACAATATAATATTAATGACTTGTGGCTAAATGCTTCGATCTATGCCAACCGGGTGTTTGCAAGACCTCAGTCATCTACTACTACAGCATTTCTCTGTTAAATGAATCTTATTCTTATGCAGCTGATGAAGTAACAAGTTTATTCTGTAGAAGCATAGTTAGTCTATTTTTTTCAGTCAAATATGTAAATAAAATCATTTATAAATTTCAATAAATATGTTACTTGGGCTGTGCTTTTCTTGTTACTCATTTCTTGAAACAATTATTAGGACTGCTTTGTTAATAAACTTTCGGTTGCCACCCTCCCTTTCAGCCGCATCCAATAATTTGTTACAGCTTTACTATACATGAGTGGTGCAGTATTCATATCATTTATTCATTCAAGCATAAAATTATTTTTACTACCCTTCAGTTCACTGAGTCAAAATAAAAAATACAAGATCATGCAAACTCAAACCCTATCCGACCCTCCATGCGGAAGAACAGAATATAATTATAACATAATATGAAGTACGATATTTTTAATTTAACCATATTTTAGAAAATAAAGATATTTTAATCGGTAGGTGTCTTTGGAGGATAGTACGTACCAAGCGATCAAGTAAGCTCGTATTCTTTCTTTCTTACCTTATTTGCTGCGACTTTCCTAAAACAATTGATACGATTCCGGACCTGATCAACAGACTTCAGGTTGAGTTGGGTCTGCATATGTTCCAGCGCTTTCTTTCTAAGTTGCTGCAAACAATTTTACAATTATAAATCTCTCTCGGAACAGGCAATGAACAGTTGCAGAAACAATAGTTTGGAATAAAGATAGATTGATAAGCATCTCATTATTATTATATTCCTGATAAATTATTTTAATATCGGTTATCACATATTTTAATGCTCTGGCTTGCCTCAGTTTCTAATTTTGTACACCACTATTGGTAAGACATGTTGTGACTATACCTTTTTACTATCTAACCTACACATGTTTATGCAAATAAATATCTTTGTCTTTGTCTTTGTCTGACTCAATTTGATGAATTGGACGATAAATATCTTCACATATCTAAACAATTTCAAAACCAGGATATTCTCGGTGTGTGTACTCATAAAGTAAAAAATGTAAAAAGCTAATGGAATGGCTGAGGAATATGAAGCTTTCATATCTTCAGTGTTTTTATATTTGTGGAAGGCTACATTTAACCTTTATTTCACCTGATGTGACGATGCGGTATGGGGTTTTCGATGTAGCGTGCTTACTCAGAAGTAATGTAATCACTCTCCCCTTGAAGAATTCCAGATTACACTTTTTGGGAGTAGTATTACAGACGCGGGCAAGGAGTTCCACTTTATGGCTGACCGCAGTAAGATTTTTTTTTTAAGTGATTTAAGAAATTGAAAGATAACTCTTTTATCTCTTATTCAGTGTTACTTTCTGGCATTTTGCCATCTGAATGGAAAACTATTCGATCTATGAATAATTTTTATCAGTTATTTCGTACACCTGAGACCTGAGATATAGGCTTAACCACCAAGTTTGGGCATCACTGTTTTATATATGTGTGAAATTAACTTTGAAAATGTAATTAATATTAGGCAAAAAAGTTTTTTGTATATTATTTATTTATGAAGGAGTGATGGATCGATGTGTTTATGTTTATAGGCCTATAATACCCTAGCCTGCTTCGGAAATATTAGATTTATATCAACTGGAATATAATAAATATGCCAACCTGTTGGCACATACAAAGCAATTCTATAGACAAATAATGCGTTTTCTAAAAAAAGTTCAAGTAGATAGTATACAAACAGACTCTTATAAAGCCTCTGATAAGGTAAGTCACTTTATCTTATATACAAAGCGCGTATAATGTACCTCCAATGAATTGAATACTGCTTAAGTTGGGGGATTCTACTAGTTAATACAAAATATTTTAACAGTAGGTATATCATTCTCAAAAGTAACATCTGGCGTGCCACAAGGTTCTTGTTTAAGCCCCTTGTTCTTTATTGTTTTCTTTAATGCTTAAACCATGCAGTAGATGCCTATTGTACATTGATCACCTTAAGATTAACTATATCATAACAAGCGTTAATGATGCAGTACTGCATGACTTAAAATTTCTTCATGTTTAAAACTTACTTTTCATGATCATTATGACTTTTTTTATATATTAATGGATATTTCACACAGCGCCATCTAGTCCCAAAGTAAGCAAAGCATAGCTTGTATCTTGGGAACCAGACGGGTGATAAAATACGATTAATAAGACAAAAAGTGACTTACATGTACGGGATCATCCTTCAAACATCTCTGCGTAGGCTGAAGTACGACAGTATTTTCCAACAACAATTTTGTAAACTTGCACAAATAGCCAGGAGTCCAAACTCCATTTCTGCCACTAGCCACATTGTAATCTGCATCTCTCTGTAAAATTGCAAAATGATATATTTTTGTCGCTTCTCCTTACACTTGTTAATCCAAACATACTTCTTAAATGGTCATTCATTGATCCTTTTCTTTAATATTCAATTTCATTAGGAAGACTTGAAGAAGGTATTTAAAAACACATGGTGGACATTTCACACAGCACCAGATTGCCGCAAATTAAGCAAAGGTTGTAATATGGGAACTAGATAACCGATAGAATACTTATATTTGTTTTTTTTGTAAATAAACACAGTATTTCTGACCCAAAAATTCAAGTCATATATAAATAAGGGTCTAGTTAATAAAGCTTATTTCACTGTAAATGTAAATATTGTTATATAAATATTCTTTTTTTCTGCAAATATTGATATACAATTCAATATTTTTTTACAAAAATTGAGCTAATCTAGACGTAGCATACAATTTAATTATTATTTTTTTAGAATGCCAATGTAAAAAAAAATCTCCTTTCATGGCAACACTATTACAAGGTTAATACACCTAAACAAAGATTTACGATAATTTACTCTTGGTATGTATACCTGCTGTGGTACAAACAGATTTGCTTACAACGTAGATTAATTATGATCAAAATTATTCTTTTGTGTCATAGATATTGTTATGTTATCAACTTAGCAATGAAATATATAATCACTCACGTCATCTGTTGAGTCCATTTTGAGAATCTGACCCTTCAGGCCCTTCACGCCCACAATCACAACATTCAGGAACGTTGACAAAACAATGAACTACTTCTGAATAAATTGATCGTATTACTTTCTCGTCCAAAAATTTCACCAAAATCAATAATGGGATGATGTAGCACAACCGGACTTGATTATATTTGAATGATTTCACAAAGGAATATGATATCAGCTTTCAAACTTTAAAAAATAACATATACTATCTATTTTCACATTGGTAAAAAAATAAATTTCACAGTATTCATAAATCAGACAACCTTTTAACTCCGTCCAAGCAGGATGAATGAATGATTTTATTTTTGACTGCTTGCATATGACGCGAATGTTACTGAATGATTAAAAATAGTTGTCAAAGGCGATGTCATGAATTTTTCTAAAATCAGTGTCAAATTTGAAGGTTTTCATACCGGAAATCTATTTTTTTTAATACCTTTCTAAAGTGTGCATCCCCACCACTGTCCATAACATCGACTTGGAGATATGACGTTTGTCAAGACAAATAAATTACTGTCAATGTCATATTTGCCATCAAAATCCTGATGTCAGTGCGTATGATTATATATTATAAAATATATTTTTATTATTGTAAATGGTGTTTCTTATTATTATGATTGTAAAATTCCTGGAGCTCCCGTTTCATAAACTGGCTATTTTACCCCTCGGAAAAGTAGCCTAAGTTACTCCTTGTTACATCAGCTATCTGCCAGTGAAAGTCCCGTCAAAATTGGTCCAGCCATTTCAGAGATTTGCCGGAACAAACGGACAGACAGACAAAAATTAAAAAAAAAATTGTTTTGGTATATTACCGTGTATACATCCATATGAAAGAAAGAAAGAAAGAAGAAAGAAAATCATTTATTTTAGCCAATAAATGATTTTCTTTCTTTAGTGTGTATTTATTAGTGTGCCACACAAATACACACTAATAAATACACACTATGCACTTAGTAAAAAGCGATTATTTTAATATTACAAACAGACATTCCGATTTTATTTTATTTTTTAGATTAGGGCTCACACGATGCGGTTTTTACACGCACAGCTGGATTGTACGTGCAGTGGAGTAGAGCGGACTGAGTGTATCAAATACCTAGGGGTTCTGATAAAAATTAAACCTTATTGTTTTAATTTTTACGGGCTTTTGGTGAGAGCAGACGACTCTCAACTGGGCTGTGACGGTGAGTCATGTTGTCGCATATATACAAAAGTTTTGGATCTTTGTGCCAAAGTTACGGCTATTTGTAGTACCTAAGCCAGGCTGTCAAAGTCATGAAACGTTGCGGTGGCTACACTAAACATGGCTGTTGTTTTGTTTTGTTTTATATAGGTATAGGGCCGTGTAGTGTTTTTGTAAAAATTAGTTGACAAAATGGATTTAGGCAATGTTTTCTGCCGTCTGTGTGCAGAATTGAAGCCCAGCAACAAGCAAGTGGACCTCCAGTTTGATTCGACGAAACGGGGTGAGATAGTTGAAAAATTGGCCCGTATAAACGCCACCACAGAATTTACGAACGATAGATTGCCTACCACGGTATGTTTGGATTGTATTTGCTCTTTAAACAAATGTTTCGACTTTGTTGTCAATATAGAATGCTCACAAAATGTGCTCACTAATCTAATATATTTGCAAAATGTTAAAAAGGAAACTTATTCTGACGAGAACGCCGACGATGATGGTGAAGTCTCGTTGGAGGGCGCAGACGTCGACCTACCTATCAAAACTGAGAGCGACGGCTTACACCAGCCCAGACCGGCTAAACCTAACAAGATAAAAAGAAGTGCGTCTTTGGATTCGATCCCTCTCTCCGTGCTAAAACAAACATGGGAAGACTACAGCTGGCTTTGCACTTACTGCGAAACCAGATTCCCAAATATAGATGAACTACAAACTCACTCAATGTCCGTCCACAGTATATGCAACCCGTACCGCTGCACAGACTGCAAAATCCGAAAGGAGCGCTTAGACAAATTCCTCATTCATGTAAAAAGGCATCGAAAACATTTAAAATATTCATGCTACAAATGTTTAAGAAAGTTCAAAACTTTGACGGACATCCGGAGACATAATGAAATCCACACCAAGACTGAATTCAGCTGTCCAGGATGTAATACAAATTTTATTAGCTCGGATGAATTGAAACTACACCGTGAAAGTTATTATAAAGTTAAGTATGTTAAGCAGATGCCCCTCATTTCACCCGGGAATAAAGAGTTAACTTGTCATCACTGTCCCAAAACATTTAAAAGTCGCAGCGGCTACAATCAGCACTTAACAACACATACGGAGAGGAAACGTGAGCACATATGTGAAGTATGTGGGAAAAGCTTTTTCTTGAAATACAATTTGGCAGCTCATGTGTTATTGCACAGTGACGATCGACCGCACAAATGCCAAATATGCAAACAGAGTTTTAAAACAAGCCCTCAATTAAAAAATCACATTGGAACACACAACAACGACAAACCATTCTCCTGTGACCAGTGCGGACGCAGATTTAGACTATTAAAGCAACTTAAGAACCACAGTATCATACATACAGACTCACTACCGTACCAATGCCCTCATTGTGAGAAACGGTTCCGGTTCAAAACAATCTTAAACAACCATGTTCGACTGCATACAGGCGAGAAACCATACTCGTGTGAGGCTTGTCAGCGGGACTTCTCAAACTGGTCCAATTACAACAAACATATGAAAAGGAAACACCATCACGATACAGCTAAAAAGAAGCGGACCCCGGAGGGATCGTATCCGATCGATCCGGTGACAGGGGAGCTGATAATCCATGCGGAGACCAAACAGACCGAGGAGTGGAAGAGGCAAATGCTGCAGCGGAAACGTCCAGGGCGGCCTGTGAAAACGGATGCAAGTGAAAGCGTTGTCAAAACTGAAAATAATGGAAATCCTAGTTAAAATAAGTAACAAGTAGTTTTAGATTCATGCTGTTAATCATAATGTGTTTGTGTCTTGTGTCAAGACTTGTGTGTGTTCCGTCATCTCTTAACTGCTCAACTGTTCACAACATTTGCTAAATCTCTTGGTGTTATGGATGTTACACTTTCAAATATTAACAACAGAAGTGGACTTGTTATTAAGTTACGGCACAAGCAGATGGTCCACCTGATGTTTACAATGTATTAAGTGCCTGTGACGACAGCAATACCACTTAGGTGAGGGTAGGCCGCAATTTGCACAATTTTTGCCATTCCAGGGAACTGATGCTGGGCGGTAGAGCTTGTTGATTGAGGTATGGTAGCAGTGCGACCTTGTACGAACCCTGCACAAGGTTAGTCACTATATGTGATCATCATAATAAAATACTAAAGGGTAAATTGATTTATGTGATTAGTAACAATCTGTTACTAGATATAATTAGATAGTGGCATCCATCCACGGAGACTCAGTCCTTCTGCGGTTGCAACTATCTATAAACAGGCACAATTCAACGGGAATGGAATAATTAAACACATGTATAAATCACGTGTAAATAATATTTATTTATTGGCTGTAATTTTATCAAATATTGTTGATTGATGTACTTAATAAATGTTATTATTCATTTGGAATGCCTTTTGTTAGCTAAACTGCTTTGGACCCTGTGAGCGCCATTACTACTACTTTATCCATATTATGCTATAATATGGATATAACCATAATATTAACGTTTTGTTGGTAATAATATAGAACTAAATACGTCAGTGCGTGTTTACAAAGACCTGAGTGACAACGTGTTAGGCGAGGGGGGGGGCTTAAAAAACATATTCGACACAAATTTTTATCCTGGATGGGAATCGAATCCACGACCATTGAAGGCTACCAAGCTGTGAAGCCAGATGGTACAAGTATCGAGATTGTTCCACATGTTGGTACCAGAAGCTGTTATATGCTACGGGTTGAGCCTGAATCTAAGAATGCTATGATCGCAATACTGGTGGCTTTATCACTTGAAGACTGAATGTCGGACGTTCTTCTGCTAAGTGTATCTCCTGGTCTCGTTAGGTTGGTCATGTGGGTTTAGAAATGACCATACAAATTAAAGGAATAATTAAAAATAACATTGTTGTAGTAATAAGGCTTTATTTAGTTACAGAATATATTTTTTGGTAGTTTTTCATTTATAATTGATGATATTTAACATGAAATGTATTTCATTTCGTTCTACAGAAAGTTAGGGAGTTTTTAATCTCTCTCTGAATTTACACATACATTTCTGTGGTATTTTGTGTAGTCTAACTAAAAGTTAAAGAATATAACTCATAAATACTTACTTTTATCCGATGACATATTAGTTACAAATGAGGTTTTTAAAAATATAAATAATATAATATGTTTAAAATTATTAAAACTGTGAGCTATTCCCAAAAAATAAGCTTGAAATTCACTTTCGTATTAGCTTAACAGAGCTATATGAACTAAGCTTTACCGACAGCTTTAGTTTGTAGGAACAGCGAGGTAAATAATGTATTTATGTTTTAATCACTTTCTGGCAATTTCAATGTTATTTTTTTTTTTTTTTATGTAATACATTTACGGAACGAGCCGACGGCCCACCTGGTGTTAAGTGGTAACCTCGGCCCATAACAGCCGATGCGACTTGGGTCCTCCCAAAGTAGGTATGACAAGACCCAAGTCGCATCGTATGCGCCCGTAAATGTGAGACGTGAAGGTGGAATGTCTCATGTTACTGTAATTTCACCGGCAACCACACCTTTCAAACCGGAACACAGTAACGCGAATGCGTCACTGCTTGGCGGCAGAAAAGGGCATGGTGGCAGTACTTCCCCGGACGAACTTGGCGAGAGTTCTACTGCTCTTAAAAAATCCATACTTTTATCATTGAAATTATAATAATTAAGGTTATGTACAACCAACACTCCGACATCATTCATTATATACTCTACAGCGGAGTTTATTACAGTCGGTACGAGCATAAGGCCCACTTATAACAAGCAATATCCTTGAGTTCTCCCGTATGGGAAGACCCAAGTCACATCTTACGGTGTCCGTTACCCTGAAATACGAAAATTACATTTATTGTTTGTAATTACAGATAAAGTTTGCATTTCACATATTATTGTATACAACTTGTACTCCGGTATCACCGTTCTGGGAAAGCGTATATGTATTTCGTTTTATTTGTACGTTTCATCACAAATATATTAAGTTCGCACCAGCAAACTGCTTCTCTCGACATGAGAGAGTGTATTAAGCGTACAAAGACTAATAGTATAAGGTAACGTAGCGTTTACCGACTACCCGCAAAACAAATTTAGTGAACATCTTTCTAGTTTCTTGGCAGTTCTTTCCCCCATGTAAATTCGGGTAGGACGTCAATAGGCTCCGCTATAAATAAGCATTATGTATGCTTGACCTGATAGATTACATTATATAGTTTCTTAGTAACATTTTCAAGAGTTCGAAGGAAATAAAGCATTTTGAGTCTAGATTACTTTCTAAGTATCACTTTTCCGAGTGAATACGTACGATGAGGTTTAGGAACATGTGTACACATGTACATGTTTAATATTAAAACAACAAAATTCTCAGCAAAACTTTGAACTACGGCTAGTTCCTTAAAAAACTATACAAATAAATTTTTGAGAAT